>CM046873.1:11707460-12242792 GCA_025617745.1 Heliocidaris erythrogramma | reverse complement strand
ACATATCATCTATTCAGAGTCAAAAGGACGTTAAGTCTGTGTTAAAACGCCCTTCTTACATACTAGTACTAGCAATGGGTTGTTCAATAACAGCTCATCGCCATCATTACGTGTGATGTTATTCTTTTCTGGCATGTCTCGCTTCATCATGTTCATGTTCTCTCAAAAAAAGTGACATTTCCCCCTCTCCTTCCTCATGTTCTGCATTATAACATAATCTATGATCTATTCAAAGTTGGAAAGACGTTAACCCGTTGACTACTGAATGTTCTAATTTCATAGGCTTTATACAGGAGCCACCCGGTTCCCGTAGCCAATGGGGTTACTCCGTGTAAAGTATGTGAGTTAACGCCTTTCTGGCATAATTCGTGTGTTGAGAGCCAGAAGGGCTTCAACACAGAGTTAACGCCCTTCTTGCTCTCAACACAGTATATTATACTAGCAATGATTTCTACTCCTGATTTAACCCGTTACTTACTGAGACCGGGTAGCCCCGAATTAAACATAATGGGGGAAATAGGGTTTCGGTAGTCAACGGATTGAAGACAGTGGTTTAACACAGCCTACTTATCATGCTTATGGAGGGGGAGGGGGTGGGGTGGGGGGGGGGGGGGGGAGGAGGAGGTAGCGGTCACTGGCCTAATATTAAGTGGATATAATTAGATGGGGAGGGGGTTCTTCTCGTTGTAAGACAACATAGGTTCTACTCGATTACATTATTTTTTCTTCCCATTCACTCCCAATTCCCTTTCTTTCCCTTCCATTGTTGCCATGTGATGAAGGGGTGGGGAAAAGAAATTATGCCGCCATTAAAAATACCAAGGACTTTTCGTGATGCATATGTTTTAGTTAAAGGGCACTTCACTGGATAAGTTTTTTGTAAAACTTAGGTCAATATTTGGTCATCATGTGGGATTACCTCCTATCCATTAGTAAACGCGAGTAAAAGCTTTGCCCGTCCCGCCCCACCCCTAAGCGAGTCTACAATGACTCCAGTTTTACAAGGCAGATGTATTTCAATGTGAAATCATCAGAAATGATTTATAGCAATTGGGCTGCATCATTTTCATGACTAAGCTGAGCATGCACAACGAGGGTATCAAATTTATGAACTTCATGCTTGTTGTTCTCTCTTTATATCTCTCCCACCGCATATCATTCTTATCTTCTCTTTCTTTCCTTTCTTCTTTCTCCTCTTCAGCTTCTCTATTTTCTTTTTCATCTTTGCCCCATGCAGCCCGACGAGGCGCGCGACTGTCTAGCACCGCGGGCACTCCAGGGACCACGCGAGCGAGTGCGCGTGCCAAAACTGGCATGCAGCATCTTCTCCCAGTGTTCCTTCAAAACATTATTTAGGGAATAGCATACTAGATACCAAGGAATACACGAAATGCCTGTGTTTATAATGACCACAGGGATGAAACTTTCCCCATCTATCCGAATCAGGAGATTATTTTCGTTGTAGAAATACATGGTAATATGTTATGTTATTATTGGTAATGATGCATGCAATGTCAACGTAATGTGATAAAGATCGCTCTTATTCAATTTTGTACAGTCATATCAGATTATAGTGCACTGCCAACATTTTTCTTTTACCAGTTTACATACCTCATGTTCAAGCGATACATACCAAACAAGGACATTGCAAAAAAGAGTTTTGATAGAGAATAAGAAAAAGGACGATGACAAAGAGGAAGAGGAAACGAAGGTAAAATGGGCGAGGTTGAGATCAAGGAAAATAAGAAAAGGGATAACTAAAGAGAAACCATCAGTGAAAACAACAAATATCATAAGATTATGCGAGATATAAAGATAATTTCAATTATTAAGTTTAAACAATTAATGGCTATTAACTAAGACACATGATCGAATATGAAGTTTACATCACGAAAAATGGTGTTACTTTGTTATGTATTGTTACATAACATTATTATACTGGCGTTGAAAGCGTTCGGAAATGGACAAAGGGCTTGATAATTATGAAAGTGAACAAATTCACTTTAGGAAATAAATATAGAATGAGAAGAAAGTAGAGGAAAAAAATATGATTGAAGAGACCTACATGATGATGCAGAATAGTATGGATCATGCTGTGACTCATATTATTTTACGTCTCTTTATCTTCATTTCATTTTTAGTTAAATGAGGTCAGTCACGTTCCATCATGAAGTAAACAATATTGCAAATCGTCTTCTTTAAACCAAAGACGTGTAACTCATTCCGCTTTATCTAAATATAATTATCTGTAGATTAAACAATGTTAAAAGACACGTTAACCAAAGCAAATACTCGCACGTTTGATGTCATCTAAAACAATTTATGATCAACACTTGGCATCATTCATTCTCATTCATATCGCTTGGGAAAGATCATAGTTACCTCAAAATACACAACAGTCGGTCGTCGACATTTGACTAGAAATCAGAGGCGTAGCGTGGGTCCAGCCTTCAAGGGGGAATAAGTGTTAATACTAGGTGCATGGATAAGATGGGAGAGAACAAGGCAATCGCGTGAGGAGGGGAGGGGCAGTAGAAGGGGTTGTTTCATTTTCTTTTCACGCTGTCTTACCCTCCTCCTTTCTTTCTCTTTTTTTCTATCTCTTTTTCTTTTTCGCCATTCGTTATGGGGGAGGGTATGTGCCCCGTTCCTCGTCCCCCTCCCTAGCTACGCTAGTGACTAGAATGACAAATACATACCAGTTGTCTCGTTCTGCATTATTAACCTTCTGAAGAGATACGCAAGTGTGAATATTAATAGGCAAAATCTCTCGATTGGCATTCTTGATGTTTGGTAAGTAATTTTCGGGCCACAATACGCAGGGGAATGGAGGAAAGATGGTAAGAGAGAGAGAGAGAGAGAGAAGGGGGGGGTGGGATGGTAGATTGAAAGAAAGAACAATATATGGATAGACAGATAGACAGATAGAGCGAGGGTGGGAGGGAAATGAAGAGAGAGATAGAAAGATCGAGAGACATGCATAAAGACAGATAATAGATAAATAATACAGAGAGAGAGAGAGAGAGAGAGAAAGATGAGAGAGGGGAGAGTGAGAGAGGGGAGGGTGAGAGAGATAGAAAGGTGTGGAGAGAGAGAGAGAGAGGAGAGAGAGGAAGATAGAGAGAGAAGAAGAAGATAGAGAAAAGAAGATACAATCGCAAAAAGGAACATTTGTTATATCTTCTGGCATTTTCCTTCTCCAAAATTATGAATGAAAAGTGTCATTTCTAAAATCTCACTTTCATACTAGAACTCACGCTCCATGAACATATTTGTTACACTCTCAAGAGTCATGGACCGATTTGCACTTTAGGGTATACTTTATTACATTCTTGTTCCAGATTGATGATATAATTATACTTTTTGGCAATCTGTCATGCACAAGCGCTCTACATCTGCTCTGCACAAAATCATATTGCCTTTGGGAAATTCCAAAGCTGTTGTAATGAAAGAATGATTTTGGAGGAACAAAATTAAGTACAAAAGCTGATGTAAGGCATTTTGTAGTAAATTCAACTAACTTCACTATGTGAAATGTGAATCTGCTGTTCAGGAGAGAAATAGACAAACAATGTTGTTACAATTTATCAAGTGATCGTGAAACCTCTCTAGTTGTTTTCGTTCATGAAAACATCCCGGTTGTTGTTGTTGCTATTGTTGCTGTTGTCAGTTGTTGTTAGACGAATTTGTAGAATACAAATCAACCAGCTTTCATTGTTAAAACTTTTAAAACATGTGATGTGAAATACCCGCATGTCTGTTTAAGCTGTAACAATTTACAGATGATTAACCCTACATTACAGGCGCCAAATGGCATAGTGTATTGATTGTATTGCAAACAGAGTGCCCAAAACATGTGGGTTAGACCAACTGTCAACAATACACGCCCGGTTCACGAAATATTCTTCCTGGTTTGTTGTAAAAAGAAATTATCATTATTGGCAGAATGTTGCCTAATCATCGGGCAAACTATTGTACCTCATGATATCAGTTTGGCAGGAAGTTGCTCAAAGCTGATCAGAAAACAAAATTATCTTCATTTTAGCGAAAGTTGTGCCGAGAATAAGAGTAAGAGTCCAGACATTATACGTCCATTCGTTGTTTTTTGTATCTTTACTTATGTCATTGTCATATTATTAAGAGAAGTTTCAGATATTTACCATACACCTGCGATAACAATCAGTTACGTTCTACTGACATAACTGATAATTATGATCTGACTAATTAAGGACAATATACTACTTCACAACAATGAACTGATATTAAACAAAATGTTGACTGTAATTTCTGTTCAGCTGACAATATACTCTCCTCAGTAACATAACTAAAAGCAAATCGAGAGCCATATTTCATATATCATTTTCATTGTTTTAGTCGATATCCATGCACTTGGTATAGGAATGATTATCGCTGGTTATGCTGGTTGCTCTAAAAGTTTGTTTAAATATTGATGTTTTTCTTTTGGGGGTAAAAGTTTGTTTAAGTAATCAAAGTATTTTGTAAACATCCAATAAATATTGTCGTCCTTTTTGTGCATTTGACCACAGGTACGTAAGGCACTTGTTACAATTCCTGGCATGATTTGGTGTGTAAATACGTTTACGCCTCCTTGTTTTTACGTATGGTTACACGCAACAGCAAGTTTCCATGATGAAAATGATAAATTTGTTGATTAGACAACTTATATTATTCAGATAATGAACACTATTTTAGGGCATAAGCACACTAATGGGGTGTTGCAAGAAAGTTGCGATTGATTGCAAGTTGCAACTGATCGGTACTGACCAATCAAAATCATTGTTACTAGCGCATCTTCTTGAATGGGCAGACCCTGAACCATTCAGAATGCTATTTGCTATGGGAAAACAATTATGCTGGAAAATGATACAGGGGCAACTGCAAAGTTCATGTGATTTTGCCTTGATGTTCTCCGATTCGTATACTATTTCCTGTTCTATTTCTGCAATGTCATTGGTACATATTCATGTCTAAAATTCTGCCAAATTCAGATGCTATCATATTTCCGATGAAGCATTTATAGAAATATCTTGGTTTAAAAAAAAAAAATCGAAAAATTGCAAAAACAATACTACGGATGCAATTATGCGGGTATAACTGGTAGAATCAAACCTGCAAGAACTGCAAAATACATATGATTTCGCTTTGATGTTGCTGGATATAGCCTCAAAGTTTTTCTGAATTATTGCTGGTTCTGTTTGAACGTTTTCCTGTGTCATTGGTACAAAAAATTGCTTAATAGCCTTTGTACACACGAAGACTAATGTACATGCGTCAAGGGACTGAATCTGAAACTTGAGCTACTATATAGAGAGATGACTACTGAACTATTTTGATCGAAATCATGCAAATAGGAGGACACATTTTCGATATATTTGTTCGCTGCAGCCCGCGAGACCGACAGCCCGACAAGTCAGTCTCATGGGCCTTCATCATTTCCAAGGGTTTTACCAGACCGATATTGACGGCCTCGTGGGTTGTCGGTCTCGCGTGGGCTGTCGGTCTACGTGGATGCCTTGTATTATTTTGTTGACATTTGTTGACAGTTCATTTTTCCAGATTTAGATTTTATTTCATTTCACTTTCATTTTCAAAGTACGGAAGCTTAAAAGTACCGCCGAGATGACGAGATAATTCCTCGTCTTCTCGACATTTTTTGGACCAAGAAGGCGAGAAGGTGAGATCCGGAATCTCGTCAACTCTACTTCTTGAGTCTGGGAAGGTGAGAGGGTGAGATCTGGCATCTCGTCTTCTCGACTTATAGGGTGCAAGAAGACAAGAAGGTGAAATTCCAAATCTCGTCTTCTCGACTTCTTGGGTATGAGAAGGTGAGAAATCGAGATTCTAAATGTCGTCTTCTCGACTTCTCATACCCAAGAACTCGAGAAGACGAGATTTAGAATCTCGATTTCTCACCTTCTCCTACCCAAGAAATCGACTTGACGAGATCTAAACTTTCGCCTTCTTACTCTCTCATACTCAAGAAGTCGAGAAGACGAGATTTGAAATCTCACCTTCTCGCCTTCTTCCACCCCATAAGTCGAGATGACGAGATTCCGGATCTCACCTTCTCGCCTTCTTGGACCAAAAAATGTCGAGAAGACGAGATGCTGGATCTCTCCTTCTTCCGTACATATAACAACAGAGAAAATTCAGTTAGAATCAGCAAGCATAATCATCAAAATACGAATCAATATGTGTAAATGAAATGTAGGTAGGCCTAAACCATTGTATAATTATTATAATGGTCAAATGCATATTGTTATTATGCTGCACAATAATAAACATTCCATGTAGAGTATGTCATCGCAATATTGGAGTCAGCTGCTGCTTGCCTAATCACAGGCATATCCAGTGGCGTATCTGGAAATTTCCTTAAGGGAGATGTTTCAGACTCGACATGGTGCAGGGGGGGGGGGGGGGGGGGTCCTTGAGCATGCCAACCAGAAAATGGGGCAATGTTCAAGCACTAGTACTGTAAACCAAGGATTCCACCCATTTATATTGCTGAATCTATTTTCTGGGCCTGCATACTTGAGGAAGTGGGGGAGGGGGCGTACGACGGCTACGCCCTTGATGGATACGTCACTGAGTTACACGTAACTATGACAAGGACATTAGAAACACGGAAGAAGTATGTATTTCATAGGAATATGATGGATTTTGCTACCGTGTCCATGATGTTTCCTGCCTTTGTGGTTTAGCAGTTTCCTGATCCTGGGGAGTAATGAACTTTTACATACAGAATGGGAAAGTTAAAGATCATAATGGAGTATTGTTGACAAAACTGCATTTTAGGAGAGTGAGAGAGAGAGAGAGAGAGAGAGAGAGAGAGGAGGGGGGGGGGGGGGGGGAGGAGGACACTTGCGCTGATGTCATTCTTAGGCATAGGCCCCAGTAAAAATGTTGCTTGGACCAGCAAAATGCAACACCATGGGGGGGGGGGGGGGGGGGGGGGGGGGGAGTCTTTTGAATATTCAAAGTAAATTTTAGGGGTTTGGGAAATTCTTTTAAAAATTCAAATTTGTCATTTCCGGAAATCAATAGGAGTATTAACATGATATTACACAAGGAAATGTTTCGCATTGGCATATCATTAATCACGCTAATGTTACTGGGTTAATCTATCGAAATTTTATACGTAATATGATAATATTGTTATGTTCAGTTCTTCGAAAGTTTCATCTTCATGAACTTCGTGGGTGCGGCCCAATTACAGAATTGTTTCTTCGACAATGATAGTTCCCCTGTATGTATTTCAATTTGTAAACATCGTAAACATTAACATTCTGTAAACATTGTGAATGATTCACAGGGGTATAGGCCTATATGTTTATCTGATCTTAGGAAATGAAAATGAATAAATGAATAAGTACAAACCGTTCATTGAGAGATATATAGATAATCATGTCATTCTCATTTCCCGTATCCAGACCTTAAGAAAGAAATAGAACGCATTTTATCAATATCATTTTTTTTTTCACTTTTGCTTGAAAATATAGGTCTATAAGTCTGAAAGTTAGAATTATAGCCTGCAGGCTGCGTGCAAGTCAATATTTGAAACATGTATCATTCATCATTATATTCATTCTTACAACCACCAACCCTGTCTCCAGAAACCATGCTGGAAGCTGTCGGTCCTCTCAGCTTTTAGCTTCGCTATACAAAGACTGAGAGAGAAAGAAAGAAAGAGAGAGAGAGAGTATGATAGAGAAAGGGGTGTACCTAGATCGTTATGATAGCTGAGGGGTGTCGGACCAACTTTCCCGACCACTTATATACCTAAAAAAACTTTCTAAAGACCCCTCCCTCCCCAACCCCTCCCCCCAAAAACACCAAACAAACAACAACAACAACCCCTCAAAAAAAAACGATTACAAATTCAACACAATTCATTACAATGACAACAATAACTACCACCATAAAAAGGAATGGGGAGGGGGATGTTGCAACCCTTACACCCCTCTAGCGATGCTCCTGTACAAGACTCTTCAACTTGCTACGTCATGCAAAGACAGAGCGAGGTAGTATAATAGAGCAGCTGCTTTTCTCGTTTCTTCTCGTTTCCTTTCAATAGTGGGCAGATTGGTGAAATAACTCCTCTCTTATGTCGCAGTCCTTTCCTGTAATACTGCACCGAAGAACAACACCGTTTGGTTTGGGTTAAAATCTCCCCCAAGGGTAAAAGTGGTATAACATTTCGCATTATGTAAAACCTCATAATAATATACGTCTTTGGTATATAAGTTTGCTCGTGTGCGACCGATTCTACTCCCCTTATTTCAGATGCTGGGACCCTTCGAAATTAATATTGTACGAGAAGAGAGCACTATTATTATGTTATACCTCATAAATATTCTCTTTGGTATGTAGTTTACTCGTCAATGTCCGATTCTAAACGGGTTTTTCAGCTGCTATAGGACTTTTCAAAATTAATATTATACGAGATGCGAGTATTATCATTATGTTATACCTCATAAATTTTCTCTTTGGTATGTAGTTTGCTGTTATATATAGTATACAACCGATTCTACCCCCTTTTCAGTTGCCAAGAGCATGGGCGTTAATCGTGACGTAACTCTATTCATCATGGGGGGGGGGGGGGACGACACAATAGCCGTCCCCCCATGAACAATATATTCTCTACTCGGATTGACGCCCGTGGCCAAGACGCTACTAAATGAATTCAAGACATGAAGTGACTGAGTATACATGACGATAACGACGTCGCCATCGATCATGTAGGAGTACTGTGTTGTATCGGTGCAGGCTTTTGACGCTGCGTTACACCAAGGTGTATCAATTGGGTACATGGCAATGCCGGGTAATAATACCTGCAGGGCCCCCAGGAAAAGCAGTATTTTTACTGGTATCCTCAGGAAAATTAGCCCAAATTGAAATAGAGAATATCGAGTGAAGGGGGTATGGGGAAGGGTGGTCCATATTTAGTTAAATTTGCACCTTCCCGATTCATTTCTTTCTCTTCCTTTCTCTCTTTCTCCCCTCAAGTTTTCAGCATCTGATTGCACGCGCACGCGTGTGTGTGAGTATATACATATATATATATTGAGAGAGAGAGAGAGAGAGAGAGAGAGAGGGGGGGGGGGGGGGGGAGTACGTATTCCGGTACTACGCCACTCTTATGATGAAAAGTTATTTTGAAGTACATGTAATGTTGTTTTGTTTGCCTACATATTTTTGAACAAAATAATCATAGTTTGTTAACAAAATATTCAGTGACATTTGATGATGAGTATTATAATGTGCGTGTGCATGGAGGTGTGTGATGATTATACTATCAATAATTAAAGTAATTGATAACCGACGTCATCTCTCTAATTAATAACACAATGAAATGCCACTTTTCTCATATCAATGGAATTCAGATATTATGAACATTTAAGCATAACTGGATTTTAATTATATCTATTGCAAAAAAATAAGTAATACATAAATTAGGCCAAATGAAAATAATTGCTAGTTTCTCGTCCCATCGTCCCATTTTTTTAATTTATTTTTTTTTTTTTTTTTTTTTTTTTTTTTTGGGGGGGGGGGGGGAGGAATTTGATATGTTTGTTCAGAAATGGACTAAATAAGAATCCAAGGACGTATACACAATCAGGAAACAAAAAATTCTAATTCAATGCTCTTTCACCTTGTTTTGAATATCGGGCATGTATGGAGTACATGTGCAAATGAAAATGAATGAAGAATATCTGTGAAAAATTTGACCCCAATAGTGTTTTTATGAACAAGAAATATATAAAATATTAAATAAATTGGAACCCCCTCCTCCTCATTAAAAAAAAACCCGGAGGAGAAACTATACAGGAATCAATTTTACTTGGCCTTAAAAGAACATAACCCCAGTTTCACTCCTGATATAGAACATTCTAAAAATAATTTCGATTTCTGATTAAATGTTTGTCATATTTTCAGTTTTAAGACAAAAATGAAAATGAAATATCGTAAAAACACTACGTTTCCTATTATTAAATGAAAACTAAATCGTGTTTTTTTGAAAAGTACCACATTTCCACCATTATAAAAAACATTACCCGCTTAATCCCTTTATGATGGTGTAAGAGTCAAATTATACATACATGTTGTTTCAGATATGATTTTAAATGCAGAAGATGAAATACTCCCAATCACCAAACTTTAGTTATACAAACGAATTAATTCCCCTAGTAATCCTTCCCTGGGCTTAATTAGTCTAAACACACCTCAGAACAATAACCTTTTGTGGTTCAATCTAGAAGAATAAAACCTACCAGCAAAACATGTCCTTTGTATTAGCTGGTCATTAAAGGTCTTAGAATAATCCCTTTTGGAATTAATTACAATAGATGTTTCCCAGAAGCTTTGACTCTTACATGGGTTTTAATATATTATGATTAAGTTTTGTACTACTGATTATGATGATTTGTTATGTTTTATATGCATGTTATTGTTTATATGTTAAGGACCCCATGGAAGAACAGTGGCACTATGTTAGTGCCACTGAAATGGGGTATCCGCCATATTTGTATTCATTGATAATTATTTAAACATGTATATCTGTTTTTTAATATGGAAATAAATACAAACAAACAAACAGAAGCTTCTCATTCTCACGCTCCTGGAGGTTCACTAATTACTTCCTCATATTCCTGATAGTATAAATAGTTGAGAAATTATGTTCTCTAGGTCTTTTTTAGTCTTCGGACTTCTTCCTCTGTGCTGTGCTCCTGCCCATGTACCATTCGGGCCTTGATAGGGGAGTACCAAGTCTTCACCAAGCCTTTTCATATCATTACTATATATATGTACCTTGTTCAACTGTGATCTGCTACTCCGATATTTATACTCCACAATAAATGTTGTTTTACACATTTAAATATACATATACTGTGAATGGACTTTCTTTCGTCGTGTCATAATCTTTAATAGTTAACACTCGCCATTATCCACGCTAGTACATATATGATATTCTACAATTGACTACAAAATCTAAGAGTGTTACAATAGCGATAATGAAAGAATGAGATTCTACTTGGAAATCCATCGTTTCTCCATGATTCGAATTAGCCCAACAAGGAAATGAGCCGTGATAATTCCATACTTACGTTTTAACTCCAATACTACTTGAACAGTGAAATAAGATCATATTCATTTTTAAAAATTATTATCCTGATTATTGAAATGGGCGGATGTTATACAGGCATAGTAAATACTACAATTACTATTTGATTGCTGTTTTCGTTTTTAAGAGTGCTTGAAAATGATACAATTATATTCAGAGATAATGTAATATGATTATGTTACACACGTGATTCATTTTAGCTTATACGGATTAAAAGTAAAAATGTTTCGAGCTTGTTTCTTTTCAGCATGTTCCCAATTTAAAGGGATGTGTTCCTTTTGCAAAATTTCAAAATAGAAATTTGGTCATGGATGCATCAATAGCCCTGCAAGTTGAATTGAAATTGAAATTGAAATTCATTTTTGTCTTCTCATGGTCGGCACAATATATAGTGAACACAGTAAAGAGTATGGCGAATGCTTCAGAAAATTGAAAGAGGGGAAAATCCTGAAAGGGAAGCTTGTTTCGGGAACTCCCCGAACAAACAAAGACAAATTTTCCGATGACTTGTACTACATGAATATATTTCATTGTCAACTATATCGTCTGATCCAAATGTTTAGCGCTCATGATAGAAATGTCCTGTTTTGTTCGTATTGGGAACCAAATTGTTTAGTGCGAGGGTTTATTCTGACCAAAACTTGACCAAAACTTGACCAAAACTTGACCGATTTTTCTGTTTGTATAGGGAATCGAACTTTTATGAGATTTTCGGTATTATCTTTTCTAGAATTGATCCTCACTTTTATATTATGCAAACTCTACTTTGTGATAATTTTACAAAACTCTTGCTTTACTGTTTAAAGATTATTACTTCCGCATATTTTGTATTGTCTAAAAATAGATTTAAAACAAACTCGCTTATCATCATAGTCATCTGCTGGTCAGTTGGGAGGGTTCTCTTGCCCCTGTGTCCGGCGTCAAATTTCCTGATGTCCAGCAAGAGATTGATGTACCCCGTAGGGATCTCAGTTTTAGCGGTCAAGTTTCCCCATTGTTCTTGAAATGACCAGGTCAAGAGAACGGTCAATATGCTCTGAGATACGATATTGATTGAGTAGTAAACCCGTGTTTATGCCTACAGCACGAGATCTATTCACTTTGGTATAAGTTGATATTAAGATTATTATGTATATTGTATATTGTTATCATGTATAAAGCTCTTCTTATGCCAGTGGGGGCTAATTTTCTGTCTTTTTAAATATAGATCAATAAATAGATAAATTTGAATAAATCTGAAAGAAGGGGAAAAATTAAAGAAACGGATCAATAAAAGTTTGCGCAAAATCCTGTAATGGATTAGAAATAAGAAAGTTGTGAATTTTTAAAGATGTAATCGATCAAACACAAATTGGGAACCCCGTTGCGTTTCTTGTGAGCTCCTCTCTCGTTTGCCCTGTACCAAAAAAATGATAAATTTCCATTTTCTCTTAAGGAATATTCAATCATATACATGTACCTGAGGTCTAATCATTGCAATTATATTATTACACACAACTTATATGAAACAAATCTATTCCTTTATCAATAATTGAGAAAATGAAAGTCTATGACATTTTCGGTACAGTGCAAATGGGAGAAGATACGTCACGGAGTTGCCATTTTGTGTTTGATTGATTGCAACTTCAAAAATTCACAACTTTCTTATTTCTTAATGGATTTGCAAATCATTCACTCATCTGTTTATCCCATTGGTATATGCTTTTATTTAGATCGACTTAATACCAGGGGAGCGTATCATCAAGCGTTTTGTCAGTGATTTTTACTGACAAATTTGCTCTCAGCGTTTCATCAAGCGTTTTGTCAGTGATTTTACCGACAACTGTTATAAGCTACTGAAATACTTGCATCTGATTGGCTGAAAGCAAATTTGTCAGTAAAAGTCACTGACAAAACGCTTGCTGAAACGCTCCCCAGGTTCAGAATATTGTTATGGTTGGTTTGGAAGCCAGAGGCGTTTAGTAGCATTTAAGCCCTAATCATTTATATCATTCACTCCTTTAATTAAAAGCTTGATTAATATTGATATGTAAGATTTATACAATTATCATCTGTAATAGAAACAAAGATGTGATGGAGATGATGATGATGGTGATGACTGTTATCATTATACCAAAAATAGGGTAGGGAACAGAGATGAAAAAGAGAAAGTTAGAGAGGGAGAGTGGGTGGAGACAGGTATAAAACAGAGAATGAGAGATATTGACAGATAAAGAAATAAGAGAGAGAGAGAGAGAGAGGAAGAGGGAGGTGGAGACACGGTATCAAAAACAGAGAGTAAGAAATATTGACAAAATAAAGAAATAAGGGGGGGGGGGAGGGCGGACACAGAGAGACAGAGACAGAGAGAAAAAGAGACAAAAAGACGGAGACACAGACACCAAATAACTTGGAAACAACGACATGTATACACTAAAATACCAGTCAAGCAAGTGGGTTCATATTCAATACAGCTGTATATCAATTTTATTACAAAATTTCTTCCTCCTCTTCTATACACCCAGCACTCCATCGAGCACAATGGCTGTAAAGTTGACCCAGAACAAACATTCTCAACAAGCTATAGACAAGATTAAGAATTGAGTCATAAAATCCGTCTCTAATCAGGTCATAATAATCATAATATGCATCAATTACTAGCCGTCTACTTGTCCTTGGACAGTAACTGTCTTCCTCTCCCTACAACTGATAAAAGAGACAATTTAAGGGTGAATCACGGCTTTCTAATATACCTCATTCTCTTTCGATTAGGGTCATTAATTTGCCTAACGATGATTGGGGGTAGAGGTGGAGCGCGAAGCGTCGATGACGCGGTTTTTAATAATTCGATGAACTTTACAACCTTCTAACGCTGTGCGTCTTCGAGGTCATGTCATGTAAACATTACATAGACTAAAGATGGTGTGGAATTTTTGTCAATGTATTTGTCATGTGAAGGACTGTGTGAAGTAATCACATGTTTATCAGGACAAAGGTCTATAACCTGTCGAACATGTCTGGCAGACAGGCGATGTCTTCAAAAGCAAAGATAGTGTCGAAAAGAGAGATATTTTTTGAACAAAGTGTGAATGAAATATTATCATTATGAAACATCAATAGAAACTGAATGTAATGTACACTGATTAATATTTTGAGCTTTGAGATATAGGCTCTCAATGCAAATGAGTTTTTCAAATGTATTTCATAAAATCGATGCCTAAATAAAGCTCGACAGAAAAGTAATGTTCATAAAATGAAATATGTCTGATTTTATTAGTATCGCCTCAGTACCAAGATATACAGGACCAGAACACACAGCATGCATTAAAGGGATTGTGGACGTGTTTATGCCGCGAGAGGGTACCATGGTCGTTACCATTGCCGTTGCCCCGCGGGGCGCAAACTTCGGACAGACTGGTCGCCACGTAACATGCACGCTCTGCCTGAGCTCGAGCTCTCGTGCGAGATTCGGTCGGCTTCGTGCAGTCCGAAATGTAATCCAAGCAGTCCGACGGACGCGTTCGACGTACAAACTTTGTGTACGAGTGAATGGGGCTTACGCAATCCTGACTTTCCCCACGGCCGCCTGGTGGCGTATCCCTTTAAAGGTCTACTTGAACCAAATTCTTTTACAGGCTTAAGGAATATCGCCACGTCACGTAATTTTACAATAATTGGATGAACATCCTTAATTAATAAAAAAAAAATGTGCTTTCACCATGTTCATGATACAGGATATATTATTACGAGGTTGGTTTCGTCCGGAATTCCAGGTAGGAAGCTTATACAAGTCAATATGGAATTTGCATTGCTTCTCCGGATATTCCTAATAACTCTAAAATTCGGTAACCAAATATTTATACAGGACAAAATACGTGCGATTGAGCTCGAACCTGCAAAGAACACGATGGCATGTTACACTTTTGCAAAATCAACCTAAGGCCATTTCAAAAGGCATTGTCTTTCACCTATTGAAATGGACAGTCATTACAATGACATTTTACGTAATCCTATAATTTCTCGAAAGTCTTCGCGATCGTGTTTTATTTTTTTATTTTTAGTTATAATTAACAATCTATTATCATTTTCTCCAAATAGTTATAATAATATAACAGGTTCTAGAAAGGAGGGAAATGAAATCCTCATTAAATCAACAAATTTTCACTCTAATTATAGAGACTAGAAATAATCCCTGCTCCCCCCCCCCCTCAATCTAGTGAATGATGAACATTCCCTAAGAATTACGTTTGTTAACCCATTAACTACTGTATTCTCTTATTCCAATAGGCTTAATACAGAAACCGCCCGGTTTCCGCAAGCAATTGGTTAATTTTCTCTCACAATACGGTTCCATCATCATGATCACCACAATTCAAAACTACTTTTCAATGATTGATTCATTTCTAAGAATTTCAATCAGTTTATTGACCTTTTTCGAAACCGCAATCATGTCCTAAACAATGATGAACAAACAATGATTTGTCGTTAAGTTTAAATGCCGGATTCTCTCTACTTACATAACTATATTAATACTGAGTTTCGAATTGGAAGAACAAGATACACTTCCGTATGAAGCTATATGGTATGACGATGGAATACATCCATACTATTGTACAAAATTCAAAGCACCGGCACAAGGACATTAAAAGCAAACATTAAGTTTGATGGTTTATTTTACCTGACTGCCAAGAAAGCATGTGTATAAGCAACCAGTGGACCGACAGATTTAATCCTGTCCGAGGGCAAGTCCAAATAAGCTTGTCATTCTGGCCCGTATACTGCTAAATCTAAACCCGACCCATATAAAGTCGAGTTTTAAGAAATTTGAAGGAAGTCCAGTTTTCCTTTTGTTAAATGGAATTTTCAGTTCCGGGAAAGGTGAAAAAATAATTTGTGAGCTTTCTCATTCCTAAGTTTATGTCAGTTTGGAGGACTATTATTTTGATGATTCCAAAACTTCACAGTATACACCACTTCTTATTTAGACATAACCAACCTTCGCTAGTTGTCTTTTTTGAGAGAGTTTCTTTCAGATTGTAATCGCATGAAAACTCAACACTTTCTTTAAACATGACTTGAGACCGAGTGTCGGATTTAAAGTGACAGTAAACTGAAGCTCAGAACAGTGCCATCTTTTAACAGGATTTGAAAAGTGTCTGTGCCTCTCATTTTCCCACCAGTTCCCCATTCTAATTTGCAGAAGCTTAGAAAGTACCTGCAGGTAATTTTCCACATTTGCAAAGTCAAAAATAATAGTTTGAAATATAAAATGTGCCTATTATCCAAACAAGCTGTTTGTCAAAATAGAAACTAAAACAGAATTAATTTTCAAATTATAATCATAATTTAGCAGTGACTGTAAGACAGCGCTGTTCAAGTTTTACCAGTTTAATACCACTTTAACGGAATTAGTAGAATACCACCCCTATGTCCCATACGCTTTATCGTGAAATAACGAATATAATTAAAACCAGGAGTGCCACTTCCTTGGTCAGATCGGCAGGTGCATGGTTAGAGCGAAGATGTAGTTTGGCTAGCATCAGGACTGTCTTGATGCAGGTCTACGTGTATAGGGACAGATGCGGGAAATACCTTGGTCTTGCCCCGTTGCCCACTTTTTGGAAGAGGTACAGGACAAACACAATAAAGATGGTAATACAATTTAGGCCGTTCACAGGTAGGGTGTAACAAGTGTCTGACCACACCCAAAGGACAACACCTATACCCCCTCCGTCTTCTGACTAAACCAGTTGTTTGCTTCAGCTATTTTCCTTCGGACATTCTAGCGAGGAAGGTGTATAAGGAATTACCGAATATATATATATACATAAATGATAGGAATGAAAAGTCCATATACGATGAAAAGATTTGAATTTTCGGCCATAGGCCTTCATTTCATTTCCTGATGAAGGCCTATGGCCTTTTCATCGTATACGGATAACGGGTAAGAAAAAAATGACACGAGCTCCTCACACATCACCCCCAACCGCTCCTTTGCATTTTATCCAACATTGATTAACCCAGTGTCCCCCAAAGAAAAATGATCCTACCAACCAGATAAAAAGAAAAGGAAAGAGAAAAAGACAACATTATCAAGGCCGAAAATGCAACTCTAGCTAATCTCATGAAGACAGTCACAAGATAAATATTCACCCAGCCTGTCTTTCCCCACCATGCTATCATACTTAAGACGAATTAATCTGCTTGAATTGTCACTTAAACCACATGATGATAAGATGTAACTTCTCCCTGGTTTGTTTTGGATTTATAATATACATCCTCACTTCCTACACCACAGAACAGTATCCATCCAATGTATACATAAGATATCCGGTGTCACAGAAAGTATTTCAACAGTATGGGGTACTCCACCCAATGTAAGGCAGGACAAAATATCACAGGTAAAAAAAGGGGGAGGGGCAAGATAGCAAATAATCTATTAATCATAAGAACACGCCATAATATTCATCTTGCAATGAGCATTTTATTTTTAAGTTTGTTTGGAGGGTGCGGGCAGGTACGGCATGAAGTCTCTGGTTTAAGAAGCGAAACGGCGTAAATGAAATAGTTATAATAACATAGTATTTATGGTCTTTTATCGAATATTCCTTCTTCTTCTAAATCTGACAAATAACACCAACATAAGGGACAGTTCATTCCAAGAGCATAAAAAATAGCCTGTTTTAGATGAAGCACCTACAATCATGACAATCCCAAGGCTCTTTTAAAGAGAATGTTGAGTTCTGGGTAAGGTGAGAAAATAATTGGTGAGCTGTCTTTCCGTTTATCCTGTTTATGTAAATCTGGAAGAACAACGTAGTAGAAATCTATCCTGAGAAGGATTGCTCTTCAAATGCCTTCATTTTCAAAAAAATGACGAGAAATAGCTGAAGTGTTCGGGTCGAACAATTTCGGATCCTATCTCTGTGTGAAGTGCATGTGCTTTTCAGCAAGATTTGGGTAAATTTCTTATAATTTTGGTGGTTCCGAAACCTCACAGTATCAATTATTATGTAGACCGTGATCAAACGTTTACAATTGCTTTGGGACAGTTTCTTTCCCAATGTACTCGCATGACCAGAACTCAATTCTATCTTTAAGAGGAATTGTTTTCTGTATATATATACTTAGAAACTGGTAACCTCTCTGTAAATTATGTAAACAACAACCGATATCCTATTACCTAAAGTGTGAATGTATAGTATAACCATAACAGTTCAAGGAAATGACTGCTCGTACTATTACGTGTAATGAATGTGTATAAATTCATGAGACTCTCAGAGCTACACTTATGTTCATGCACTCCATGGCTGATACATTATTAATAACAGCTTAAGGACCATGTGATAAGTATCTTTTATGACTGCTCTCACATTATCCACTTTTAATGATTTCCATCGTAAAAACTAAATAAATCATTTTTATGAGACAAATCAGTGGTATATTCCTCGTATGGAAAATATTATATTCTATATAGTGATCGATCTCGGAGCGTTCGCAAAGAAACATTACCCTAAGAGGCTAAGACTATATAAGTATACATCATTGATAATTATAATTCTTAACATTTTAAAGGACATCATTCATCGACACAATCCTAAATCCTTCATCATCGATTACAAAGTCACAAGAAGGAAACAAAAAAATAATCGCCTGTAGCCTCACAGCCAGGCGCGATATAATGTTTTTTGAAATATTATACTATATTCACATCATATACAATGTTCGATTTTATCGTCTTTAAATGTCATTCTTCTGAAGTTAAACTTCAGTTATTCTATAAGTTTTCTGTAAATATTTCATCGAGTCCGGAATCTTCAGTAGACGTACTTTCCGCATAGCCACTCGACGTCTGTTTCGTTTTACCGTAGGTGACGATACGCGCATGTTGGTCGTAGGCTTGTTGCGAGTCGTTTCCATCCATTGATTGCGCAGAGCTGAGTTGGCGATTCACATTTTTGGAATCAATTCGGGTAATATGTTCGAATTGACACGGAAGTGATATCGTTTCCTTCCTCGGTAAGATGACCTTTACTGATTTTGCCTTCTTCTTTTTCTTCTTCTTGTCGGCATCAGCCCCGTTTTCACGATCAATGGCGCACTTGTCTTGTAACCACGCCTCTGCGGTTCGTAAGAGTTCCGAAGCAGCGGTTTGATCGTCAAAACTCAACCCGGCGATCCGTCGCGAATCTGTAGAGAGCGTGATCGTGTGGAACTTCTCACCAGGCGCTTTGTACGCGGTTTTCAATCCGAGCTCCTCTTTCCATTTCACAAAACCAGTGCCTTTCTCCGCGATGCATAGCTGTAGCCTGGGTGTGCGTCTAAGCGCACCTGTGTCAAAGATGAGAGTTGGGAAGCCCGTAGTCTGTAGTTCCCAACCGCCAAGATTCGCCATCTCTTCCAGAGAAGCGAAATATAGGTTGCAGAGGGCGGGGCACACATAAACCTTGCTTTTGAGACTGCAGAAGAACAGTTCAATCTGTCGGATGTCTTCTCGGGTCACCGCTGGGGGCGCCATGTGTCCACTCACGCGATTATCCAACTGTGTTGACATAGTGATGATAATAATACTTTCCAAATCACAGTAAACAAAAGTCGATGCTTTAAACTTATCCAAGTATGTCAAGAAGAATTAACGTCGTTGTATAATTTCGAAACGAAACCGAAGATTACAAACCAAAACAATTAATTACTTGATAACTCTTTTGTCTAGTAGGGGAGATTTCCAAGTACTTACAGTCGGTCTCCTGTCAGCTCAATGGGAGTGAGGTTCTTTGACAGACGAAAGTAAACTTCCTATATAACCGCCTCTTGAAATCTTATGTCGCTCATAAATCACTGTGACAATGTTTAACGAAAGTCATAGATACCTCCTCTTCCTAAAAATGTCAGTCACTATAAATTCAAGTGAAAACCGTCTCTATTTTGATATAATATTATGCCCTGGATTTTGATGATATATGAGTTTGAAAGTGTCGAAATTCTGGCACCTTGATGGTTGATCAGTAGATACAGAAGCGTGCCCAGGTTGTTGTGATTGGCTTTCGTAACCTTGCCTGACAGGATATCGTCTGTTTAGAGTTGTCATAAAAAAAGTATGATGACCTTGATGAAAGGCTTTGCCTTTGTTGATGAACACTGTGACGTCACAATGGTGGAAATAGCTCAGAAGCGTGACTGTGGAAAGCAAACGAGACAGACAAAAAAAGAGACAGGTTATTAGACTTTATGGGGTGACAAACACTTTTTGGCGACCAGTGGAGCAAGAAATTGATTCATATCAGTTTGATTCATATCAATATAGCGTTAGTGTGCATGATTTATTTGAACGACAATCTTATAGAAGGAAATCACCTCTATCATGTTCGATATCACGTGACGACACTCATACATAATCACCCAATATAGAAAAAGGGCAACTTCTCTCAAAGTGCATGCATAGCAATGGTTTATCCAAAATTGACAAACATGGGGGAGAGGGTGTAGCTAGGCTGCCCCGCACGGCGTACACCCACTGTGAGAATTATTTTTTAATGGGGCAATAGGGCGGGAAGGAAGGGGGAGGGGTAGCGAATGTAAGCTCAACCCAATAGCCCTATCTACCACAGTACATTGTCTCATTTATGATATTGGACTATGAACCACCGAATTTTCTTCATTACTTTCGCTTGAACTACGCTAAAGTAAGTTGGTCTCCTACGTTTTCATTTATTTCAAAATGAGGATAAATTGCAAACTTAAAATCCCGAGGGTCTGGATAGTTATAACAAGGTTATGAAAACATCACTGGCCAAAATGTCAAAAGTCAATACCAGGGGCTGACATGAAATTATATTAAACTGTCCCGAGTGCAAAATAACCAGTCAGTGTTTTTCTTTATGAAATTCCTGAAAATCCAAAGACATGGCTCTGAGATATGAGCCTCCTAGATGGGGATGGATAACGATAGACCAGGTAAGGAGATATACATGTAGGTAAGACAATGATATGAAAAATGTGTGAGGGATGTTCGCTTAGTTGATCAACAGTTCAAGTTGTCAATCTCCCTCTGTTAACGAGCTCATTAAGTTGTGAGGGCATGTCATAGGGGCGTAGCCAGAGATAATATGAAATGGGAGGTTGGACTGTGGCAATGGAATGGGGGAAAGTAGGACGGAAAGAGAGAGAACCGGGGGGGGGGTGGAAAGTGTGTGAGAAGGGATAGAGAAAGGGACTCGAGAGAGAGAGAGAGAGAGAGAGAGAGAGAGCGGAAGAGTGCATGCGAGAGAGAGAACGAGAGGAAAGAAAGATAGAGGGAGAGAGAGAGAAGGGAGAATGAGGCAGAGATACTACATAGGGGAAATAGAGAATGAAAGAAAGACAGGGAGAGAGAGAGAGAGAGAGAGAGAGAATAGCGGGAGGGGTATATTTTGAAGCGCACTGGCTAAATTCTGTTTAACCAGGGAAGCCTCATCAGCATCAATGTTATTCTTCCAGAAGGCCCTGTAATAATTTTTACCATGATTACCCCAGCAATTACCAGGTACCCATCTACACCTGGGTTTTGAGGGACAATATGGGTAAAACATCTTGTCCAAGGATGTAAGCACCCAGCGAGGATTGAACCCAGGACCTCACGTATGAGAGTCAAAATCCTTCAACTATATACCACAGTGCTCCACAAGTTCAATGTTGACATCGTAGACCAAGATAGATCTAGATGTTAGAGGAAGCTGTACGGATAATTACCCACGCCGATGAAATCGGCAGGGTTATGTAAAGGGCTCCGTATGTTTTTTTTTTTTTTTTTTTTGTTTGTTTGTTTGTTTGTTTGTTTGTTTGTTTGTTTGTTTGTTTGTTTGTTTGTTTGTGTACAAGATAACAAGAGAACGGGTGAACGGATTTGCACCAAATTTTCAGGGAATGTTCAGAAAGTGACAGGAAAGAATCGATTAGATTTTGGTGATGATTGGTTGACCCCTGCACATTCTGTGTGACCTTGAACTTTTGACCCTGTAGTAAAGTATAGGAACTTCAGTTCAGAGAGTGACAGGAAAGAAACTAGAAAGATTGATGACCCCAAACTTCGCCTGCAGATGCAGAAATATTTGGGCCAATCAAAACATTCATTACTTCTTCTCACCAAAAGTCTATTTCAGGTTTATGAATTTTAGAAGACTTTTAGACCCATTATTTGCCATTTCACTTCAAATCCGTACGAGCCTGCAATGAATATTCAAAGCAACGTATCCCAGCAACAAGGGATTTTTTGCACTCGAACTGTACTCTCGATGCGAAATCGAAAGCGGCTAGGTATACGGTATTCGTATAGCCTAACACGTCTAATTTCTCCTCTATTTCTTATCTTCTGTGCATTTCTGTTTATTTTCCCCGGTTCTTTCCACTTTGTTGTGGAAGTTTTTGTGATTTATTTTATCCTGGTGGACGTGTAGTACGTGATTTTAATTGTTTTCGGTGAAAATCTGGTGAGTTTCTTCGACGTGAGTGTCTATCGCACTCGCGTGTGTTGATCTGAGTGAGTGGTTGATCGCTGTGTACGTATATACACAGCACTGTCGCGAAGTGCCCTGGGGTTGACTGTAGTAATGAGTGAATAAGCTCTGTTCCTCGCATGCACGTCATTTTGAAGTCGAGATCCAACTTCTTTTGTCGTCATATTTATTTTATCCAAGCCCGATGAAAACAAAACAACAACCCGAATTGCAATGTAAAGATAGAACATGAATACATTTACTAACACACTGACATGTCACTGAACACTGAATACAAATTGCTAACATTTTTTTTCTCATCACGCCACGCTCTCTGACATGTCTAATCAATTACTTTTAGGGGAGGGATGTTTCAATAATAAAATATCTTTTTCAGAAGAATTTTTTCAAGGGTGGGGACACACAAAGCTATGACCTGGATTATGGCAAAAATTTTTTTTTTTTTTTTTTGGGGGGGGGGGGGGGGAGATGTGCCTCTTGTTATCCCCTTTGAATGGCTACTGCTTACAAAAATAATCGCAACAAAACAAAACCTATTGGGTTAAGGCGTGGGTCTGCCGCCTTTGACGGCCTTTCTAGTTTGAATATAAATATGGATGGAAGATGTAAGAATTCGGGAAGATTGGGGTTAATGTATCCAGATCGAGACAAGGATAAGTACTAGATTTAAGATAAATGACGTTGGAGAGGGAAGGGATAGAAAGAGGAAGGGGGGGGGGGGGGAGCGAGATATTTAAATATTATTCAATTATGATTGACGTCACACTATGCAATGCGGACACGGGTCCTTGGGAAACGACATGACACGCAATGCATCCTCCACACCGGGTAATAGGAAAGGAAGGGGGTAAGTTGAAGTTCATTGCCTCAAGGAAAGGAATGTCATCCAACTCTAAAACTGTCTCTGTCTCCCCTTACTACATACCATGCTACATAGACCCACACAATCTGGTATACACCAAGCTGTATTATAGAAGCGATTGTATAGTTATCAAAATCCTCTTGGAGGTAGACCTATAATAACCATTGGCATTTGACTGTTTCTAATAATACATTGACATTATCGATTGTGTAATATTTGATTTGATTTGATTTATGTATTTTTCCCCGTTTCAATATAAGCATAATACTTCAGTGACAATGTAACGAGTTTTTACATAAAACAAAGATGAAGACATCGAGAAGAAAACAACAAATAGTGAAAGAAAATATAAAAGAATCATTTTTGACCTAAACATATATTGAAACGGAGCGACATGCTTTGTGTATATGTTAACCAATGTTTCTAGTTGTTTTGTGAAATTTGCGAATTTTTATGCGAAACCAATTCAGTCTGAATATTTATAAGTATGTATTACATCCTCATTTATTAAATGTGTATTTTATATTTTCATTTGATTATGTAAGAGTGATTAATTATGATGTTTTCATATGCTGTGCCCAATTCTGCAATTCAGCCACAAATTAATTTTTGAATAAAACATATGATTACCATTACCATCAAAGCAATTAATATGGAAATGGGTTAGACGGAAGGTAGTCGTAATCTAAAATAAACATATATATAATGTTGCTGGTAGTATTTAAACATCTGACATCAATCTTGACACCCAATCTAGGTCCATGATCAATACAGATCAAGGTTGATTTTTGTAATGCACGCCTGATTATAACGTTTTTCAATTCCATACATATTTTTTCCCCTTCTTGTCTGAGTAGAGCCGTTGAAGTCTGTCGTTCACAAACCACAAATACAGCGCCAGGGTCATCCTTTCAGCAATTGCCTTCTCAAGCTCTTACCTCATTATCAAATATGATCTCATTCAGAGTTAATTTTGTGCAGTTGACTAAACATAGTCTTAAACAAGACGATTTCAGCCCTTTTAGAAGGAGTAATATTATAAACTAATTATATGCTTTGCTGAAAGACGGAATTGATTCGATAGGTCGTTTGAAGCTTACCTTGTACCTATCAGGCGCCCTATTCCTTTCCTTCTGGGGTCACAATATTGCACAATTACTTTCGGGATTATATGTCAATTTAAGTTGCCTTACAGAAAGAGGACAGAAGAAATAACAATATTGAGAGCTTGGAGCACAGAATATATAATATCTTGGACTGATTGGTATGATTGGTTGCAACAGGAATAGATCGTCTGCTCGTGTTACCTGTCTAATGTGAGATGTTAAGCTGATGTCTCATTTCCCTCCTAATTATTCGCCCAGTCTTTCCCGCGCTTCGAGAGCTGACCGTCTGGTAAGTCTGTCGTCTGCTAAGGCTGTCGTCTGCTCGATGCGATGTGAAGTTAGTTTCCCGCCAGCCTGTACTCTAAATGTCAAACGAGAAAGAAGACAATGGTGATGATATCATCGTAGTTTGCAACCACAGACCCTTGTCATTCGTAATACTCGTAACTGGTAACAGAGTGTCTGAACTATCGAGGACTATGTAGGCTGCAGGGTCTACTGCACCCCAATAGGCCCTATACTTCTTTGACAGAGCAAGGAGGTACTATAGGCCTATACCTCCTTGGACAGAACCAGAGCCTGGCAAATTTAGGGTTGGCTCAAGACGTTTTGGAAGTGAGTTTGATAGTCTGCACCTGCAGACTACAAGAAGACAATGATGATGATTATATCATCTTGCATGGTTGCATGACATCTGCACAGGAAAGCATGTGGCTTCCTTCAAAGGGGTATATCACCATGCTTGCCAGCCTGGTACAATACAAATAACGTGTACATGGTGTAACGCCCTTTTCCAGTAGCTGGTATTGGTAAAATGCTACATTACATGGTAAAAAGTTAGAAAATAATAAAATGTAATGACATGGTAATACTAAATAACAGATTGTTCTTAGTCATGTAGTTTTATAGCTTACACCCCATTCTGTTTGGTACGTCTCTACGCGCTTCCACTGGGTTTGAATTTGTAAAATGATAACCCCAACTTTAGCTCCAGCGATCCTTTTCAGAGCACAGTGAATTTAAGAGATAAATCCTACCCTGGGACGTTTCCTATAAAGCTGTTCATAAAGTCATGTATGTCTTTACGAACGACTTGAATATGAAGTGTCAGATAGGATGCCCGAAGTTTTTCCTGATGGTTTAACAAAGTGTGACTGTATATTTCCAATAAAAATTTACTTTGCATTAAAAATGTCTCTTATAATATGAATGTTTATCTACATCCGCAAAGATCAACTTTAGTTGATGCAGTTAAAAATGATTCAACATCCCATTTGGCTTGTCATATCTAAGTCATTCGTAAAGGCATGGGTAACTTTACGAACAGCTTTATGAAACACCCTCTGGTATCCACTAGCTACACTTGGGCCGAGGGAGATAAAAGTAGATTAAACGTTCTGCCAAAGGACGTTAGTCCCTAGGCTATACTCAATAGTAGCAGCAGGGATCGAGGTGGAAGAGAGAGAGAGAGAGAGAGAGAGAGAGAGAGAGAGAGAGTAGCGGGGGCAAAAAAAAAAAACCGCACAACCTTTGCTCGATATAAGCCCAATAAACTTTAGAAAGATATAGACCTACTGTGTTCCTGGATGGGAACTGAATTAGGCCTAATGATAATTAAAAAACGGAAAAAGAAAAAAAAAGAAGAAGCCGGGTCTACATTTCCCTAGCTAAACAAACAGGTATTGTGCCATTCTAGCGGCATACGCGTAAGCAGGGGCCCAAGGGGGCCATGTCCCCCGTTTCATCCGCTATAAAAGAAAAAAAGGGTAATCCACTATGTGATTTTGCGTGTCAATCCCCCCCTCTCCCTTCCCGGTCTGTTGCCCCATGTTCCAGTGGCGGATCCAGGCCAATTTTTTTTGCTTGTCAGGGAATTATGGAGGGAAACTGGACCCCATAACCCCCTCCCCCCCCCCCCCCCCCCCCCCCCCCCCCCCCCCCCCCCACTGAGCGAATTTGAAGGTCTGGCGAATCTTTTTTTGGTCGACAACCCCACCCGCACCCCCCCTCCCCCCCCCCCCCCCCCCCCCCCCCGAGCGAATTTTCGAGAAGCTGGCGAGACCAAAACAATACGGGTCTACCTTTTCCAAAAGATGACAAACCTTCATTTGTGTGCCCCCCCGTTACTCAATCCTGGAACCGCCACTGTGTCCAACAGTGTCTAGCGGTAAGGCCGATAAACTTTCAACCACCAGTTTAATTAATTTTATTCCAGATGTCACTAGTCTAAAATAAGTTCATGGGATCATATTTTGTTTGATGGCATATTCGCGTGCATTGTGAATATGTCAAACAATAATTGAGTAGTGTATTGTCCTTGATATATAAACAATGGAAACATGATACAAGTAAAATGTTCAGGTTTTATCTTCTTCCAAACGGGTGATCATATTTTGCTACAACGTACAGTAAATTGTGGGAAATAAAATGAGGACGGGGCGAGACAGAGGGTGAGGAGAAAGAGAAGGGAGGGAGAGAAAGAGGGAGAGAAAGATAGAGAGGGAGAGAGAGAGAGAGAGAGAGAGAGAGTGGTGAGGCTGGGGGGGGGGGGGGGGGGGAGCATGGCATATCCAGCACCCTCTTCTCCAGATCCAGAAATTCAGAATCTGTCTGGAAGAACTGGAATTGTTTCATAATATTGGGGAGAATATTCCAGGACCCCCCCCCCCCCCCCCCCCCCCCCAGTGCTAAGACATATTGGTACATTTTGCCACTGAGTGGAGTTGGAAGGGGAGGGGAAAAGAAGGAGAGGAGGAAGAGAGAGGGGGGGGGGAGTAATTCAAGAAGAGAGAGATAGAGAAAAGATAGGGAATGAGGAAGAGAGGGAGGACGAGAGAGATAGAGAAAGAGAAACGGAGAGAAGGGGGGGGGTAGATTTAAGATATACTTTCACAATAAATTATACACACATAGCTCAATCCACTAATCCTATAAATCTATCGTGTTTCTCCATCCTATGTGACATCTTAAACTGTGATTCTTCGACTTCAAGCTCACCGTTTAATGCTCTGACTCATACAATCTTAGCAAATAATTCAACGGAGAATGTCAAAAATCATCGCTCCCCTCCCGAAGCTGAATATTCCATGGAAAGTCCTATACCCATCCATCTCTGACCATGCTGACATGTCAAAGTTGTAATCCGATCCGACTCGCCTTCGATGAGGTGGACTAATCCTAGCCGACTAGAATATGATCCGTGAGATGATCTGAAGATCATCGTTTATTACATTCGATACACTATGATTGATAGGTGCGAAATGTCTGCTAGGTTGAGCAATCCCATTTGATGTCACGCAAACCGAAATCTGCTTGTACACGGAACATGCATCATCAGTGATCATGTTCATGACTACTGTTTAAAAAGTTTGCTTGAGCAACCAAGTGTCAGGTTCAATGGTTTTCCTTGAATCAATATTATCGTGAGAATGTCTGGAGAGAAAAGACCCTAAGTTCCCAACATCCCCTTTATGTTATATACGTCCGCAGACCTTATCTCATTCATATTCCAAACAAATTCCTGTAAACTGGTAGTGGTACGGTTAACAAAATAATATCTATCATCATAAATATCTTGATAAATAGATGCGCGATTGGCATATAAAACCCAGTAGATTCCTGTATGACCTTTATGCTTCTAATTATGATGGCAGCATTAGCCAAGTCATCACTTTATTGTATGGAAAGAGACAAAGTTAACCACTCCCTTTAATATTTTTATAATTCATGTTTCCGAATTATATGTACAGTTCTTCTTTAGCTCATAAATCTAATGATGAATATGATTTTCTCGACAATTTGCAGCTTTATTTCTAGCGATAATAAGCTTACTTAGAAGTTTTTGAAACTTCATAATTATTGCTTTTATAGTTATCATGAAACTTGATATTATTCACATTGGCCATGTTGGCTTGGTTTCCCCCATCCCTGACTAGCTTTAAACCATCTGAATACATGTGTCACTATAGGTCTAGGTCTATAATACATTAACATAGGGAGTAACGCGGAAATGATAAAACAGTCGATTAATCATATCAAATTTACATTTGGAACGGACGATTAACTATGTTAATATCTATCTAGATTAACTATATAAATACCACGCATTCATTGAGAGAATAACTAGAAGCATGATATAAATGAACTGTAGCCCATGAAAAATAAGGAACATCGATAGGCATGATAGGAAGCAATATTAGGAAGAAAAAACAGAGATAAATAGATTTAAAGTGGAAAAGGAAATACCCAGAGTAGAAAGCGTGTTGTTGAGAGATACGGGTACCCCAGAAAAAAAATGAAGAATAAAGAAAGGACTTACCGGGTTTAAAAATAAGGAAATAGAGGAAGGTTATAATTAGAACAATGGTTATGAATACAAAATTATGTGATGAACATGTTGAACGATGATGACGAATAGAATTTTATGACCCATAATGAATAAGGGTTGACTGAGGGTGAGACGAGTGAATAATCAATACTCGTCACAGTCACAAAGTATTGACCCCTACCCCTACCCCACCCACCCCTCCTCTCTGAAATCAGAGACCCCCCCCCCCCCCCCCCCTCCCACCCGGTCATACTGATTGCAGATACACATCACATTGGGAGGAGCGATAATGAAATATTGCAAAAAATATACAGTAACCAAGTATAAAAGTCTTCGTACACACAGCAGCAATATCATTAGTATGACATTAATCAGTTAATAGACCTTCTTTCGATGTAAGCCTAAAAAAGAAAAATTACATGAAACCAAGATGCAGTAACAACTAACAAGGAAGCATAATGACTAATGGAAAACCTCAAGCAGTGTCATTGTAGTTTGTACAGAATAGAAATATGGAAAAGTGGACATGTGCACAGGGATTATGTGACAAAAGAAAAGGCAAAAAGTCTTCATGAAGATTATTTGATGTCATCAAAAATACTCATTAGCTTTTTGTGGGGTCGGTTAAGGTTTATTCGATTTTGAATATTTAAGTTTTTTTTACGTTGCTTGAAGACTTTACAGATCAATAATTTAAATTTAATTTATGGGTTGATTGTTTTGTTTTGGGGTTTCAAGCCGTGGGGAAAATCAAAAGGATGTCGTTCACAACTTACCCCCCCCCCCCCAAAAAAAAGGGTACTAGTTATCCGATTCCACTTGTTAAATTTGTGAGAAATCTGATATGTTCGTCTAGGAATATGCATGGAAATCTTACCGTACTGCACTTGATTTGGACTACTTACTTGTCCTTGATTTTTTTACGCGGTAGCAAATTTTTAGTAATATCCATGAAATACTCCACGTTAATTATGAGTCCAGGATCAGCATGGTGTGTGGTTGAGGACTAATTGACGAGGTAATATAAATAGTGATTACTTTAGCGACTTCATCCGCTCAAAAACATCCGCAACTTTTTTTTTCACAGCGAAGTACTTTTAATGACCCAGAAACCAGGGTACATCTGGATGTAAAACCAGTATGGATATGGACTTGGCGCCTTATTCCTCCGAGTTTTTGAAGCTATGGTTATCCTTTAGAATCTCTGTAAATCCGTTTGAGAAGTTAAGTCACCAAAACAAAATTATCCGTGTAGCAATCCAACTTCAAGACGAGGAAGCAAATAGAAAATGTATGATATGCCGCAAACTTAGCAGCTTTATATCGTGCTGGTTCGCCAGCAAATCGTGCGTGCGACCGGCGCAACAGTTACAAATCCGTATGATACTGCTAGCAGACGACTGCTGAATTATACCAGACTGCACTGAACTGAGTGTATTTTCGCACACTCGCATGTGTTTCTTTTTAGCGCATGATGACTTCACCTATTTTTGCGGTGTAATGACTTCCCCCGTACGCGCGTGCGCAGTGATGAATGGTTACGTGCTATTGTTCGTGAACGATGATTGGTTGATGACTCATACTGGGGGTGTTACCTCTATTATGTGTTCGCTATTGTTTACAAACACGGCGTTACAATGTATATGCTAACTATAATGAAACTGACAAGGAAGTTATAGATTAGGCATCATGTACATAGTGTAACGAGAGTATGCTTTGCCAAATCATGGTAAATAACTATGCGTTTTTATTATTGATATCATAATTGACTCTATGAGTTGTTCAATGGTATTTCACATACATTGTACATGTATAGTTCAGAGTCCATGTTATTAAAAACATATAATCTCTCCCCATTTTTTTGGAATAATAATGTTGGTCATTCGCCTAATATCTATAGAAATGTGACTCATAATGGAATCATGGATGTAGCCAAATATTGCAATATTACACATTATTTTAACGTACATCGTACATTTCTTAAAAAGTCATCAACAAAAAAAAAAAAAATCTCTGCCCCATCAGCATTTTCACAAATTGCTATACAGAACTTTGGCTTCAGCATACCCCCCTTTCATTTCCCCCTTTTCTTTTTCATTTTATTTTAGGGGGTGAGGGCTGACGATCCAATTTTCCTGGGTATTCTTATTGGTAGGCCCCTTTTTTTCTGAATGAAACATCTTTCCTTGGGGAGAAAGTTGTTGAAGCTGTCCCCTGATGACGGGATAGAGGTTCATCCTGCTTGGCTCAGATGTGAGTGCACCCCTGAGCCAACAGATCTGAAATATGAGTTCCCTTGAGCTAACAAATCCGAATGAGTTCGCGCCATTTTCTTAATCAGACAGAGATGAATGATGCATTCCATGTCATCCTCTCTTTTTTCCCTTCTTCTTCTTCATTCGAAAAATGGAGTAGCGCTGATTGTGATTTACTTAAAACTAAGTCCTGAGAAAGGTTTGAAGGCTGACAGAGGCTATATAGGTCAAAGGTATTATTATGTGAAGGTGTATGAAAATGGTAACTTTTAAAATCACTTCGAATATTTAAATATTTTTACGGTGTCATGTGATTTTTGTGTTGACTTTTTTCAAGCGGATAGGAGGGGGGCTTCCTCAGCCCGAGGACTGTTCCTCCTGGGATATTTCCTCACATTTGTAATTTAACAAAGCCTGCACAACATTATATAAATACATAATACAAATTCTAATAATCCATGTTTTTTTCCTGAAAAGGAACAAAAATAAATAAATAAAAATAAAATGAAATTAATAAATAAAAGTAAAATAATAAATGAAATAAAATTAAATTAAATAAATTTAAAAAAAATCATACACTGGTCAATTGGTATTTTCCAAGTTATAGGTAGTTAATTCCGTAACTCCACAGTCATATAGAGGGGAAACACGTCTAAAAGCTGCAATTGTTGATTGAAGTTAATCCAAACACTACGGGAACCGAGTAGCTTCTGTATTAAGCCTATGATAGTTAACTAATTTAATGAAGCCTTAACACTGTTGTTGTTCCATTTTCGTGTATTTTTTGTGTACTTGCAAGTTTTTCCTCTCCATTGCGCCTTGAGCACATTAGTCATGTGGAGTTGGCGCATTACAAATTCTCTATATTATTATTATAATTATTATTAAATAATTCAGTAGTTATTGGGTTAATCTAAACCTCTACAAATCTATGTAACCCTCTGACCTTTTGACTCCTAAAATATCTTCCAGGTATCTTCACAATCTTAGGGATAGGAAGTCTATAAAGATCTTCTTTATCTTTTTTGATACTTCGGTTTAATAATCAGAGCATCCTCAGTTCCTCATTCTAATTCATGTTGTCATTAGGCGATTTCCATATCGGGAGGGTAATATAACTTTGGTCTGATATCAGCTCGTGCCGCTGCAGCCGGAATTACGTTCAAACATTTAATTAGATTTTAGACGAATATAGCGCCATCTGTCAGCATATGGGATACTCATTTTAAAGGTATAGGTGATGATCTTATACCAGACCAGGACAAAGAGCTGGGTTAGAATTTGAAATTAAGGGGGAAAAAAGAAATAGAAAAAGAAGGACGGGGAGGAGGAGAAGAAGAAGAAGAAGAAAAAGAAGGGGAAAAGAAAGAGAGGGAGAGAGAGAGAGAGAGGGGGGGGGGGGGGTGAAAGAGAGAAAGAGAGTGAGAGAAAAACATATAATGACAATCATGACAATGAATGAGTCAAACGGAACAACACTCAAGAGACCGGGTCAAGAGAGAGAGAGAGAGAGAGCGAGATCAGGGAGAGAGCATAATGAAAGCAAACAAGGAAGTATAAACTAAACATTCTTGTAGCTCATTCAAAATTGAGCAGAATTGAAACAAAGAAAAACGAAGTCGAAGAAAGGAAAGTTTTGAAGAAAAAGAGACCCCAAACCATTTCAACACTTTAGAGAGAGAGAGAGAGAGAGAGAGAGAGAGAGCAAAGTTAAAATGATGGCTAGTCATTTAGCATCGCCAGACCCAACAGAACTGTTATGACCCGGGTATTTACTCATGGGAAATCCCCAAGCCGACATACCACACCGTTGACGTCATACAGAAAGAAAAAGAAAGGATTTAGGCCGATTTTCAAGTACAGTTATGGAGGTCATTCTCGTAAATGATTTCAAAGAATTATGATTATTGGAAAAAGGTTTTTTAAAGAGTTCAAAATGCAGAATTGCTTTGTCATTGTTTATAGGAAATAGCGATATTATAATGCTAAAACCAGTCTTGTTAAATCATTCTGATTGACAAAATATAATGCCTGATGTCTAAATTGTTGAGTATTCAAAGAACTGCAGTTACGTGGGGAAGCGATATTTTACAAATTGTCTATGAAATCTTCTATAATGGAACATACCCAATCTCATTTTTCAGCTTTAGAAAAAAGGTCAAGTTTTTGACCAGTCCTTTTGAATTAAACGACAATGCTGGTATATAGGCTTACATTTATGTTTGCCGTTAAAATGAGTCTTACGTTACATCCTTACAGGTATAGGCGCAGGCCAACAGTATATTGTTGAAAAATTGAGTAATAGGCTGGACGGGATGGGTATGATGGGGGAGGGATGGGTATGATGGGGCCGGGATGGGTATGATGGGGCCGGGATGGGTATGATGGGGCTGGGAGGGAGTTTCAGTGAAACATCAGATGGGAAATCGAGTGCTTCAAACCACAAGTCGGCAATGACATTGATTCAATTAAAATTCTTGAACCACATTTCATTTTGGAGTGGGTGGGACTGAGTTTTAAAAAAAAGTCAGACAGATCAAGGAGGTACCTCGTTGGACAGATTTACATTCGCTCTGGACCTACTTAGCCTTTATTCTCCGCCGACTATAATATTCCCTATAGAAGTTTGTATAATATAGGTCACGGAAACATTTGGTCCATATATCACGAAATAAGATTATAGCAATATACGGCCATGGCTCTCTTTACAAATCAAACACCAAAGCCCTTGGACTATGGCTATTGAAAACAAAACTCGTTATGGTATACTAGTAGCGGATACACCTTGAAATTTGATTTCCCATATCTTATTACAACAAAACGAAATATTTTGCAAGCTAGCGTGCGTCACCCACCTTGGTTCTTTGATTTTAATACAATGGAAAGGAAAATGTTAATGGCATATTTTCAGAATTGATATGATTTAATCTGAAAAAGCAACACGATATTGTGTCTATTTTTTGGTGCATTTTCTACAACTAACACGAGGCCTTGGTCATGTAGATTTGCTATCGTCACTTGGTTTCCATTGCTGTTTCTATCACAACTAGTTCATTCCTGGAAAAAATGTAATAAATTCATGGAAAACATTTTGCGCAGAATTTGATTTCTACCCTCAACTTTCCGAAGCGAATGTGTATCAGGGACTTCACCTCTATAACTATAGTACATAATGACAATGGAGAATAATTAACAAGATATCAAGTTTAATGACACGGCTTCATTGAGTTATTGTATTCTAAAGTATAAATGACTATGGTCATGCGCGTAATGGCTTTCATCTGTATCGATCGTCAGATGGTTACTTTTGATTTCGTATTTCTGTTTTCTATAACTATATGGAAACCAGTCAGGAATATGCTCCTGGTAGTTAATCTCTTCAAGCAGCTATTAAAACGATTGAAGAATCGAATCAATACATATAACAGAGTGAAAGAAGGATAGGAGTGACTAGGAAGAAAAAAAAGACACAGAGATAATCGAGAGAGAGAGAGAGATAGCAAAAGAGGGAATGAAAGAGAGAGAGGGAGAGAGAAAAAGTGTGTGTGTGTGTGTGTGTGTGTGTGTGTGAGAGACAGAGGGAGGGATGGAGAGAGAGAGAGAGCGAGACAGAGGGATGGTGAGAGAGAGAGAGGGAGAGGGATGAAGAGAGAGAGAGAGAGAGAGGGGGGGGGGGGGATGCTCAAGACAATTGTTTCTTCATATCCTTACATTATAATTACTGAACACAAACATTTCGATTTCCTATCCACTACATGACTATACTCCCCTGTATTACTTTCCATGGAATCGTTTGTTTGAAATGTCAAATAAGATACCACCGGACATCCACCGATACGACCAAGCTAGGAGTTATCACATGACTCCTTGATATGACCAAACGACCTAGTAACCTTGTGATTAATTTCTTGAAATATCACTTGTAATAATGAGAGATATAAGGTTACATCGTAAACATGATAAACGGAGGAGGAACTAAGCAAAAATGTCCTACGCTCAATTCGAGCAACAGACAATAATCAACATTCAAAAGAAAACGGAAGACATACCTTTCTCCACAGAGCTGGGCTTTTTTTCTTACGATGTTCAGCTTTTGCAAGCGCTACGATACTTTTCGTGTATATATCGCTTATAGAAATGACCATTCATTTCATTTTATTTCATTTCATTTATTGTTATTGTTATTATCATTATCATTGTTAAATACACGCTGAAGAAAATGGGGGCAATATGCAAGTACAGATGTAAAGATAAGCAGGATGGTATGTTCAAGACAAATTTAAGGTATAAATAGATTGAATATCGAAAAAATGTTTTTAAACAGCGAAAATGACATTCATAAAAATTATTGAGAAGACGAAAAGAAGGAAAAAAAAGCAAGAGGATGATGCGGCAGACTTTAGAGAAGGAGAAATGTTGAATCTAAAAGAGGACAATAAAAATATAAACCTCGAGCCTCAGGGAATTTGAAGAAAAGGAGAAAATCTGGAAAATGGCGAGGGGTGAGGGGTACACCAAATGAAAGATTAGATGGAGATAGGATTGGGCTGGGGGCGGGGGGGGGGGGGGGAATTGGCAAAAAAAAAAAAAAAGACAGGGACGAAAGTATTAGCTGATGAAGGAAAATGGGAGAGAATAAAGGGCACGTAGTTAGAAGGAACACGAACGACTGGATTTTCTTTTTTTCTTTTTTTTTTGGGGGGGGGGGGGGGAGGGGGATGGAAAACGAAAAGACAGTAAAAGATGAAGAACGCGACAAGAAAAAGATGCCGTCCAACATCCTCCGATGATGCATCTCAATAGTTAATACATCGCTGTGATTGAGTAGAAAAGATTTCTTGTTTGAATGAACTTCATCTCATGTAATTAAAAGTGAAGAAGAGATCAAAAGGAGCAGATGACGCAGAAGAAGAAGGGTTGAAGAGAAGGAGGGGAGAAAGAAAGCGTCCTAAAAAGATGCCGTCCCATAGAGTACCTTCCAATTCATCTCAAGCGTTGACACATCACCATCTCGGATTGAATAGACAAGATTTTTTGTTTGGACGGGCCACATCCCGTGAAATTAGAATGAATGATCCGTGACTTATGTATTGAGAACTGGATACCAGCAAGAGAGAGAGAGAGAGAGGGGGGGGGGGGGGGGGGGGGGGGGGGCTCCAAATCTTGATAAAGAAAATCGGAGTAAAGAAGCATTCGTTATGTAGGGAAATGTGATGTCTGACAACCTCTTACATCAATGCTGCTCTGGATTATGGAGAACATACCTTCTTATATCTTTCCAAATGTTCATAACTGAACAAAGATTATCTGTACTTTCCATGGAAATACAGTATTTGTGCGTAATTCGCAGATGGTACAATACCACTTTTGCGTTAATTGGAGAAACTGACGGAAATATACGCGTATTTTGAAGAACTATAGTCTATACCAATAAATTTAAAGAATTCCTCCTCATGATCATATTTTAGTTTTTCATAAAAGACCTAACCCATAATCATAATTTCGGATATGAAAGAATGCCTAAAGTTTTATTCAGTTTTTTGAACTTTTTACGGTGATGGCTTTGTCAGAATCAGTGGGTAAAATTTATACAAAAATTTGGAGTTAGGACTTAGTATATAACTTGTGTGGTTCCGAATTCACTCACATGTAGCATTTGTTTACCACTATGCCACTCCACTTGGTTGTAGCTTCATGGTTATACACAAAACTAGGTCATCTGTATGCCGTGCGAGGAACACAATAATACCCCGGTCACACAGACGTGACCGACACCAGACCGATAGACCTAACAAGAAATTGCATTACACAAAATGGCCTAGAGTTGGTCGGTTCGGATTGGCTTAGCGGTGTGACTGGCGTATATGTTTTGGAGCGTGCTCAATCTCCCCTAAGCATGTACAAATCCAGTAATGGACATTTTCAGAAAAATCGTCTACCTAATTTGTAATTCTACCGGCTGAAGTCAGTCGGATTATTTCTTTGGCAATAAATTCTTTCAGAATAAAGGTCACGTGGCCCTTTTCAGAAATTAGATTTTTGTGGAGAAACCTTGCAATTTCCGAGCGCGAGAAAGCGGGTTGTCCATTGTGATTAACTTTGATTGTCGCCGCGGTAAATGAAATCAGAGAATGAGTCATCGATCAGGAATGCGTTTTAACGTCACCACGCGCTTTTCATTAGTGATGAAGTCATCGTGTGAGTGGTAGAAGGGAGTTAGCTATGTACATGGTCTAATGGGTAGGGCTAAGTTACGCCCTTTTGTAACGGAACTGGCGATGATAACGGATTGAGCTCAGATGAAGACCTTAACAGCTGGTTTGACCTGTACATGCATACAGGCATGTCGTAAAAAAAATTGGTGATTGAAATTTTGATATTAAAAAAGTTACCATACCTTCGGCAGTGTTCGGGAATTGTAACAGTGTCGTGTCCAGAAATTGATAAACAATAAGGGATGGGGGGGGGGGGGGGACAAGGGGGCAAAGGGGATCCATTTCATATAGACAATCTGCAAGAAGTAGTCCTATAGATTTCTTTCCTATGACTTCAAACAGGAGGGGGCGTACACCACCCCATCCTATGTTGGATACGCCTCGATCTCCTATACTTTTTCATCTTTTAACCAGTCAAACCACTGCTGAATTATCTCATTCCAATCTGTCTATAGGCTTAATACAGGGACTACTCTGTTCCGTGAGCAGCGGGTTAAACTCAAATATTGTAAATACATCCTGGGGAGCGTTTCATCAAGTGTTTTGTCAGTGAGTTTTACCGATAACTGTTATAAGCTACTGAAATCCTTGCATCTGACTGGCTGAGAGCAATTTTGTCGGTAAAAGTCACTGACAAAACACTTGATGAAACCATGAAGCTACAACGCTCCCTGAAGTCATGGATAATATAGACCATTGCGTTGCTCTTGAAAAATATTTATATGACAGAGTTTCCCTTTGTTTGAGACATCTTGTAAACTACTTCGATTTCGATTTCTAAGAGGGGATCTGACTGTTTACATGAGGACTATAACGAGCCGTGGGGAGATTTCAAGTATACTCGATATACCCAGATTATTATAGCTGCTTGACATTCCGTGGTTAAACCAAATCTGAATATAAAATACCAAATTTGAAAGCAAAATCATTTTCATATATTCAAAGAAGGGCTGGGGGGGGGGGGGGGGGGCTTCATCAAGAAAATGCAAATTTTACTTCGGGTTAGTAAAAAGCCGGTTTGAAAACAAAACAATAAACGTCAACGAGAATGTTGGGCTACTGAGGCAAAGGGTCCAAGCAGGGAAGCGTTTCATCAAGTGCTTTGTCAGTTAAATTTACCAACAACCGTTATAAGCTACTGAAATCCTTGCATCTGATTGGCTGAGAGCAAATTTGTCAGTAAAAATCACTGACAAAGTGCTTGATGAAACCATGAAGCTACAAACCTTCATGATGAAACGCTCCCCAGGTCTTGGCCAAGAACAATAACATTCTGTCTGGTCTTGAGGCAAACCACCTAGGTTGATGGGGGATGAGGTCATCAGCAGCTCCAATGACACGAAAACCCGCTGGGATTTGACCTAGAACTATACACCAAAAAGCACACGTGGGACCAGAGGGTCACAACTTTGGTATGTCGAGTCCTCGGGACAATTATGTGCCGAAAATAGGGTTGTTTTGGATCAAAATATGACGGACTGATTTACAGATCCCAATTGACGGATTTATAAACAAATATTTTATGTCCGAATGGAATGTTCTAATCTTGACCATGACGTCATCATTTCAGATATAGCCCGCCGTGAACATGATGTTAACCAATTGAATAATTTTGAGAATAGAGTGCCAAAACACATTAGGAACCATATATAAATACCCCTTGTTTATTTCGTTTTTACTATCCAGTCTTGAACAGGTGCACATTATCAGCGGCGAGTTGAGATATTTTGATAGTTGTAGGTCAATTAAAGTTAATTATTTTGCGGTCCTCCTCAATACTTTTATCTTCGTTATTTGTTCTGAAATGGGAAAAACATAATCTGAGGATATGACAACGAGGTAACTAAATTCATTGATACAATGCATTTTAACTTTTTTTCGGAGCCTCTAGTGCATGTACAGATGACTATGAAGTAGAAGATTTGTGTTAAAATTGACCCAATAACATTTTTCGTACAGGAAAATGTCAAATATCAGATAATATGGAGCCCCTAATCCTCAATTAAAAAAAAATCTGGCCGAAAAACTAGGAGTTAATTTTACTTGTCCAATCACCGGCAAAATGTCTGATTCTGGTATAAGCCAAGTTTGCATCTTAATAGACAATATTTAAAGAGAAGGTGGCAATAATGGTACATTGTGTGTGCAGTCCCATAATTATACCCATTTCTGTGTGCAGTGCATGTGCTTTCCAGCGAGATTTGGTCAATTTCTTATCATTTTGATGATTCCAAAACCTCATAGTATACACCAATTCTTATGTAGATATGATCAACCTTTCCCAATTGCTTCGAGACGATTTCTTTCACAATGTAATCGCATGAACGGAACTCGACTTTATCTTTAGGACCAATGTGTATCTTGGTGAAACAAAATCTTACAAAATTCGTACAATTCGTGCTCTCCCAAGTCAACAGGTCGCTATTATACAGTTTGCGTAGTAAAAGGACAATTAGATGAGTCAGAAATATACAACAAAAGAAAGAAAATCTTTTTTGATCAGAAAGCAAAAGGGAAGCAATTTCGTAAAGGCATGATAGGTAACCACCAAGGATTTAAGAAATCTTACAAGTGTTATAATAAGGTAATGATGATGAGTCATGTAGAGCAGAAAAGAGGAAGAGAACAGAGCGGGGGGGGGGGGGGGGGTGATGGGTATCGTTTATTTTTGTATTTGTATAATTCCGACACACGAAATTCCCATATCAGGGGGGTTCATAATTCCGAAAATTAAATAGGGTTCGTATTTGTGAAGATGAAAAAGGGTTCATAATTCAGAAAATGAAATAGGATTCATAATTTAGATATGAAATACAAACAGGGTTCATGATTCCGAAAATGAAAAAGTGTTCATTATTCCGAAAAATGACGTAGGGTTCTATTACTTTTTTTTAGAATTATGAAGTTTCGGAATTATGAACCCTAGTATTTAATTTTCGGAATCATGAACCCAATATCATTCCGAATTACGAATTCTATCTCATTTTCGGAATTACAAACCTGCGGAATTATGAACCCGGCCTTGGAGTAACAAACCTTACCTTCGGAGAAAAAAAAAAACGACATGTGTAACCGGAACAGACAGAACAAAAGATAAGAGACTAAAATCATACTTGATATGAGATGCGAAGGTCGTTGGTTCGAGCAAGGAGTTATCACAAATCTCCTTGGTTCGAGCCTCTGCGCGGCAATAATGTCTTTTGCCACTGTCGACCCAGGTGAAGGAGATGGTCATTGGTCGATAACCCAATCTTGTGGGTTTTTTTAATGACAGAAAATGAAGTTCCTCGGAATATAAAAGAGGGTCCACGTAATGGACAGTTTCTGTCTCTTAGGACTAATAATATTTTAGAGGGTTCATGAGCCCGACAACTTTCCCATTTCCGTCTATATCTATCTGTCCATCTCCCTTACCTTCTCGCTTATTCCTTCTCCCACCCCATCCTGCCATCCCACTCTCTCTCTCTCTCTCTCTCTCTCTTTCTCTCTCTTTCTCCTTACATTGTTGCTGATGACGTCATGATTCCAGAAGGCTTCTATTAGAGGTTGTAATGATGCAGAACACATGTTGCTGATTTTCCTGCGGAAATCCTCCGCCCTAGTTTAAAAATAACCATCAGAGCATGCTCAAAGCATGTTCATTGGATGCTACCTATTGTTGTATACCCTTTTATAGGTCCAGCCAAGGAGGTATTAGGCAAGTTCTAAAACATGTTGGGTAAAATTTCACCAAACATTGGGTAAAAAGGGAACATGCATGTTCCCCATAATTTGAGAGTACACATTATATAAAATGTTGACTTTGTGACTTTGGATCATAATGAATTTAAGAAATCAAGATCAAGTCTCTTCAGGTAGTTGGTGACACTCTCCTTTCAATACCTTTATGCTGTATGAGAAATGGATAGCAAGAGAGATGAGAAGAAAGAAAGGAAGACAGGAGGGGGAAGAACAAGAACAAGAAGAAAAAAGAGAATAATAGATGGAGAGGGAGAGGGAGAGACAGACAGACAGAGAGAGAAAGAAAGAGAGTGAGCCGAGAGAGAGAGAGAGAGAGAGAGAGAGACATGTATTTGATTGCTCCATCGATGCGCCCCTTATTTTTTTTACTATACATGTAATATATCAATGATGTGCAATTTGTTAGAAAATTCCTTTCCCCCATAATTGTTGCAGACGATACCAACTTGTTTACGACTTCAAAGAGTTTGACTCAATGACGGAAATATTAGACGATGAAATGTCCCAAATTGACAAATGATTTATGATCAAGAGATTAATGATAAATTCAAGCAAAACTAATTATATGATATTAAAAAACCCAAAATATAAAACTATAAACGATGTACCTATGCATATACCCTTAAATAACAAACAAATAAATAAAACGCCAGTGACAAAATTCCTTAGAGTCCTTGTGGACGAAAAAATAAGTTGGTCAAAACACACTGAGGACATCTGTTTTAAAATTTCACGTGCAATAGGTGTTTTTATCCAGATTAAGACATTTTATAACGTTTAATATTTTGTTCAATTTGTATAATATATACTTTAATATTTCCATTCATTTGTTACGGTACAATAATCTGGGGCAATTGCTCTGACAGTTTAATTGATAAATTATTTATACTTTAGAAAAGAGCGATTCGCATCATTACATGTTCTCATCCCAGAACTATTTACTAAATACAATATTTTAAATATTCATGATACATGTATGTTTAAAGTACTCTGAATTCACGTTACCATAGTTATAATACAAGACACCAAATGTATATTCATAGACCTCTCTGAAATATAAAATATCTAGACAATCTGTTAATTTATATGGCCCTAATTTAACTTTTTTTTTCTGAAACGAATCTGCATAATATATCTATCTATAACTCCATTTGTAAATATTTTTTCTATTTCATTCCATTTTTTTTCCATTATAAATGTATTTTTGTTGAAATATAGTTTATCCTTTTAACTTAATGATGGAGTTAGCCTTTGACAGGCCTTTGGCTTTTGCTGGCTCGTCCACACGATAATTATTTTCTCCCCCCCCTTTTCTTATGTATGAGTATATTTATATTTATGTGTATTTGGTTATCTTTTTCATTTGTTTGTGACTTTGTTGTTGTTTCTTGCTATTTTTTTACGAGTGGAATAAAACTTGAAACTTGAAAACTTGAAGCAGTGAAACCTACCTCAAACAAGTAGACACGATAATTTAAAAAAAAATCGAAAGACAAAAACATCACAAAGCAGTTGTTTTGTTGTTTGGGTTTTTTGTTGTTGTTGTAGATTTCAACTTTTTTCTACAAAGAATAAGAGTTTAAGTACTTAATTGTTGTACAAATACCACGTATGAATATACAGTGTAGTAGAATGAACTGACACAAGCAGATCATCGTTTAACAACGGACCGACTGGAGGTCCATGGTTCAACTTACAGAGGACCGGTCAAAGAAAAGTTTACAGATGGCGCTCTTCATATTGAAGGAATCGGACAAAGTGAGGGTTTGTCGACATGTTCGCTTTGCAGTTAGTACCCTTTCTTTATATCAACACCGGCGGATTATACCGTAGGATGGGGAGGATTAAGAAAATATTATTTATACAAATCTGACGATAGGCCTAGATAATATAGATTAAAACAACTCAATTTGACATCAGGGGGTTCTATGTCTAAATCTTCACTATCTCTCTCTCTCTCTTTCACTATCAGGCCTGATTTAGTCACTCTTCGTCTCTTCCCACTTTCATTCCACCCTTCTCCCTCTCTCTTTCTCTTACTCACACTCTCTCTTTCTCTCTCTCTCTCTTGTATTCATTCCATAGTTTCTCACCCTCTCTCTCTCTCTCACTTTAATCTCCATCTCTCTTTCTACAACTCTCTCACTCTCTCTGCCACCCGCCACTGTTTAAAGTCAATTATGATATTAATTTACTAATGAGATATGCAGCATCAAATGTTGGAAATGCTTGGTTGAGCAAACACTGTAACCTTGTGTGATTATAGTTTGTACTTTGTCAATTCATTTATTTGTAAATTTTGTAACAGTGAAAAACAAATTACCGAATGAACAATATATCAATTTCAATTTCATTATCTCAACAGCCAATCAAATTAAGCGTTTCAAGCGTATATTACATACATATAGCAACCAACAATGTGGGGAAAACACTTCATAACTACAATACCGAAGACGGATTAATCTAAAACGTAATGATATCGGTAGTTTTCCATACGAGCCAAGTCAGCCAACATTTAGGAACCCCCTTTATTTTTTAAGTAATAGTTATCTGCCATTTTCACCACAATTCAGAGTGACTCAATTTAATCTAATTCAAAATAATAATCTATTTCCTTTTCAGTCATTTACATTAATTTGTGAGGAAGAAGGCGAGGCTCCCAGAACATTCAGAAAGTACATGCTTGTATTGGGTACAACCAAAATGCGACATATATACAATATAATACAATTCGTATACAAACCCCTTTGAACAATCAATTTGAATAAGAATTGAAAATGATCGGAACGAGAGGAGAAAAGAAAGAGAAAATAAAAACTGGAAACGAGAACAGATTGTATGTTTGCATTCAGAAATGATGATGCTATTCTGTTTTCAAAATGCTTTCTCCATCATAAAGGATTTGAAAAAAAGGCTTATTATTTTGATTTGTTTTCAGACACAAATTCTGTTAAATCACTCTGTTAAAATCAGATTATTAATTTCATTGATTAATTTTTTCAAAAACACAGAAAAATGGTTACATTGGTTGCATTGGTATATTTTATATCAATAAAATTGAATCATGGAAATACCATGAATACCCAGGATTTAGGTGAATATAAAACTACACAAAATAAAGAATCTGTTGAGGAGCACAGGCAGTCTATTGAATCACCAGACAACGAGTTCATTACAATGATCACGTCGCGTTCCTTGTTGCCATGACAACCAAACGGCAATCGTGCACGGCTTGTATTTATGACAGCAACGTTACCTGACGTTGCTCTAAAAGCCATTATAAACCTTATGTTTTTTTCATCATTTAAAATGATAAAAAATAAAATCGTGACCCGATGAATTTGATGAAAGCATGCATACCATCCTCGTCATCTCCATGATGGACTGCTTTTTCTATCGCTCTCTCTCTCTCTCTGTCTTTCTATCTCCCTCTCTTTGTCTCTCTCTCTCTCTGTTTCTGTCTCAGTCTTTGTCTCTGTCTGTCTGTCTATCTCTCTCGATCTCTGTCCATTCTCCCCCTCACTGTCCAATACCTCTCCCCATCTCTCCATCTCTCCACCCCTCTCCTCTTGGTATGCGGATGAATATGAATCGCTACCTGCGTTCTAATCATCGATCTCTATGGTTCTAATATACCGAGCGATGTATTCTGTTCTTTTGATGCGATTCCATGAAGGGTTCACCATGATTTCAATGCTTTTAGGAGATCGGATGAAAATGCAACTACATAACGCTCTTTATCGAAGAGGTAACAATTAAAGATTCAAATATATACTAGGCCTGATGAAAACTGGATTTACTCATTTCTAAATATCATTAGAAAACCAAAGAAAACGTCAGTATCGCGTCTGTGTCGAGAGGGGCTGTCTCATGGACAGCAGTCTGGTAAGCGAACCGTTTAATATATTGTTTATAATGCCCAAATAGCTATATCGTCTTTAATTCTTTATTATTATCATTATACTATTGGGGCAGCCTAGCAAGGGCCATCTCGCATATAAGTTGCGATTTAAGGGGACTCGGAGTAAAAGCAGTGATGTATGCAAGATGGTTGAAATGTTAAGACAAACCATTATTATTGAAGATTGTTGGCACATGTGCAAATGTCAACCTCCCAGAGTCTGCAAAAATCCATTAGGAGCGGGGTAATTGCCCATCCTTTGGCTTTTATGCTTAGTAGGAGAAGTAAAAGTAGTCGTGACAATGGTGATCAGTGGCGTATCCAGGGGGGGGGGGGGGCGCAACAGGCGCGCGCCCCCTATTGACCGTCGTAAAAAAATATAGCACTATATAGCACTATTTTGCATCTCAGCCCTTCTTCAGAAGCAAAAATTTCTCCCCCATGACGGCGATCAATATTTCCTGGCGCCCCCTCCCCTACTGGGAAATCCTGGATACGCCGCTGGTGGTGGTTGTAGTGGTAATGGTAGTAGTTTAGTTTCAGTAGTAGTAGTAGTTAGCAGAGGTAGAAATAGTAGAAATAGTAGTAATTGTAGTAGTAGTAATAGTAGTAGGCCTACTACTACTACTACTGCTGCTGCTGCTGCTGCTACTACTACTACTAGTACTAGAAGTAGTAGCAGCAGTAGTAGAAGTAGAAATAGTAGCAGTAGTAGCAATAGTAGTAGTAGTACTACTACTATTGGTACTACTAATTGTACTAGTAGTAGTATAGTAGAAGTACTACTACTACTACTTCTACTACTGCTACTTCTACTAGTAGTACTATAGTGTAGTAGAAGTAGTAGTAGTAGCAGTAGTAGTAAAAGTAGAAGTAGTAGAAGTAGTAATAGTGGTAGTATTAGTAGTAGTAGTAGTAGTAGTAGTAATGTAGCAGTAGTAGTAGTAGCAGCAGCAGTAGTAGTAGTAGTAGAATTAGTAGTGGTAGTAGTAGTAGTAGTAGTAGTAGTAGTAGTAGTAGTAGTAGTAGTAGTAGTAATAATAATACTTGGATTTATATAGCGCCTTTTCCATAGGATACAAGGCGCTTGTCTATTTAACAGAGTTGTACAGGTAATTTTTCAGGTGTTTTTTGAAGATGTCTAATGAAGCACCGATTCTCAGAAATGATGGGAGATTGTTCCAGAGACGTGGGGATAGGGACTGAAAGGGATTTAAAGCCAGCTTGTTTATTGTATTTGGGAATGACAAATAAATAGTAGTAGTAGTAGTAGCAGTAGTAGTAGTAATAGTAGCTTGTAGTAATAATAGTAGTAGCAGACTAACAATAGTGGTAGGAGACTTTTGCTGCGGTGAGATTTGCACCGGGCTTGATTTCGTCAAAGATCTAAATTTAGGACTTGGGTTGCAATTGAATTTTACTTAATGATTATGGGTAGGGTTACAGTTAGGGTTAGTTCTAGTTTAAATTTTAATGTTCAAGGAAGGGATTTGGCTCGTGCTAGAACTTGACTGCTGGGCGATGATAAATGTCGCTGAAGCATGTATCTAACACAATCAGAGACGGATCTAGGATTCTATATAAAAATCTCTGACAAGCAAATTATGATGAAATAAATTAATAGAATAGGTACTTAAATAAATAAATATATGAATAAGTAATGCAATAAAATAAATAAATAAATAGTGTAAGTAATTAAATGAAATAAATAAATAGAATAAGTAATGAAATCAAATAAATAAATATAATAAGTAATTAAATTAAATAAAAAAAAAAAAAAATACATAACAAAATAATATGCTTTCTTAAGCAATGGCTCATTAGGTTAAAAAAGGGGATTGGCTTGTCGGTTGTGCCCCACCAATACATACAATCGCGCGAATAGGTATGATTGCTTCATCTTTCTGACTCATCACCCATAAAACTTATGATGAAATGAACAACGATGTACACATTGGTTTCCTATAGCAACAACATAATATATGTTCAGCTCAGATTATCTCGTACCTTGCCTGTTAAGTAATTAGTTTACTAATTAAGTATATACCTCGGAAATATGAGTATTCAGGCATATGTTTGTGTGAGGCTTGATCATTTCGTCGCTCAGCTGGGGATGCGCATTGCCCGGCTGGCAGAAGGGCGTTAGCTCAAGCGCGATGCATATCCCCGGCTGGATGTGCTTCACGCTCGAGTTAACGCCCTTCTGCCTCGCGGGCGGCGAATTTTTTTTTTCCTGTAACTTTGGGGCTATCCAATATGAATATTCATGACTTGGGTCTTAGAGATGAGAGTACGCATGCGCATGACCAGTAATACGGTTTATTCCGTCAAGACTAGTCGGCATGAATATTTATGATAATATTGATATTGGCGATGAATGGGGATGATGATAAAGATTTTAATGATACTGGTAATGATGATGATGTTGATGATGATGATGGTAATGATGATGATAATGATGATGATGATAATGATTATTATGATGGTGATAATGATGATGGTGGTAATGATGATGATGTGAATGGTGATGGGGATGATGATGAGGATTATGGTGATGATGATTGATGATGATGATGATGATTATTATGATGGTGATAATGATGATGATGATGATGGTGATGATGGTGATGATGCTGATGATGATGGTGATGATGATGATGAGGGTGATGATGTTGGTGATGATGGTGGTAATGATGATGGTGATGATGATGAATGCTGGTCATTGTGATGGTGATGATGATGATGATCTCTGTACTGCTATTCTCTCTGTTGTTTTTCATTATACTATATAATAATAATAATAATAATAATAATGGTGGCTTCTTGTATAGCGCTCATGTCCGTCACGTTGTGACGCTCCTGGCGCTTCATTATTACCCCGGTCATAGCTTATATTAGCAGCCAAAAAACCATATCGCGTACCCATTTACACCTGGGTGGAGAGTGGCAAATGTGGATTAATGTCTTGCCAAAGGACGTTAGTGCCGGGCTGGGATTCGAACCCTCAACCTTTTGATTAAAAGTCAAGTGAATGAACGACTATACCACGACACCTCCTGATATAGCAGGGCTTACACACGTGGTGAACCGTAAACCACAACAACGTTATCTATTCCACCATGCAAACATCAGGCTTCAAAGAACATCTGATGATGAGGAGGAGGATGATGATGGTGATGCCAAAGATGATGCAATATCAATTAAAAGATGAAACTGTTCTGGATATATTATGAAAATTGATGAAAAAGACTAAAAAAAAAAAAAGGAAACATAATAAATATGGAGTTAGAAATTTAAAAGTTAGTGTACAAAAAATATCTCTATATTTCTTTTCCCCGCAGACCAAGTGAAAACTCCCTTGTAAATCAACACAGTCCATCACGTTTAATGTTTTACCCCCTGATCGACTATGGGTTCGGGAACGAGTTCGGCGAGATCGGCATCCAGTCTCAGGAGTGCAGACAGCAGGAGAGGAAAGTGGGGTACGGCCCCGACATCTGTCACGATCACGGTAACGGAGGACGAAACAGGACTTCGTCCGAACTGCGAGTGGACCGAGGCGTATTTCAACAGCCAGCCCGCTAGCGATCCGTACAGCGACGACGACCTTGAGACCGTGTTCGATGACGGCTTGGACACCCATTCGCTGATCGATGGGGAGAACGGTGTCGGAACGGAGGTCGTACAATCGAACAAACTGCTTCTTGCCAGCGCTCAACAGGTTTCTCATCCTAAGCTGCAACCTCTTCAAGTCACAGGTTTTGACTCACATGTAAGATCAATGCTCTTATAATTAGTGTGCACGTATAAGCCTACTCTACATTTATGGTGGAAAAGATGCTCCATAAAATGATATGCCTAATAGGCAGAATTGTGATTTCCTAATTCCGGTTACTGTCATCTCATATTCGGGCAGTGAGGCGGTCGAATTTCTGGGTTTTAAAAAAAAATCGTATGCCTTATAGGCCTATTCTGATGCCGAAACTAAGTTGTCACTACTCCTGGAAAGTTCATATTCGGGCAGGTGAGGTTATATACTTTGGTAAGACTAAATCCGAACGCGTATGTCATTAGGAGAAATATTTAAAGGGGAAGTTCACGCTGGTATTTAGTTGATTTGAATAAAAGCAGAAAAATTAACGAGCATGATGAGAGAAACGGATCAGTAAGATTTTGAGCAAAATCCGACAAGAAATAAGAACGTTATGAATTGTTGAAATTGTAATCAATGAAACACAAATTGGCAATTTGGTGACGTATCTTGCGAGCTCAGCTCCCATTTGGTCTGTACAGAAAGTATCATAAACTTTCATTTTCTTAGTTGTTGATGAAGGAATACATTTTCTTTTCATACAGGCTTAGTGTAAAAACATATGTGCAATGATTATATCTAGGTTGCATACTATGATTAAATATTTTCTTTAGAAGAAAAATGGAAACTTATGTTATTTTAGTACAGGGCAAATGGGAGAGGACCTCGCTAGATACGTCACGGAGTTACCAATTAGTGTTTGATTGATTGCAACTTTAAAAATTCATAACTTTCTTACTGCTAATTGGATCTTGCTCAAACTTCTGATCTGTTTCTTTAATATTTCTCATTAAAACCAGCTTGATATCACGGTGGACTTCCCCTTTAAATATCTCTCATGAAGGGTTTGGAGAAGAATGTGAGCATTGCTCAGTATAAGTCTTAACCCTTTCATGACAAATTATTCAAGGGCTGAATTGATCACATTTTGTTCTTCAAATTGGCAACAGTAATATTTTTCTTTTAGTGCTTCATGGTTCTAATAAAATGTGATGTCTTTGAAAACAATTTACATGGTTAGATACTTTATCCCAAAAGTAGAAAAATGGCTGATTGTGATATAAAAAACAATGGTTTTTGAATTTCTCAATGTGTTGCCTATTTTAAGGATTTTAAAGCTTATTCTCCTTTATAAAATTCCTGGCATCCAACACAACATGGTCCTGCAATAAAAATAGACATAGTGTTTGCAGAAACTTTTGCTCTTTCTACTCATGCATCTGGTATATTTTTTAGAGCACTGAATCTAAAGTTAATGAGAAAAAAACAACAACAAAATGTCAGTTGTCTTGAAAGGGTTAAAATTACTTTCATCTCCATTCGAAATGAATTGACCCATTACCTACTGGAACCGGGTGGTTACTGTATTAATTCAATGGGAATGACATAATTCAGTCACCATTGGGTTTAAAAGATATTTCAAGCAGACGACAACGTTAGCTGATTCAAGATTATTCTTTTTCATCCCACTTTCAAAAGTCCAAGATCAGTTTAGGCACCGCACAGTATACGATCGGTCCGCGATCCTATTTCGGAAGAAAATGTAATATCGTTTGATATAAACTTTTAAACACGTAAACTATTTGTGATTTAGGTTCTATATAGTCACATAAATATAGTGAAATCGAAATTAAGGCCTATTGTGAGCGTTCTAGTCGGAGAATTGGCTAATCGGATCCAAATCGTAGTGATTGACAAAACTGATTTGGCCCTTATTCCGGGTAGAAGGTATACAACGCACCTATGTTTAGTATTGTTAAGAACCTGAATCCATAAGATTTTATTTTTTGATTCTCCATATTGAATGATATTGCAATTTATTTTCAAAATCGGATCGCAATCGATCGTACAATGAGACTAATCGGGCTAATTCACATTATGAAAGAATCATTTCGAAAATGTTGATATTTGCTATTTTTCACATTTTTATACTGCTAACAGCTGGATGAAAATCAAAAAGCACATCGGACGGATGAATATGAAAATCAGAATCTGGTGATCCGACGAGGGCAGGACTTCAAACTAACTGTCAGCTTGAGTAGGAAATATACTCCCCAGAAAGAGACCCTTTACCTACGGTTTGCGGCAAAATGTAAGTTTTTCGTCTTCCTAATACCATAATTGGATGTTATTATACTAATAGTGCTATGGCTATTAGTTTTGTTCCTTCCACTTGTAATTTTATAAGGTCTTTCCCCCCTTCTCTGTAATTTTACATGAATAAATATTTTCGTGTTATGTTTTAAACCAAAAATTGACTGCCTTCGTCTACAAAATATTCATTCGTTGGGTCATGCAATCTTTAGTTTATCATGCATCACTGTAAAAAAAAAACAACTGAACTCCAAATTCCATAGTCCGTTATCAATTAATTCTTTAACAGACGCATTCTTAACCTAGCGAGAGTGAAGACGTTGGAGCATCACATTATGTTAAAATTAGCATAAATATATAAATTGATGTTTAGTATTAAAAGATAATTACCGAATTCCGTTACTTTTTACTCCCTTTTGTTTTTAAAGCAAAGCATCCAAGACAAGCCAATGGCACACTCATCTTGTTGCCATTTGATGGTCCTGTTGCAAAAAATGATTGGACCATCAAGCAAGAATCTTCTGACAATAGTTGTGTCATTGTGACTGTAACCACGTCTCCAAACTGCATCGTTGGACCTTACGGAGTGACCGTTGTCGTAAGGAACAAACGGACAGGTCTCCAACGGGAGTTTAAGCAGAGCCAAACCATGTACATCTTGTTCAATCCTTGGTGCGAGAAAGATTCTGTGTACATGAGCAATGATAAGGACAGGCAGGAATATGTCTTAGAGGATTTCGGGTTGATTTGGCGAGGCAACTACAGGAATCCCCACTCGAAAATGTGGAACTTTGGACAGTTCGACAAAGACGTGGTAGACATAGTTCTGGAGATCCTCCATGATTTTGTCAGGGTTGAAGACCGTGGAAACCCTGTCAAGGTTACTCGTATCCTTCCAGCTATCCTCAACGCCGCAGGACGTCTCCCGGGCGGTGTCCTATCTGGGAAATGGGATGGACTCTACAAAGAAGGCTCGCGGCCCACCCATTGGCAAGGCAGCATCAAGATCCTTGAAGAATACCAGAAGCACAAATGTCCTGTACGGTATGGGCAGTGTTGGGTCTTTGCAGGACTCTTCACAACCGTCTTTCGCTGTATCGGGATTCCCGCAAGGTGTGTCTCGAACTTTTTCTCTGCCCATGACTCCGATGATTCAATGGTCATTGATAAGTTCGTCAACCATGACGGCGTCGACATTCGTGGAGGAGATTCCGTCTGGATCTTTCATGTCTGGAACGAAGCATGGATGGCAAGACCGGATCTAGACCCTGGACTTGACGGATGGCAGGCTGTTGATGTTACTCCTCAAGAAACAAGTGAAGGTACCATGGTATCAACCTTTCGTCAGATCCAAAGATTAGTTAGGCAATTGTAACTATAAATGATATTAAACATCTTTCTTGTTACGTACATCACCAAAGCGACTCCTAACCAACCGAAAACTTTTCCATTTGAGCTAATGTAATTTTGGGGTTTGGGTTTATTCGTCAGTCTATTGTGGGTCTAGAAAAGATTTCGACAACGTTTCTTGAATATGTTATGTTTGAAGGAACTCAAATACATAAAGACATTCTTGTGTTTCACGAAGAGTAAAGATTGACTTATAAGTCGCACTATTCCTAGTTGCGTGCGGTATATGACACATCACCGCATTGGTCAGATCATGCTCAGGGGACGCGCGCTATTGGGTAATCTACCAATGAGATTACGAGTTTAATACCGTATGCGCATTGGCACTTACGCATGAATTTAAGTCAAACTTACTAGTAAATCTTTGTGAAACACCCCCAGGCTGGATATTTTTAAGAAAATCGTTTGTAAGCGTCTAAGGGCAAGCAGTCATATAACCTTCATCATGATAACATTTTCTCTCTTAAATGTTTTTTTCCTTCACTTCTTTCTTTTGTCGTGGCTATATTGCTGTTTAGGTATATACCAATGTGGTCCTGCACCCGTCCAAGCCATCAAGCATGGTTTGATAAATCAAGGATACGAAACAAGGTATAAAGCCGTTTATGATTATGACCAAGCCTTTACTACCATGTTTACAAAGGCCTTAAATTATGATTACTATATTTCATCATCTCATGATAAAATCACGTTTCTTTATAAAAGAAAGAAAGAAAAATATAAACCTTAAAAGTATTATTTTCCGAACCGTCGCTGGGGGGGGGGGGGGGGGGGGCGTGTTTCAGTCTTGTTTCTTATACCCTATTTCATTCTCCCTTTGTTTAAACACCTTATAAAGGGGTGGATCCAGGGGGGGGGGGGTGGGGCGTGTTTCAGTCTTGTTTCTTATACCCTATTTCATTCTCCCTTTGTTTAAACACCTTATAAAGGGGTGGATCCAGGATTTTGTAAAAGAAGGAGCACGATGCCGTAAAAGTACACAATAAATGGGGCATTTTTTTAAATTGTGTTTTTAGGGTATGCCAGTTAGGTTTCAAAGGGGGGGGGGGGGGGCACGGGCCGGACTTCCCCCCTTTGTAGATCCGCCACTGATCCACCTTACAATCTGTCAGTTACATATATCTTTTTTTTCTGATCTCATACAAGCTATATCTGCCCATTTATTTCTTAGATTCCAATCTATTGTGTTTTCCAATTTTTCTTTTCCAATTTTGCCAAAAGATCGGTTCATGAAGCTCATTGAAGGTATTGGGATGAACTAGATATTGATATTTATAATATGAAGATTGGTAACGAACTTCAGTTAACATGTATGAAGATAGCGAAGCTAATTCGTTATCTCTGCAGTCATAGCACTCTTAATTTCTTTAAAAACAAAAGCAAAAACGCAGAATATGCATCCAAACATTTCAACATTGTCTGATTCATTATTTCATGTCTGTGTAGGTTTATATTCGCTGAGATCAACGCCGACCGCGTAACGTGGATGGTAGTCCCCGACAAGCACCACCGAAACAACCCTGAATCTGCCGGGTACGAACTCGTTGACGTCGAGAAGAGTGCGGTGGGGAAGATGCAATGTACCAAAGCAGTGGGCTCGAATGAGATGCACGATATTACACTGGAATACAAGCATGTGGCAGGTCAGTGGAGTAGCGTGGGTAAAGCCGCCGAGTGCAGAGGCGGTGGAACGTCGGGCTCTGACAATGGAAGTGGGGGAAAGGACCCTTTGTCCGCCTAACAAAAGGTGCCCCCAATTCTATCGAGCCCGACGTTTCGCCGCGCCTTACTGAGTGCGCACTGGTATAATGGCCGGGGGGGGGGGGGGGCACTAGGTGGATGAAATACGAGACGACAAGGCCATTGAGAGAGGGAATGGTGTGGAGAGGGAGTTTGCCATCTTGTTTCAAGTTGCCTTCTTCTCCTTATTCTTCTTGTTTTTATACTTTTTGTTCTTGCTCTTGCTCTTCTTTTTCTTCTTGTTCTTGTTCTTGTATTTCATCTCTCTCACTTTTTCTGTCTCACTCTGCTTTTCTCTCTCTCTCTCTCTCTCTCTCTCTCTCTATATATCCCCATTTTGTTTTCTTTTTTTACATTCGATGTGGGGGGAGGGGGTGCATGTACCCGCAGGTAGGTTGTACATAACTTTGCGTTCGAGGTGTATGGATAATATATATCTCATCATTACGTTTAGTTCTCAAGCTCATTCTAACAGTTTGCAAAGTTAACAATTATGTATCTTGTGATATCCACAAACCTTAGAATTCTGGGCCCACTCTAAATGTGAATAAATAAGTAATTCCCCCTTTTTTTGAATTTACACCTACTTTGTACTTTGCTTCATTCAGTGATTAAACACGAGATAAATACAAGAGAACTGGACAATATCGAACATGAAATGAAGCTCCTCAGGATTGGAATATTTATACACGAGGAAAACCTTATGCTTTGCATAATATTCAAAATACGAAATACGAAATACAATACAAAATATAGTTAACGTAAAAATAATGCCTCATTTAACATTTAAAAGTAATAAATTCTCTTAGAACCATCTTTATTATGACTACGCTCTATCTTTGTCATGTAGGGTCGGATGGGGAGAAGGAAGTGGTCGCCAAGGCTCTCGACAAGGGAATGCAACGCAGCTTCTACAACAAGGAACCACCTGATCACGACATCGCCATCTATCTCGACGAGCTGAACGACATCATGATCGGTGACTCGTTCGAGCTCAAGGCTCAGATCGCCAACCTGAGTGATGAGAGCAGAACGATCACCATGATCGTTAGCTTACAAAGTACAATGTACACAGGTGAATGCAAGTTATACATGTAATGTCCCCCCAAAAGAAACTGGTAACGCTTTCTGCCAGGCACACAATAACGCCGGACTACAGCTTAAATTTGCGCTGAAAGCAATTTGAAGACTATTAGAATATCTTTACTCAAACATTACAGTGAGCAACAGTATTTTAGACCTTTCTTTTTAAAGTTTAAAAGTAGAACAAATATTCAACATTTTTCAGGAAGAGTTTTCTTCTTTTTCTGCATTGTGAATAAATAATGACAAGATTTTTAAAATTCAAAGTAAAATGGTGAGGGTTTTTATACTGGCAGTACTAGGAATTAAATGAGGATTTTCACCCCTTATGCTTGACAGTCTTTCATACAATGTGCCAGCCATCTTGCTCAAAAAAGAAAAAGAAACCAAATAAAACAAAGAAATTGTATCGCGTATCTCTAAGGCCCTATCAGACATGCCAGACTCGCTCCTTGTTCAGTGCAGGCCGGGAGGCGAAGGGAGGGGTAGGTGGAATATTTTTTTTTTTTTTTTTGGGGGGGGGGGGGGGGGGGGTTGTAGGTGGTGGTGGTGGGGTGTATTGGTTCCTTTGATCCACATTAGATGAATATGATTCTTTAATTCCGTATAATTTTCTCTCAATAGCGAGTTTCGATCTGCGACGAGAGACGCACGGTAGGGGGATTTGACAGACCGTGTCCGTTCTCGCACCTAAGCTCCCGTCCTGTTCTGAAGCCATTTTGTTTCCGTTCACGTGACGTCAGTTGTTGACATGCATCGCACAGAAATTTACTGCTCTTCTTACTATTTTGGAGCGAACGCTTATTTTTCCCGATGACCGTCGTCAAATTCCGCGGTACAAAGAGATTCGGGATTTCGCGCATGCGCAGATCGATTTTCATCTCGAGTTACCGTACTAGATTTCCCCCGTCGCAAATCGAAAGCTCATTAAATATTGGAAGAGATAGCCCCCTGGATCCTCTTATATGATCATGATGATTCTCTCATTTCCATTCACTCTATCTTCCACAGGTGTGATTGGTCAACAGATCAAGAAAAAGACGTTGGAGCTGGAGCTTGGTCCTCGAGACAATGTTCACCAATGTCTACCGGTGCTGGTTGACGAGTATCTAGATAAAATAGGAGAACAGGGACTTCTTACTATCTTTGTACTTTTAACCGTGAAGGTGAGACACCAAAACGAGAGAGGATGGCTGGGGATAGGCCTTGCGAGATACCTGATGCAATTTCTAGAAAACATATAAAATCATCTGCCCGTGGGTACCGGGGTGGATCTTCTCGATCTATTTCCATCTATTTCTTTTTGTAGTTTAAACGAACTTCATTGATGCAAGGTATCATCATTCTTTGGTCGCCCTCTCGTTCTCCTTCAACTCCCATTCTCTGCAGCACAACTTCTCCTTAATCTCCGTCGCAATTATACTGACCTATATCTCCATAATATTTCTGTTTCAGGTATTTTATCATTCATTCTTGTCTTGCTTCAGATGTCGTTAAACAGTCGACTTCATAGAGTACAGAAGTCTGACGTCAAAAATTTGTTGGTTCTGCTAATACTCCATATACATGCGTGGTATAGTTTACAGGCACAAACCCTGGTCAGTCGTAAAACTGTTTCTGCACCGTAAGAATTCCCTATGCCCTGTACTATAGGTGCTCCCATATCGACACGACCAGTAGGTAGCTCAGTTATGATTCTTTCAAGACACAATATTTTCTGATAAAGTGTCAATAGGGTCTGTGCTTGCAGACTATGCGTGATACGCTTACTGAGTGCACCCATGTCCTATTGGGCATACCCGTACTCGTTACGATATTTCATAACATCACCATGATCACTTTGGTAAATGCTTACTCTCTAGGGATTTTGTCATTAATGCAATTAATAAATAAAATTGATTGTCTCATTTCAAACAGGAAACCAACAAAACGATCTCCAAACGGGAGGACATCCGCGTGAAGATGCCTGATCTGACGGTCAATTCTGAGGTCACCGGGTCAGATGTCATATTGACCGTAGAGTTCACCAACCCTCTAGACAGAGCACTGACCAACTGCAGGTTTGAGATTGAAGGATCAAAGCTGATCAAGCCTTTCTCTGTCAAACAAGAGTAAGTTTGGAGATTTCCTTGGTCATTTCTTGGTCAAGATAGAGGGCGCGGCGCTGCAGATACATGTGGATCTAGTTATTTTGTTTGCCCTGATTGGGAACCTCCTAGTTGATTAAGTCTTCAAAGAAACTGAATGCTTTGCTATATTGGACCTTTTTACAAGTAGTCGAAACTTTCACATGATCTAAAATTATTCTTCGGGCTCGTTTATCTTTCGTTAAACTGTGCCGCGAACTACTCCGAAATTCCCAACATGCAATATGGGAGATCACTGATCAATACTGATATGATTGTCAATACCTTGCATTGGCATAGAGTTAGCCTTTGACCCATTAATTTTCTTTACTGCAAACAGTTTACTCATGTATTTGCTGCTTTATTTTTTCTCCAGGAACATCCCCGCAAAAGGCTCCATTACCCGTGATATCTCTTTCAAAGCCAGGAACACGGGTCTCAAGCCCATCCTGGTCGGGTTCGAATCCAGTCAGCTCAGAGATATCAACGGTCACGTGATGATACAAGTCAGATCTGTAAAGAGTTAACATAATGAACGCTATAAACCGGAGCATCGAATATATTGATATCATTCCATGCCAGAACAATATTTATTTAAAAATTTCTTATTGGATTTCATGAGAGCAATAATTATTGTAGAAGGACAGATGACTAAACTCGCCTTTAAAACATTAATGATGTGAGCGACGTGTTATTTTCGTCACTTTCACTTTCGATAATGTGCAAATCAGCTGAAATATCGATGAATCGCAGAGCGCTGTGTATTTTAATTAACAATCTTATTACAACATACCCGGAAGATTTTGTGAAGTTCAGTTTGTAAAATTCCTTTAAAATGCAGTTTGAATTGGCTATTACTGTCAGGACTTGCGCCACCGACGAGAGAGGGCAGTATTTGAGCGCCAAATTGAAATGACAATACGGTTTATTTCGTCAAGACTAGTCGGCATGGATATTCCTGAAAAACAAATTGTAGGGATATAATAAAACGAGCGAACCTGACTTGCAGTTGGTTGTGTGGTGCATTTGAATAAACGATGCGCTTGTCATGTAGGTGACTCGAGTTCGAGTTTCGTCAGGGTCAGATTGGATATTCAGTATTGACAAAATTTTCTTTTGCTGAAATAAAAATGGGGTGAACTTTGGGAAAATACAAGTCTTAAAGTTGTAGTCTTTCTCAAAGTCTTCAAAACGGGGCCTCTTGACGAGCACTACATAAATGGCGCAAATCCTGACAGAAAAAAAATACGCGGGGGGGGGGGGGGGGTAGAGTTGACTGATTCTATTATAGTATCATGATTTCACAGTCTATGGATTGTCATGATTTGGGTTTTTTGAGAGGAAAAGTAAGTGCCTGACTTAAGCCATTACCTACGGGAAGCAGGTGGTTCCCGTATTAAGTCAATGGGAATGAGCGAATTCACTCATCGGTGGGTTAAAAATATCTACCAAAGAATGCTCTAGATAATCGTGGTAACAAATGTTTCGAGCGATTGCAAATCATGTATTTGTTAGTGTGTGTATAAAGTGTATTTTTGGTTTGTTTTTATTGATTTCTTTGCGTCATTCGTGATATGAAATAATCATAAACCGATTACTACAGGGAATTATATAAAAAAGAGACTTAGGTAGGCTAATAGAGGAGGAGATAGGCTACTTTATATGGGGTCTGAAAATTGAGAATTTTGTATCCAACATAGTTTTAAAACTGGATTCTTGATCCCAAATCACTACTGGGTTCTACGACACAATAATAATAATAATAATTAACAATTCTTATATAGCGCATAACACTTTGCGGAGCATGTCTCTTTGCGCTCTATGCACATACTCCTGCTACGTTGCTCTGCGATCGATTCCCTGCACCATGTACGGGGAAAAACTTTCTCTCAGGACAACAATACAAAGGAAGTATAAGTTCGTCCAAGCTTTGCGATTGTTCTGAAATTACAACGTCTGGGTTGCGTCCGGGTTCATAGAGTATAATATAGTAATTTGTTATATACCTGCGTAATAACCTGATGAGTGCAGGTCGAAAAGCTTCGTTATCATGTCTATTTTTCGTGCCATATTGAAAGTTTGTAGTACCAAGAAATTATTTGAAGTATAAGTTGTTACATTGTAAAACAAAATTGTTTGATTATACAACTGGATAGTTTATCTCAATAAGATTTATGTTGTTTGTTTTGTTTTTTGTTTTTTTCTCTGGAAATATGAGTTTTTGTTTGTATGATGTATAGAAATTGATCATGTAAGAAAAAAGAAGGAAAAAAAAACCGCTCGTCAGTTTGATTAAGGATATCAATTTATCCAGAACTTTTTTTTCAATATTCAAGGAATAATCTTTTGAAGCCTTTTGTTAGACGAAATTTTATACTGTTTTAGAATATCATATTTGTAGTATGTTTTATATACGATGATTGTAATTTGTACCATGATTGTATTTGTTTCAAGGGAGAAAAGAATAAAAAAGCTGATTATAATATTTAAAAAAATACTCTAAACTGTACATCTAACTTCAACCCTGTACCTAAACACTGTACCTAACCCTAACCCTAAGCATAGCCTAAAAAGCTAATACCCAATTGCAAACTTAACCCTAACCCTAACCCTAAACTTAGCCTAAAAGGCTAAAACCCTATTACAATTTTAACCTTAACCTAACTTTTGATGGAACGAAGCCAGGAGCAAATATGTCGCCGAAGCAAACAACCCTAACCCTAATTCCATGTTTTTCAATCCTACAAATATCATAGCTATCGTTGATCCCTTAGTGCACATCGTTAATATTTCTCTTAACACAGGACGGGTCCCTCATAAAATGAAAATTGCAAAAGTTATTCCTCTTTTCAAAAAAGGTGACAGTGAACTTGTTTCTAACTATCGTCGAATATCCCTACTAACCTCGCTATCTAAGATTCTAGAAAAAATTGTCCATACAAGAACAACACATTTTTTCAAACAAAACAACATTTTCTCAAACTTCCAATTTGGGTTTCGGGAAAACCATAATACCTCTCATGCAATTTTGTCATTTATTGATAAAGTCACCACTTCTATCGATAAAGGTTGTCACACTGTTGGTATCGTCCTGGACTTCTCCAAGGCCTTCGATACCATAAACCATGATATTCTTCTACATAAACGTTGTCATTATGGAGTTAGAGGGAAGGTCTTGGAGTGGTTCAGGAGTTACCTCACTAATAGGACTCAATTTGTATCGGTTAACAATTGCAATTCTTCTACTCTTCCAATTACTTGTGGCGTGCCGCAGGGTAGCCTACTTGGCCCTCTACTTTTCATTACGTACATTAATGACATAAAAAAACTTGTAATTTATTGTCATTCATACTCTTCGCTGATGACTCAAATATTTTCTTTTGTCATGCTGATGTTAATCAACTCATTACAATTGTGAATTCTGAACTGACATATGTGACCGATTGGGTCAAATCAAACAAACTTTCACTTAATCTCCAGAAAACAAATTACATGTGATTTAGTAATAAAATCAATAGTTTACCAGGCAGTATCCATTTTGATAACCATGTTCTTGATAATGATTCTATAACAAGATTTTTAGGAGTTCTTATTGACAACAAATTATCATGGAAACCTCATATCGATAGCACATGCCAAACAATTTCTAGAAATATCGGAATCATTAATAAACTCAAACATTTTTATCATTCTCGAACATTGCTGGCACTTTATTACACATTGATCTTTCCATATATTAATTATGGAATTATAGCTTGGGGATGTGCAATAAAAACACAATTAAACCGGATATTACTGTTGCAGAAAAAGGCTCTAAGAATAATATTTCAAACGCAATTTAGATCATATGCCGATATTTTATTCTTTGAAAACAATATTCTCAAAGTAAATGACATATATCTTTTCCAACTCGGCCAATTCATGTACATATTAAAGTAGAACTTTAATGATTTTAAATATTGGCTTAATACTTATTATTGCATAGATGGCATAAATTAAACAAGGTTATCCAAATTCAACGCTTGGAAACATTTGAAGTAATGATTATTATCAATTATAAAATGGTAAAATACAGCCCCCGATATAGCAGCTGAAGAGCTCCTCGAACGCTGCTGAGATATGTGACGACACACCCTGGACCAGTCCTGTCTAAGCAGACGATGTCCCATAACATCTTACACATTTTTCAGAGCCTATTTTGTCATCTCCTCTTCACTTATTTCTCTTCCTTCACTAGCGTCAGTCTTAATGTTAGTATGTTGCCTCACTCTTAACTTCGTGTATGGTATTATTTTAATGAAAAATGCAGCGTTAAAAAAATAAAGGAATCAGTCACTTGTAAACAAAATAAGACGCCATTGTATTTTCAGCTGCTTGCACCGGGGCATGTTCGGCGTTTCAAGAGGGAACGAATACCATCCTGCTATTATTCGGAGGGCTTTTCAATTTGAAAGTGGGGTTTATTTCATTGATCATTGACCCTACTCCTGTGTATTTACAATCAAACGGTTTTAGCTATCAGAATCAGTTTCACTTTCCCTTTATAATGGTGTGAAATAAGGTCATGTTTCAATACACCAAACTCTTTATAATTTGATAAATAATTGCATTGCAATTACGTTCATTCATTATAGGACGTCGTCTGCTTAAGCAGGATCGATCCCGAGTGTGACGACATCAAAACATCGCTATTTTTCTGGCGAATCCTCGGATATTCCAGATGCTGAGAAGAGCTTTTATTTGTGTTGTTTTTATAATCATCAGATACGCAGTTGACATAAAACTTATAGGATTGCCATCTGTAAGCTTCCCAGTTTCTAGTGATACATTAATTGCCATATTTGTGATTTTCTTTGAATACCTACTTTAAGTAAAGACAATCTCCCCGCAATTTTTTCTAATATACTGACCCACAATAAAAAGTACCCACGACTTTATAATGGTATATCATATTTATATTGACAGACACAGAATGACAATGAACCAGGGTGGAAAGATTGACCTTTTATTGAAACATTTCACTAATTTCGGAAGACAATGCTGTCTCTTGTCAGCGCGCATTACAGCGCAGAACACAACAAGTTGAAAAATGAAAGTCACAGATCACCCCTGGTGTTTGTGGATGGCAACATCACTGCACAGCGCTATGTGGACGATATCCTGAGACCACACCTGGTGCCATTCCTGCAGAACAGCCGAGGATTGCGCATCTTTCAGCATGATAATGCCCGACCTCATGCTGCACGGCTAACCACTGCATTCCTGAGGGGTGAGAACATTAACACCATGGAGTGGCCGGCGATGTCCCCTGACCTCAATCCCATTGAGCATCTGTGGGATGAGCTTGGGAGGCGCATTGCTGGCAGGGTCAGGACTCGTGCAAAACTGATCCAGACTTTGCAAGATGAATGGAACAGGATTCCACAAGATTTCATTCAAAGACTGGTGCGCGTATGCGTCGCAGATGCAATGCCTGTCTGCAAACAAATGGTGGATACACACACTATTGATCTGTGACTTTCATTTTTCAACTTGTTGTGTTCTGCGCTGTAATGCGCGCTGACAAGAGACATCATTGTCTTCCGAAATTAGTGAAATGTTTCAATAAAAGGTCAATCTTTCCACCCTGGTTCATTGTCATTCTGTGTCTGTCAATATAAATATGATATACCATTATAAAGTCGTGGGTACTTTTTATTGTGGGTCAGTAATATGTTCCGCAAGAATACTTCGATACATTGTTACCCAACTACCATTAACAAGAACTTTATTTGCAAAGAACTCATTTGTTTACTCTGGATCTGCGTACTGGAATTCTCTGCCTCATGATTTTAAAGAATCCTCTAGTATTAATGCTTTTAAACGTATGCTTAAAAATATGTTAATCTGTCAATACTCACACCAACAGGTCAAGTCAATACATAATTAACTATAACTTATCCATACCTATATTATACGTTCGTATAACATTTTATTTTAAATGAAATCATATATATGCATGCCTAACGACAGGTATCCTCGTACAAGTGGCAAAATTAATGTCTATAGACTAATGTAATACCAGATAACATATTGGTGCCGCGACGAGGCTTCCATGAACCAACGAGAACTTTTATAAATCAGCCATTCCACAGCGACCCGTGTGACATCCTAGTTTAAATCCCTATCAAGTGCATATTTCTGGTTTATATTATCTAATACAAAACAATACAAAATTTAAAACACTTTATCTCATAATAAGTGTAAAACAGAAAGAAGCAAAGCTTATATAAGAGGCAAGCCCCTGAACTTAGTTTCAATACGTTTTAATCCAGGGGAAAACATGTGAAAAATGAATAATGAAAACATAATATATACAAAATATAAGAAGTTATAAAAGTATAACTGATAAGGGGGCACAAAGAGAAGGTGCAGGTAATTGTGAAAAGACAGACTGCACGTGTACGTGTATGGAACAGGGCCCATGTGCATAAAAGGCTACTAGTTTAGCTGGCAACTAGTGCTTAGTAAGATTATAAATTCCCTAGTTTATACCTACGGAGTTGGCAACTAATTTGTGTTGCATAAAACCTCACTAGGCACATTGCTTACTAGTTGCATACTAGGACAATTTGGTTTGTAAATGATTTGGGTGCTATGGCCTTGGAGAGGAGGTGATTATGTCAGATACAATAGGCTTGTAGACAAGATTATTGTGTTTGAGCTTCGAACCACATTCCAAATGAGCATAACTCATTTCTAAGGGTCTTTGTAACATTGCATTACTGCCCAGTACTTACATTTTGTAGAAATTCATAAATTCTCTATACAAGGTTGCTACAGCTAGTACATAAAGTTACAACTACAAACATGAGTCTCAAGCGTCCAAGAAAAATTAATTTTACTCAAGACGAAAACCTGTTCTTGGCCGACAAATATGAAGAGTTTAAACATGTCACAGATGCACAACATAAAGATGCGAACACCAACAGAAAAAAGAAGGAATCTTGGGCTGAGATTTTACAGCAACATCAAGCTAGATTCACAGTGGAGAGGTCTTTGAGTGATTTGAAAACCAAGCTTGGCAAATTAAAGACTGCAGGAAGAGAATGTGTAATGTCTCAGAAGAAAGCAAAGACAGCTACTGGCGGAGGAAAGCCCCAAAGGACCCAAGTCCCGCTGAACAGAAAATATTAGATCTTTGTGCTGATACACCGGGTTTCAAAGGCCTGCAAGGGGCTGAATCTGGAGCATCGACATCTAAAAATAAGCAAGGGGAAGCACCAGTGGCCAGTGTTCATGATGAAGAATTAGGTGAGTGGATATAAGTTCTTTATTAATTGTTCTTTGTACTGTTGGATTGCTAAATATGAACTTCACGTCTGTGCTTATTACATGAACTTATATTATTGTAAACAAAATAATTGATGTAAAAGCTATTATTGTTGCCTTCCTAAGTTTCACTTAATTTTGCATATACCAATGGTATTAAAATGTTGTCAATTTAAACAACATATTTATAGCATATCTTTTGGGCTATTAAATTTTGTTCTACAGGCGATGTCTTTGAAGATGACCCGGCAGGTTCAGATGAGGAAAGTGATCCACCAACCTCAACACCAGCCCAGAAGAAAACTCCGGCAGAGAAGAAGGCCAAGCAGCATGAATCCTTCAGTGCTCTAATTGACATTGAACGGTCAAATGCTCTTCTAAAAAAAGAAAACTTGCTACTAAAGCAAGAGAAACTCAAGCTGCAAATTGCGCTATTGCAGCAACAACTTGCAAATACAAGTGGCAGCAGTAATGATCCAGTATATTTTAATTTGTAAACTGTTGGACCTTCAATCTAACAACAAGAACATGTGTCTACTGTGTCTTTATGTGGCTGGTCTGTTTCATAATATTTAAAGAAGTTGATGATATATTAAAACAAGTGAAATATACTTCAATACTTATATAATTATAATTTAACATAAAAAACCAAATTATACATTGAATTTCCTTTGGAACAAAAACGTCAAATAAATAATTACTTGCTTAGTTAGATATAATAACACATTATATACAGAAGCATGACATTATTCAAACATAATGCTTCCTTTTTCTGAGTTAAGAAAATCATCTCTGAAATCAATTGAAAACCTTCAGTATTTTGACGCCGGTACTTTGTTCATTTTGTGATGGCACATGAATAAGATAACAAATAAAATCATGGCCACGTTGGCAAATCTAGTCAAATTAACAAAAGAGTCACTGTTCCTTTCTGGTAAACATGATAAATGTCACTGCCATGCACACATCTTTGGATGTATATACATAGTGCTTCATTAAAACTTATTACATATGAGCATTGCCCTAGCTCTTGGCCCATTGAGTTCACCATTGTAGCCACCCTCTTCAGGTATGCCAGGTCATCGGTCTGCACCTAATGGTTCATTTCTGTCTACTGCAATGTTGTTGATTCAGCACTTCTCAATCGACTCTGTAGATGCAAAATGTGGAACCGACGCTTCCATCTTCCAATCGTCTGCTCCACCAATACTCTAGTGCCTTTATGAGCAGAGTTGTAGCGTCGTTCTTGTGCTGTATGGGCATTCAAGAGTGGTGTCATTAACCAGTTGCGGCATGGGTAACCACTATCACCAAGGATATATCCACGAAACATTTCGCCCTCCATGATGTCCCAGACTTGGCTGCTTCTCAGAATTCTGCTGTCGTGAGCTGAACCAGGCCATCTAGCAACAATGTTTGTAAACTGTCCTCGATGATTACAGATTACTTGAACGTTGATAGAGGAGTAACCTTTCCTATTCACGTAGTCTACCTCGTTCTCATGGGGTCGCTCAATCCATATGTGTGTACCATCAACACATCCAATGACCCATGGAAAGCGTCTCATATTAAAGAAGCCATCCTTGATCTCGCCAATAGTATTCTCATCAGGGAACTTGACAAAATCATCCAGTCTCGTACATAATGCATTAGTGACACGATGGATGGCGCGATTTGCAGTACTTCGGTGTATACCTACAGTGGATCACCAACTACATTATGGAATGTTCCAGTTGCGTAATACTGCAGCGCAATTAGCACTTGCTGATATGGTCGCTGCGCATGGTTTCTGACAGTGTCATGTTCAATGTCTGGTGCCACTATGTCAGTAATGTGCATTATGCCTTCACGGGTAAATCTATACCGCTCATACACCTTATCATCATTAAAGAAGTCTAATGGATTTCTCCTGTCTCGGAAGACGAGTTCTTTTCTTATTTGACGACGCAGTTCAACTAGATCCATGATTCTTCGAGCCATGTTGTCAGGACGGTGTCCAAAGGCAGATTGATTAGTTGTCATCTAGTGACTTAGAGGTACCCCAGATCAACTCTAACTTTTGCCAGAATTTTAGAATGTTACTATATCTAGTTGGGTTTTATGCATCACAATTAGTAATCATCTAGGCTTAGTAAGCAACTTAAGTCCATTTTAGTTGCCAACTAGGCCTAGTAGCCTTTTATGCACATGGGCCCTGAAGATTTACTCCTGGGGAAATATAATAATAATAAAACTGTGAGATGATAAAGGGTTTGACCTAGTCTAGGCAAGCAGATATTGGATAGCTAATGACACGTTGCGAAATGCATTGTTTGTTCAGCATTGTGAGCGTCTGTAAAAAGGCCCCTGCTGAGAATGCTCCCCAGGGAGCTAAGAAAATACATACATTGACTTGTATGCGAGCAAGCATGAATCCGATGAGCGGGGTTTTATGATATATATAACGCTTGTTTATTAGGCGCTCTGTGAATTCATAATGTTATTATAATTATTGTTATCAAAGCCAGAGTGTCATCCATAACACTTGGCTTAGTGGTTTGTGAGTAATGGTAAAATCAGACACCAAGACCACCTGGTCTGATGCATTGTTAAAACGAAAAGCGGCGTAAAGGCTTTTCAAAAGAATCTTGTAAGTAGAAAAAATGTTTTACAACAATATCAATAATCATCTGTGTTGAATGTTACATGCAGTTATACGCAATACAGTGCGTGAGAGCTATCTTTTGCATGTGCCGCTCCGAAGGGTAGATCGAGTGCACAAACTTCTCCAACTTTTTATTTCATCTAGCTTCGTAACCAAGAAAGTCGATATCAAACTTTTTTGTAAAATTTCTGAAACATATATTTTGAGAGATTGGAAAATTTGTATTCCGGCAAGAGAGTTGTCGGGGTGCAGAATTACACCTTCTTTGTATACACGTCTGCCACACCCGCCTACATAACTTTACTTGAACTTGGGGTGTAACCTGCCAATATGGATTCACTAGTACTAGTATGCCTCTTGACTTGTCTCTTGTCGGTAAGTCACTCTTTCAATGTGATTTGCAAAAGATTGTAATGGCAATTATTATAATAATAATAAACAATAATAAACCATGCTTGTAAAGTGCATATCACTTAGGATATAACTTCCTATGCGCTTCCAAAGGGTTTGGATAATATTACCCTGGCTTTAGCTCCGGCAGCCGTAATCAGTGCACAGTGCATTTCAAGTAATAAATCCTGCCAGGCACCCATTTAGCACCTGGGTGGAGAGTGGCAAATGTGGATTAATGTCTTGCCAAAAGACGCTAATATAGAAATGCCTGCAAACTAACGTCTATATTGGAATATTATCTGTGGTGCACCCATTTGTCTGCGTACGCCACTCTGGTCCATCCCCACTCTCGGCAAAAATAAGTGATTTTCGGGTCACATGAATTTCAACCCATGTTTCACCGCTTGTAGGGAATTTTACATGACACAAAAGTATTTTATGTCGTAGAAAAATTTCATTCAAGATGAACAGACACAAGAAGAGCATTCCAGTATCTCAAATTAAAAATCAGTATCGAATTAGGCCGGGCATGGTTGATCACTGAAGTCGTATCTCACAGGTGTTAATATTCACGATATTTATCTTTCCACGCCTGTATTATTAAAAATACATATATACTTTTAGTAATTTTGAATTTTGAAAAATGATACTTTTAAAAGGTTTACGCATAATTCTTTTTTGCGGAGATACACAGCTGAGACTGAGAATTTCAATTTCAAAATATGTCACAAAATGGTTATGAAATATACGTTTCTAGAAAAGTCCCCCTATTATGGATTAAACTTTGGAGAAGGAAACGACACATAAATTGACTAAAATGACAAGTCTGTATTTGTGCAATCAAGCTATATTAGTCACTGATTCTAGAGTCATAACTTTCCTGGAGCAATATTATTTCGATGTACTAGTATCCGTTACGGTGTTTTTAAGGTATGAAACATACATTACCTCCATAACAAGATATTCAAATTCAAATTCGTATTTATTTAATTTCCAAGAAAAAGAAAAGACAATGGCATTACTGATATTGTTACAGAAAATTTTTTTCCTTGATAAGTGTAAAAATTATGAAAAGATATTATGTAAAAATTAATTTTTCCTTGATAAGTGTAGAAATACACTGTACATATAAATAAATTATTATAATGAATTATTAATAGAAATTCTTAATTTCTGAGGAAATGTTGGGGGTCCACTAAAAAGCAGTGCTTGTAATTTGTGGATCCCCCAGGGAAAATAAAATTGTTTCATCAACAACACGAAACGACAAGGAAAAGGAAAACAGATAAAAGAAAAAGTAACAGGAAAAAAGGGAAACGCAGGACAAATCATGACCGAAGGAGGTAGTTATATTGGTGATTCTGGCAAGTTGAGATCATAAGATCAAATAGAAATTCAGTTAATTGAGCAGATAATGAAGACCTAAATGGAAAAAATAAGATTGCAGCTGTTATCGGGTTATTATTGTATATTATTATAAGATTTGAGCAAAAATATTTAAATTTTTTTACTTAAAAGAATTTAGGGAAGGACTACTTTTAATATCTTCACTTAAAAAGTTCCAAAATCTAGGGCCATCATACATAAAAGTCTTCTTCGCTAATAAAGTTCTAAAGAGTGGTATAGGTGAAACTCGTTTAGACTAGACCGTCTAGTTGGGTAACCGTGAAATGACCGATTGTGGGGGAACATGGCATCAAATATATGTGGAAGGGTCTTTCCATTGTAGTTATACATAAATCGTCCTAAATGAAATAGATGCAGGTCATTTATTTTAATTGTCTGCTATCAACAAATAACGGGTCCGTGTGTGAGAGTATAGCCGAATTGTAGATAATACACTGTAAAAACTAAAGTGCAACTTTTAGGGGCATGTATAGTGACTGCACCTGAAATTCTGTTTATAGCATTTGTAGTGTGCTAATTTACCAGGAAAAAAAATGTGACCGTGGCGAGCCTCGAACCAGGTTCCGCTGATTGAGATGCGCTGACGTTACCGATGGACTAACGAATGCTTCTTGCAATCCAGTTTAGTCATGGGAGTCAAGTAGATAACATGAACTATGTGGTGTCGTAAATTCACTATGTAACAATATGATTTGCTCTAAATCGTACGATGTGAGTTAGTCTAGCGGTAATGCCAGCAATTCTCGATCAGCGGACCCTGGTTCGAGGCTCGCCAAAATCATTTTTTAAAGAATGTTTAGCAGTTTTCGGAGCCGGTCCAGGCAGTGGCAGATCTAGCCTGGTAAGACACAATACATTCTAGGGGCCCGCTATTGTGCACAAACAAAGCGGGCCTTTAGAATGTATTGTGTCTAATCCGGCTAGATCCGCCACTGGGTCCAGCTCCCGTGAAAGTGCTGAAATAGCACTCTGAGTGCAGTCCCTATGCATGCCCTCAAAAAGTGCTATATACAGCGTACGGAGATACTTCTTTTGTAATAAAAGTAGTCTATGTAATAGAGTTTGTTGGGTATTACCCCAAGCTAGTATCCCATAATTTAGATAAGGTAAAATTAAAGATGAATAAAGCATCAATTGGGATGATGTCGGAAAATAAAATGTATGTTTGTTTACTATGCCAATATTCCGCCAAATAATCTTACACGTATTATCTATATCGGATGATTTACAAAAGTCATTTACATAAATAATTAACAGTAAAGGGCCCAACAGACTTTCCCGGTGGACTCCACAATTTATGTTTTGCATATTGGATGTATGATCATTCAAAAATACGTACTGTCGTCTATTGGATAAGTAGTTCCTGAACCACTCCAAGGCCTTTCCACGCACCCCACAATAAGAAAGTTTGAATAATTATGTCGTGATTGATGGTGTCGAAGCCTTGGAGAAGTCCAGGAAAATACCAACCAGATGAGAACATTTGTCTCAAGCATGCGCTACTTTGTCAATAAAATTTAAAAAGGCATGTTCTGTCTTATGTTTTTCTCTAAATCCAAATTGAAAGTTGGAAAATATATCATGAGTTTTGAAAAAGCTAACGGTTCTAAGATAAAAAATAGCCTTTTCTAGATTTTTTTGACAGGGAGGATAATAAAGAAATAGGTCGATAATTACTACCGTTCAACTTATCACCTTTTTCGTACAGGGGTTTGACCTTTGCAATTTTTATGTTATCTGGGACTTGTCCATTAAGTAACGATAGATTAAAAAAATGTTCTAAGGGATTAACAGTTGAAGATATTACAACTTTTAAAATGAAATTATTAATATCATAGCCGGGACTCTTTTTTGTTGTTCAAACTAGATACAATATCAATATCTTCTTTGGCTATAGGATTGAAGAAAATATAATTGAGATTAGGTGTGCCTAGGTATTCAGAAAAATGTTTGGCTGAAGGAGGAATACCTTCAGCTAGGTTTACTCCTATAGAAGAAATATACTTGTTGAAAGAATTGGCGACATTTTCAGGATCTTCAATAATAGCATCATTATACATAATTTTAGTTATATCTGATTTGTTATTGGATAAGTTCATTGCTTGTTTTAAAGTCTTCCAAATGTTTTGTATATCGTTCTCATATAAAGTTAATTGGTTCGTAAAGTATCTTTTCTTTGCTAATCGTATTGTTTTAGTTACTTTTTTTTATATCCGCATGGTATATCTAGCCTTTGCTTGTTCAGTGCCTTTCATTTTAAATTTATAGTATAAGTTATTTTTTATGTTAATAGAACGTAAAAGTGATTTTGAAATCCATGGAACTCTCGGTGATTTTTTGTAGGTAGTTCGTTTGTCTTTAACTTTAGGAATGTTAATATCTAACTGATTATGAAATACATATGTTAAGGAAATTATTAAAAGATATATTTACGTCATTAGTATTATAAACACACGACCAGTCAGAAGAGTCTAAAGAAGCTCCAAGACTGGCAATGCTGTCATTGGTAGGTCTCCGTCTTGATTGTCTGTGAGGATTGTTTAATGAGTGCTTAAGGGTAAAATGTGACATAATTGGATAATTTACTCATATCATACATGATTACACACCTCACCCCACACACACACACACACACACTATATATCTATATATATATATATATACTTATAGTTCAAAAGTTCTGCGACGGAGTTTAATAAGTAGACAGAGACACAGAATAAAATACTCCGTTAGACACAAAGGGTTCAATATTTCGCCTATAAGGCTTCTTCAGGAAATGATACTTATATACGTTTATACATACACACACACACACACACACACACACACACACACACAAATCTATGTTTTTCTATTGTTCGAATTTCAACCGATGACTCCACTACTGAAATTGCGAACTGAATTCATTGACTGAATAAAACTTCATTAATTGTTGACAACCGATGACCTATCGAATTACTACCGATGGCCCATTGTTCTCTTTGTTCGATGTCATCGGTTTGAATGCGTATACATGTACACACACACACACACACACACACATATACATAATTAAATTTAATTTGATTTTAATTATTTTCTTCTGCATGTTTCACATTTTACAAAGGTATAGGCACAATTCGACTTAAGTATAACAAATATAATTACAATCATATTAGGGGAAACAATGAGTGTAAAGTGAATAGGCGGTAGTAATTAATCATGTCACTATAAGCAAGTCCTTGATGATGTGGCAACCCAATCGTATTCAGATAATTATTATTTTTGCTGTGCGTAGCTCAATCAAAGTTCCCCAGAGCTGTCCTCCCTTTTTGAAATTTTTGCAAAGGCTGAAAAAATGTCTCCGCCGGGAATCGAACCCGGGTCGTTGGCTTAGAACGCCAATGCCTTAACCACTAGATCACGGAGACGGGTTAGTGGTTTCGGCGACACCAGATTCAATTGACCGACAGACTGACAAATCTTCAACCTTATTAATTAATTCCCCTTGTCGCAGGCAGATGAGTTTTTGAACAAGACAAGCCGCTAGTGCCTCAGCTGGATCCAAGCGAATGCTTTGAATACATGTATACATTAGAATAAATTATTATTAACATTATTGTAAGGAAATAACATTATACAACAGCTTTGGCAAATCTCCGTCTCCGTGGTCTAGTGGTTAAGGCATTGGCGTTCTAAGCCAACGACCCGGGTTCGATCCCCGGCGGAGACATTTGTTCAGCCTTTGCAAAAATCTCAAAAAGGGAGGACAGCTCTGGGGAACTTTGATTGAGCTACGCAACGTTATTCTCGCATTTCTTTTACATTGTATTTATTTCCACGTGATTTGCCAAAGCTGTTGTATATGTTATTTCCTTACAATTATATACAGACACACAATAAAAAGTACCCACTACTTTATAATGGTATATCATATTTATATTGACAGACACAGAATGACAATGAACCAGGATGGAAAGATTGACCTTTTGTGACCCTCCACCACAAAACGACCAATAAGTCGCAATGGGAGTTTTAGAGTAAACGGATGAAAAAGGTGGTTTGGGGTGGAAATTTTGATTTTAACTTTTTTTGTATTTTCTGAAAGTTCATTTATTAATCTACCATCTGACAAAATTTCAGGTTAAAATACTTTGTCGAAATATGTTTTTACTCTCATTCAAACTGCCCATGTTTTCCTGGACATTCAAACTCTGTGTGTCAACTTGCTGGGATTGTACTTCACATCGCTTTTCTGGTATAGCTTAAAAACTATGTACTGTCTGATATTCCAAATCTAAAGAAACATAGAAATATATATATTCTGAAGGTATGGAAAGTTTCAATCCAATCCAATTAGTACTTCACATTGTATGCTAGGGAGTTTTGACTCAACCTTTTGTGCAACAAACAATAGGACACAGATTAGGCGCTCTTAAATGGTCACTCTTCTTTAGAGCCCGTTTTCTCTTGTTTTGGTCATTAGCCTGTCTGACACGTTGACATTCTCATTGTAATTTACAAGGGTTTGCTTAGTCCGTACAAGACGAGTTATATATCATTTTAAAGCTTAGAATCTAAGCTTTCAAACTGTGTTGAAATATTAAAAACCCAAATTTCCGACTTATTGGTCGTTTTGTGGTGGAGGGTCACTTTTATTGAAACATTTCACTAATTTCGGAAGACAATGCTGTCTCTTGTCAGCGCGCATTACAGCGCAGAAGACAACAAGTTGAAAAATCAAAGTCACAGATCAATAGCGTGTGTGGCCACCATTTGTTTGCAGACAGGCATTGCATATGCGACGCATACTGCGCACCAGTCTTTGAATGAAATCTTGTGGAATCCTGTTCCATTCATCTTGCAAGGTCTGGATCAGTTGTGCACGAGTCCTGACCCTGCCAGCAATGCGCCTCCCAAGCTCATCCCACAGATGCTCAATGGGATCGAGGTCAGGGGACATCGCCGGCCACTCCATGGTGTTAATGGACGATATCCTGAGACCACACCTGGTGCCATTCCTGCAGAACAACCGAGGACTGCGCATCTTTCAGCATGATAATGCCCGACCTCATGCTGCACGGCTAACCACTGCATTCCTGAGGGGTAAGAACACCATGGAGTGGGCGGCGATGTCCCGAAATTAATCGACAAAAGTAAACCTGGAATGTTATCATGCTCGACAGTTTGAATGAGATCATACATTAATCTAATGTTTTCCCCGATATAACGTCCTGACATAAAACCCTTTTGTTGTTCTTGAATAATACTTGGTAGGACCGATTTAATTCTCTCCGCAATACAGGCCGAGGCAAGTTTGTAAGAAACATTCAGGAGGGATATAGGTCTCCAGTTTTTCAAGAATTCCCTGGGCTTATCCCCTTTAGGCAAGAGAGTTATGACACCCATTCTTTGGGTAATGGATAACTGTCCACAATCGTATGCATAATTCACAGAACGTCAGAAAGTTCTGTTGTCCATTAAGAATTTGATAAATCATTGGTCCAAGAGAAATCTTACTATGCTAGGAAGAGTGACTGTTGTAAAATCTCTCTTACTTTCAAAGTTAACGTACTTGATTTTAACTCTACCAGATCCATCAACAGAAGTTGTTAACTATCTTAATAGAATACTATACAAATTCATTTGGAAAGGCTTGGATAGAGTCTCTAGAAATCAAATGACTCAGGATTATAATAAAGGTGGTGTAAGAATGGTAGATGTTCAAACTTACATTTACGCATTAAAAGTGACGTGGATAAGGAGAATAATGGGAGCGGTTGATTTACAATGGTGTAATTTTTTTGGGAACATTACTACCATTCCCGAGTTGTTATAATGTTGAAGGTGGTTCGAGGAGTTTGTATAATACAATTCCTCCAAATCAGTACAATAAATTTTGGATTGATGTTTTAATGGCTTGGAGCAAATTTTGTGCTTCACACGTTCCACAAAATGAACATGATGTAATGACAAATATGCTGTGGTTTAACGATAGATTTAAAATTGGTGGTCAGTGTTTTTTTTATAACCACTGGGCAAAGAAGGGTGTTAGGTTTGTATGTGATATCATGGATAATTCGAGGAAATTTCTTTCCCTTAATATGTTTAAGGAAAGATACGATGTTCGCACAAATTTCATTGAGTATGGTGGTATAGTGAACGCAGTTAGAAAAGCATTTGACAGTCTCCTTAAAAACACATCTTTTGTAATTACTCAACCATTCAAACCTTTCCATTGTAACTTCATTCTAAAAGATAAGAAAGGATCGAGAAATATTTATGATATGCTTGTTTCTGTTAAAAAAGTTAAAAGAAATTTATAGAAAAATGGCACAATAAGTTGAACATTCAATACTGTCAGGATATCTGGTCGATAGTATACAATATTCCTTATAAATGTACAACAGATACAAAGTTACGGTGGTTCCAGTTTAGGCTCATCCATAGAATTTGGGGGGTTAACTCGTTTCTTTTGAAAATTAACAAAGTTGACTCGGGACAGTGCTCTTTTTGTAATCTGGAAGAAGAGACTTTAATTCACCTGTTCTGTGTGTGTCCAATAACTCTGCTCTTTTGGAACAATGTAGCGCAGTGGTTGAGGGAGATTTCAAAAACTCAAAAACTCAGGTACAGATTGATGAGGAGTTATGTTTATTTGGAATCAGGTCTCGTTAATTCTGTGCTTTGAACACCATTATTTTGATTTCCCACTTTCATATTTATAAGATGAAAATGAATAATACACTTCCAAATTTCTGCATTTTCAAAGGTGAGGTAAAGAGGTATTTTGATCTTGAGAGGTACATCTTTCAAAAAAATAATCAGTGTGTTAAATTTAATAAGAAATGGGCGTTGTATTTAGAGTATTTTATGCAGTAGGCTTCACCTGTGCTTTTCTTTAAATACTCTGAATGATGATTCGTTGAAACTGATGTACATGAATTGTCATTGTATTGAAACAATAATTTTTTTTTCCTCTGGAAAAAAAGAACAAAAAAAAAAAAGAAATGTAAACAAGGTTTTTCACAAATAAAGACAAGAAATGTAAACTGAACTGTCCAAACTTGTAATAATTAACGTGGTCCAATTTATGTAACAACTAACATCCCCCATTTTGCCACCTCGGTAGCGATGATGCGGAGCCGGTACGCCGAACCAAGCTGACAGACCTTACCAAAAGATAAACCCTTGTTCAGCGTATGGGGTAGCCGCCGGCGAGGGGTAGGGGGCGTTAGATATATATATATATATATATCTGACTCTTCGGGGAAAGCATACCCCCAGGTATGAGGACCTGTCTACGCCAATGCTGCCATGCATGGGGAGTGCTCAAGCATGTCAAGGGGAACAACAATTATAGAATGGTGTTTCTTCGCGGAAGTCGTCGGCGCAACTTTTTTATGACATGATTTTATCTGTGAACTTCAATGTTCTTGGTATCAAGTACAGCGAGAGCGTTGTATGTTTAAGAGGCATTTCTTTAGTTTGGCCCACGCATATATTATTAACATTATTTTTTTAAAGAACACGTCAAAAAGTGTGTATGTCACCAACTTATTCAGAACAGTATAATACCCATTGTGCATGATATATGTCATTCCACATCCGATTCGGGCAACAGAATCATGAATAATAATATTATTGAAACTGGTCAGCAAAAGAAACTCTAGAATAGCAGGTGTTACTGGGAGTTGCTATGTTCTGTCTTCTGAATCATTTACTGGACTTTAAGGAAGGAAGAGCAATATTATAATGATTTACCCTCGGTGTAATATAAGACCAAATTATTATCAGTTATTATTAGTCGAAAAAATAAAATCAGCTTTTTGCAACATTACGAGAAGCCTGAAAGCAAATGAGCATAGAGCAATGACATTTACAGCGGATGATTTTGATACAAATAAGTTTTATACACACCCTTCGGATTACCTAGTACATATCTTATATACAATACACATTTTTACCTCTGGCGTTTTGACATCTGACATTGTTACCTCTGGCAGTTTTAAAGGAAACTTGGCTTTCATAAATGACTTGGGTAATAATTCTCTGTAAAGCACTATGTCCAGTCATTTTTCATAGACACTATATGAAAGACACTTACTAAAGTAATTATGATTATTGTTATTATTATTATTATTAATCATTAACATTATTATCAGTATTATAAAATTATTATTATTATTATCATCATCATCATCATTATACTTTCATTATTATCATTATTATTATTGCAATTACAATTGTTTACACTTCCCAACCGCAAGAGAATATGTTTAGATCATTGGTGATAGTGTTAACCCAATTGGTCACAAAACCACATGGGACTGTCCTTGACAAGGGAGTGAGCTTAGCCCAAAACAAGCCCCTTTTTCTGGTTTATGTTGTTTTTACTTTTGAAAATGTCAAAAGTCACTACAGGAAAGTCCAAATTGATTCTAGAATACCCCAGACAATTTGCTAACAATGCTATATTCTTTAATTTTCTTAGAATGTATATAAATTGTAATTGTCAAAAATACCATTAGGAAAGAGTTCTAATTAGATTTATCTAAATGATAGGAGAATCAACGCGGTAGAATTGAGGCTCTACCGAAGAATCCTCGGCATCTCTTACAGAGACCATGTGACAAACGAAGTGAATAGAAGAATCAAGAACGCTATTGGGCCATTCGTCGACCTCTTGACATCAGAAAACGAAAACTATTAGGTGGTATGGTCGCGTCACCCCTTCATCTGGCCTAGCCAAGACAATCCTGCAGGGCACCGTCCTGGGAGGAAGAAGAGGTAGACAAAAGAAGAGATGGGACGATAACATCCGAGAGTGGACAAGACTGGAGCTTTGGGACACACTCAGGAAAGCTGAAAGCCGAGATGAGTGGATGAGACTGGTTGTCAAGTCGTCAGAGGCGCCTCAACGAACTTCGCGTCTACGAGACTCGTGATCGTGATGAAATGAATTCAATGTCCTATACCATTTATTATTTATTTCAGTGAGTAAATGGCTACTGTGCGCATAATCCATAGTGCTAAAAGATTAATGCAAATACTATTTAGTTTGAATTTATGTCTCTATATTTCAGCTAACCAATGCCCAGCCGCCTGTGTGGGATGACCATCCGCCAGGGCTGCAGCCTGTCCAAAACCTAGCTGTCGGAGGAAACCCTCAGCAATGGGGGTTCACAGCAACGTGGGATCCACCATATACTGGTTACACCCCTGAAGTTTACAATACCACTATTACGAATACTAACAACAATGAAGTGTATGAGAGGTGTCTACCCCCCAGTACTGATGGGTCATATGAGATTGATCATCTGTATGATGGTACCACATACACATTTAGCGTCGTGGCTGTTTATTCACATGGTGAAGGGGGACAAGCAGAAGAAATAACTGTTGCTACACCGGGTAAATTACGCTTCTTCTCTTCTACAATGAGTGTATTTCACCAACTACAGCCATGGAAACAATTATTAGACCAAGAGTGGTTACTGATAGTGTTATTTTTGTGGTAAGAAGGAAAGAAAATATCATAAAAACAAGATATAATTGCTGGAATTTGGTATTCATTCAATGAAATACAAAGACAAATTATTGTTATAATTTTGTTTGCATATTCTAGTACCCTTATTACAGAAGCTTGGTCTAATAATTTTTTCTATGGCTGTACTTTGTTCTTGTACTGGTTTGGTTTGTTCACTGGTCTGGGGTGGGTCTGGTGTGATATACCTTACATTGTAATGCATGATCAGCTATGTGCAGCTGGAAGTCTTCCCATTTATTTTAAATGGAGTCGGAGCTGGAGTCGGAGTTGCCAAGGTTGCATGCGAGTTCCATAGCTTGATAAGATCAGCCGGGAAGAACAATATTCCAGTGAAGGATATACGAAAACATTGGCGGATCCAGGGGGGGGGGGGGGGCACTTCCGGCCCGTGCCCCCCCCCCTTTTTGGAAGAATAGTATGCATTTTGACCATAGACCATTTTGTGCCCCCCCCTTTTAGAATGAAGATCTTTTTTTTTTTATTCTTCTTTTTTTTCTTTTTCTTTTGCTAGTCAGGGAATTATGGAGGGAAACTGGACCCCCATACCCCCACTTCGCGAATTTGGAAGGTTTTTTAGGTGCCCAATCGATTGCAACCATAATCAGAGCCATTTAAAATCATGGGCGTGTCAAAAATGGCCGTTACTATGGAAACGGTACCATAAAAAACGGTACCATTTTTGAGAACTTTCTAAACTTATAAATATGAAATAGCCAAAAAGGTGTATGCACAAGCCTAAAGTATATTTTTCTATTAGCTAGGACCCTCAGCTATCATAATCTGCCTATTTGATGTCCAGTTGGTGGTGGGTGTGGCCTGTAGGACCGTTACTATGGTGACACATCAAAAATAATGGATTCTTAGAAAATACTGCATCTTTGTAATTTAATAGCTCTAAAATATATGGTAAGTATCCCATTATGTGTATTTCAAGCTGCCTGATAGATTGCAATCACAATCTGAGCCATTTAAAGTCATGGGCGTGTCAAAAAAGGCCGTTGCTATGGAAACGGTCCAACAAAAAGCTGTTATTTGTTTAAAAAATCTATAACTAACCATTACAAAATAGAAAGAAAAAGGTGTCTGCACAGTCTTTAATAATGTTTTTTATATTAGTTATGACCCTCAGCTATCATAATTTGCTTGTTTGACATAGAGTTCATGGTGGGCAACAGCCATGTTTTGACATGACGGTGACTTCCAATGATTCTGATTCTACTTGCAATCAAACGGGCACCCGAAAATACATATAGTTAGATGGTTACAATTTGTTTTTGTGATGTTGAATTACAGATATATAGTATTTTCTAAACTTCAATTCCTTGGTGTGTTACCATGGTAACAACCCTAGTGGTCACGCCCATTACCAACTTTATGTAAAATAGGAAGAATATGAGAGCTGAAGGTCCTAGCTAACAGAAAAACATGATTTAAGATTGTGCAGACAGTTGTTTTCTATTTTGTATTGATAAATCATAGATATTTTCCACAAATATCAGCATTTTGTGGGACCGTTTCCATAGCAACGGCCCTTTTTTTTTTACACGCCTATGACTTTAAATGACTCTGATTGTGGTTGGAATCAGTGGGGCAACTTGAAATACATATATTAGAGGCCTTACAATATATTTTATGCTGTTAAATTACAAATATACGGTATTTTCTAAATTTCAGTATTTCGTTATTTTTTACCATGTTAACGGCCCTAGCGGCCACGCCCACCATGAACTCTATAGAAAATAGGCAGATTATGATAGCTGAGGGTCCTAGCTAATAGAAAAATATAATCTAAGATTGTGTAGACACCTCTCTGTCTATATTATACTGATAAGTTTTGATATTTTTCCAAAATATAAACCGTTTCCATAGTAACGACCATTTTTTGACATGACCGTGACTTCAAATGACCTAGATTTTCAATTTTCAATCAATCAGGAAACTCAAAATACATATATTTAGATGTTTACCAGTAATTTTTCAAATTTCTGAATTGGAAATATCAGGTATTTTAGTAAATTCCTATATTTCCTTGATGCGTTGCCATGGTAACGGCCCTGGTGGTCACACCCACCACTTACTCTATGGCAAACAGGCAGATTCTGATAGCCGAGGGTCCTAGCTACCAGGAAAACACCACAAAAAATCACTATGAACATGGCGAACAAAGAAGCGGACAAAATATACCCCTCCTCATTGTACCTTCCACAATTATATCAGATTTCAGATTTCAGATTTCAGATTTAGATTTTACTTCATAACATTTTCATTTTTCAAAGTACATGTATATAACAATATGTATTGTGCAATTATAAACACAACTTAGTGCAGAAACGTTTTCGATCATTACAAGCAAAATAAAGTGCATTAAAGTTTGAGTTGTAAGAAAAAAAAAGTAAGAGCAATAAAGACTACATTAGATTAATTTTATGAAAATGAAAATGAAAAAAGAGACAAGCATAGAAGCATAGCTTGTTGAAGCGCTGGTCTCTGGCAAAAGATAAATCATGAATACAGTACATAAAAAACTAGACTGGGCAATCATGCATAATATGCCCAATAAAAGGGGAAACAAGAAGACAGATACATGGCCATGGAAAGCAAACAAATCATAGGCATAACACACTTAGTCTATGGGCCAACGTAGACCCCCCCCCCCCCCCTCCCCTTAGGCACAATTCACTACGAACACGATGGCAAAGAAAGCGGACAAAATATACAGCTCATCATTGTACCCTCCACAATTATTGCTCTGGTAGACAACAGAACATCCCTTCATTGCTATTATGTAAAAATATGTAGAACAGGTGTCACATGCATATTCACCTATTCTACTTATTTTACATAATGGCAATGAAGGGATGTTCTTTTGTCTACCAGAATTTATTTCTTATATCATAATGGGAGCTCTATCCATTTGTTTGAATGAAATGACTCACACAGTATCTACTTTTCTCAATGGTCGTGATGGAACAGATACTTAGTTTTTGAAGGAGGACATGTATAAATAATTACAGGTGTATATATGATTGATCAAAACTTTTGATATTAGTTACTTTTTTGTTCTTTTCCTGATTCTTCTAAAGTTTTCTCTATTTTTTGTTCTTTTTTCATAGAATTGATGAATACAGTTGCCTGGAAAATGGGGGGGGGGGGGGGGATCTATTTTCCCTTCACACTACAAGCTACGTTAGCATTTTGAAACATGACTTGGGTGAATTCATAGGTTTGGGTGAAACAAAAGTAAGGAACATGAAAAGTGATCCTGAATGATATTTTTTAATGTGGAGCATTAAGTTGTACTCTGTTACTGCGTATATGTGAGGGAACAAATGAAAGTTACACTGTGAAAGATAAAAAAACTGGCAGATAAGCATTTCATTATCATAATTTTTCAGTTTGGATCATCAAGTACGTTGCATTATTTTCCATTAGCCCACTTGGCTAGTGAGATAGAGAGAAGAGAGACAACATGTCTTTATAATATACTTTTTTGTTGTTGTTTATGATCCTATACAAATGTAGGTTGTCAACTCTGCCTTGACAGCAGTGGACCAAACTATTTGGCAGTGCGATTCCCTGTTGTGGGTTTCCTCACTTCACTCAGTTCAAGCTCAGTAGACTCGCCATCACCACATAACGGAACGGATCGTTCAATATCTGCGGCTTCAACTTCCACCGTTGTACTGAGACTTAGTAGTGGTGTGCTCTATGAATTACAAATGGACAACGCTAATACAGCAGAACTTGTTTACACGTCGAGGTACAGAACAAGTAAGTTTACTTTACCCTATAGTGTGATGTGTGTGAAAAGGAATATGGTCCATTTTATATTAAAAAAGTGGAGATTTACACTAGTAACAAGGGAAGTTAATCTGATGTTTAGTTTTTCCCTTAATTTGTTTAATGTGACTTTAGTCCTTGAGTCGTGTCACAATGAATGTAAAAGTTTGATAAATTTATTTAATCTCGCAAATTACGAGATATACAGATTTAACAGCGCCATCTGCGGAGACTTAAAATCAAGATGCAGTAATGAGCAACTTGTCTTGTTTGCTATGGGAAAACTCAGGATTATCTTGTGAATCCTGTATTCTGGTAGATCACCAACATCAGTTCATATAGGCACGGAGGTCAGTAATTAACCATTTTATGATCATTATGAAAATATGTCTCTATATATGTATAAATTGGCTATTTTTTGTGCACACCGGAAAAGGTGGCAAGATCCATAGGGGTCCGTATAATGTATTGTGGTCAATGGCACATGTGTATAAAATTCACTTGACCGAAATGTATAGTGTCGGTTTACAGAACTACAGGTTCGATGTACGAACACGATTATGCAATAATCACGTGATAATATTCTGGGTAAAATCCTAGATAACTGAAATAAGTTCTTATGATTAGAGAATATCAGGGCTGCCAGGTATACTGAATTTATTGTTCTGACTAAATATGAGAAGAACTCTGAAGGTTGTCATGGTTGTATGTAAATTTGGTTTGAGAAGCAATTCATAGTGCTATTACAGGTTCATTTATGATGATTGGTAACACTTTCAGCCATTAATGCTGAAACATTTGATGATACTTGGCAACTCTGATTTATAGTTGTGAATATTCATTCATGCATAAAGAAATGAGTAATATTAATTTAGGGTGAAAGATGCACGATTTAGCATTAATGATTATTGTGTGCATATTAATAGTAAAGCATGTTTTATAAACAAAGGATTATGACCATTTAAAGGGTCTGTTCAAGGTAGTTAGAAGCCTATGTTAGGTTAATTGGGACAAGAAATTCCTATTCATTTATATATTGTAGGTGTCGACTGATAGTGATAGAGTTGACTGAAAGGAAATAATTTATCATAAAGAGATAAATTATGAATAATTATCAGGTGGTGTGGTACACTTCATATAGATTCAATAATGTCAACCTAACTTAACCTAACAACCTACAGTGTATTTCAATGTTAACTGCATGCAAACACAAGAGTTGCATATCAACTTAATACAAGATTTAAAGTTGAATGCATTTAATTATATGCAAGGGTTTAGACTGATAAAACCGTAAACAAAGCTGAGGGTTGATTAAGATAAAATGCAAACATACACACAAGTAAAGAGTCAGATATTGAGTTGTAAGATATAAGATGCATTTATTAGAACAAACAGTTCTCTACATTTACCGCCTTATGCATACACATGAAGTCATTCATTCATTATGTGAACACATGTATTAATTGCATGCTTCTATGTGTATCATTCTCTGTTACAGTTTTCACGGAGTGAATTGCGATGGAAGTGCTAATGAAAGACAAATTAAACTATACGACACTCCCGTAGAAACCCGAGTCTGATGTGTTCTTTTTGCGTGATCCCGTACAAGCAGGCACAATGAATAAGTGGACTGTGTTCATATTTTCAACAGTGCAGACCTTCATTCGTAAGGCTAATGTAATCGTAATTGGATACGAATTTTTTACGAACATTAATACAATTTAGGAATACTTGCGAATAAAATACGAACATTTACGAATACTTACAAAATTACGAATTTTTCATGCATTTCAAAAATTTCCTAAAGGTCACCCGAACGTACGAATACAAATACGAATCTTTACGAATTGATACGAATAGATACGAATGCATTTACGAATCGACACGAATAACTTACGACGTAAATTCGGCCGGATTCGTAACCAAATTCGTCCAAATGGCAACGGGGCTTTAGAGAGTTGTAATACATAAATCTGAACTTTACTCTGTATTAAGAAAAAAAACGAAGAAGCTTGACTGGGGAGGAATTTTTAATTTGTAAACAAATCTTTAGGCATTTTACTCCCAGTGTTAAAGATCGTATGCTCGATCTGTAATGAAAAACACAAGTCAGAAAAAATTGGAACCAGCGGGATTCGAACCTGTCATCTACTGCTTGCCGGGCAGCGACTTAACCACCAGGCTATTCTGGTTCACGGCCAAGTCACGATGAACTAGAATCAAATACCCAAGATCCCCTTCTTTCTGACTCATTAATATTCATTTTTAACGGTCCGCCGTAGACAATGGTTAGTAAACGAAGAAGCTTGACTGGGGAGGAATTTTTAATTTGTAAACAAATCTTTAGGCATTTTACTCCCAGTGTTAAAGATCGTATGCTCGATCTGTAATGAAAAACACAAGTTAGAAAAAATTGGAACCAGCGGGATCGAGCATGCGATCTTTAACACTGGGAGTAAAATGCTTTACAAAAAAAAAATTGTTAGGCCTATATGTATTTGCATATTTATATTGCTGTTGTTCGGCTGTTGCTCAGTAGCACTCCACCTATGATTCTAATTTCTATCTTAAATAAAGAATCCAAAGTTCACTCAGGAATTTGTTCATAAGCCTCAAAATAACCTAGTGCAGTGTGAAAAATACCCCAAAACTGCATGTTTCAGGTTACATGAGTTATTTAAAATTTTGACACGGACATGAATGTAGTAGGATGTAAAGGAAAAACAACCATGAAAGTTTTATGAAAAAAATTAATGAATGTTTTAAAAAAATCATGAAAGTTTTATGAAAAACTATAAAATCTTAAGGGATATTGCCTGAGGGCTTCTCATGATACAACTTGATTTGTTTTCATCTTTTAAGCCCCTAATCCAGTTACAAACCTCCACCTGAACCCAGAATCCAGTAGCAGTGTAGAAGTCACCTTTGAACAGCCTGTTCTTGGTCAATTTGACATGTTTGATGGCTTCCGGATACTGGTAGTGTCTCATCAAAGTGGCAACCAAACAACCGATCAAAGTCGGATTGTAGGAAGCAGTGAGACAGCAGTTATTATTGATGGTCTGCAGGCGGCTGTGCTATACACCATTTCAGTTGAGACCTTCAGTGGAGAATTAGCTGATCTTATGTACTCACAGAGTGTGTCAGATAACGTTACTCTTGGTAATGTTTCTCTCTTATTATAGGTTTTCCCGGTCAATTTCGTAAGATCGTCAGTCAATTTCATTTTGCGTGCATTAAATTTCAAGGATTTAGGTCGCGCACAGCCGATTTGTAATTCAAATTCATTTTCATATCATTCGAATTTGTATTTATGCCATTTGAATCTAAGTTTTTGTCAATCAAATTCGCACTAAATGCACCTAGTTCGCAAAACGTTCATTCAATTTAGCAAAGAATGGCAAGGGAATTGCGCAATACTGTTATTCCAGCATTCAATTTCATTTCGGATCATTCAACTTAACACGTTGAGCATTCAAAATCAAATGTAGTTCCAGTAAATTTTGTCAGTTGATAATTATTGTGTATTTTCATTCTTTCCTTATGAGTTTTCTGCACGCATGGGTGTGTTTTTCTTTAATCAATAACATTCTTTTATTTTTCTTCTGATTTATTATTTTTATTTTATTTTCTTCTGATTTATCATCATTTTGAAATTTAGTTCTAGGAATTTTTGTTCTTCATTTCTAACGTTTATAGTGCCTGCAGAATTGTAGATTTTCTTGATTGATTTTTATTTTTTTTCATAATCTTGTTTTTTCATTTATTTTCTTGATTGATTTTTATTCTTTTTCATAATCTTTTTTTTTTCATTTATTTTCTTGATTGATTTTTATTCTTTTTCATAATCTGTTTTTTTTTCATGTCTAACTATATATATATATAGTGAGTGTGTCACTGTGTTGGCTGTCAATGTATACTCTGAAAAATGTTATTCATAACGTACATGTAGTTATCATGAATTATGTTATATATAATGTTTCCTTTGTATAGTAGGCCTATGTCATGTTGGGCAATGTATCTCTTTATTTCATTTAATTTTAAACATTACGACTTGAATAGATGAGCAAAAACACACAAACGCCAAATACATGCTAAATTGAATGAACTCATTACGAATTCGAATGCCCACGTGCGAATTTGAATGCTCGAAAAGACGCTTCCAAGCGAGGTAGCGAATTTGAATGCTCTCCACGCATATTTGAATTTGAATGATGTAAACGCTAAATGTCTTGACCGAAGTGCGAATTTGAATGACCTCAAAATGAATTTGAATGATAAATTTCATGGCACAGATCTTTTTCGCGAATTTGAATGACTCCCTTATCAAATTGAATGACAAATCTGCGAAATTGACCGGGAAAACCTATATTTTCGAACATTGCTTTTTTGGCAATTGACAATTAAATCACAATTTTGGCTTTTATGACCTTTTGGGGGATATCCTTAACCCATTTTTGTGCCACAAGGTTTACCAAAAAATTAACACAGATGAATTTCGAAGAGGATCAATCTATGAATATTTACTATTTGTTTCATCATTAAATTTGGCTTTAACGTTTTTTTTTCCATGGGAACAATCTTTATGCCTCCGCCCACCAAAAGTGGTGGAAGAGGCATTATGTTTTTGGGTTGTCCGTCCGTCCGTCCCTCTTTCCCTTTCTCGCAATAACTCAAGAACCACATGAGGTGTGAAGTTCAAACTTGGTGCTAGTACTATGTATCACAGAATGAAGACGAACTGATTAGATTTTGGTTACGTAGGTCAAAGGTCATAGAGGTCAGTTGTGAAATTGCAGGTTTTAGCCTTGTTAATGCGATATCTCAAGAACCATTTAATCCATTATTCTTCAAACTTGGTACCGTAAAACGAGGTGAATAGGAACAGATGGGACACATTTTGCCTTACAACATTATCATTACATCACTAATCGCCTCCGTCGATGGGGGGAATACGAACAGAATCGAAATTTGTGAAATACATGTGGTTTAATGTTACTCGTATATCAATATCCTGGACTTTATTGCGATATGGGTTTGGATTATGTAAGTATTTTAGAAGACAGTGCTTTCAGATGCATTGGAACGCATTATCATACATTTAATTGACAAAGGCCCATCTTTTTAATCATTACATGCATCACAACAGCAAGAGTGTTTGTAAAATTTTAGTTTCTTGTTGGAATATAAAGCAAATAAACACCTTTTGATTTCAGGCGATGTGACGTGCTATCACTTCCTCTGCGATCTGAATGTATTATACGCTACATCCAGATCGCCTCGGAAGTGCAGTTTGTCCCATCACCTTCACAAACGGTAATTATTAGCTTACTATTTCTGACATTCTACAGCTCTTCTTGCAGTAATAAGTTTGATCACGTAAAGTACTCTTGTGGCGTGGCGACCAACCCAACAACTAGAAAAGTATCTTTCTCTCTCTCTCTCTATCTCTATTATAATATTGAATTTTAGCATTTTCAAAAGTTTTGTCCCATTACCCTCCCAGTTCACCTCCATGGTGTTCCACTCTACCCCGTTCAAGTACCTCATATTTAATGATTATCTGCATAAAAACTAAAAATATAAGGAAAGTGTCAAATACCTTGTTTTGTAGCCTCTATTATTGATATTATTTACCATGTAAAAATGGAGAGGCTACAATGAATATTTTCACGCTATATATATATATATATATATATATATATAAATTATGTATAACAATGCGCCCTCCCGGCTATTACCATAATGGCTTTATGGCAACACAAGGACTTGGGACCCTTGTTGTGCGGTTACACATTGTGGGGAAGAATTGCATAGTGGAGTCACCAGAGTGCTCAAACTGCGAGCAGTGAGCAATGCATATAACGCAAATAGTGAACGTCTCACATAGAGACTCTCCACGCAATCTAAGACAGTGCTCAAACTGCATGTATATACAGGAGTCAATAAAAAGGAAACCCATACTCAAGGCCCAATATTTTAAAAACCAAGTGAAATTGCTGAAAATGTATCATAATTGTATGAATAAATAATGTCTTCTTTGATTTGATATGCTGTTCACCAAAATGCGAGCATGGATGACTGAGCATTTCTTTTTCAAAGAGCATGTCAGAATCGTATTTGCCCAAGTTTGGGCAAAATGGTGTTCAGGAGTTACTTTCATTATTTGTGAGTGCTTCCAAATGGAATGGAGATCATTCAGCCAACCTTTGTTTGACCGTTCATTTCATACAAAACTTGGGCAGAGGCAAATTTGACATGCATCAGGAAAAATGTTACTATTCAGCTGTCCATAGTCGGATTTTATTTATTAAGGTGTCAATTAAAGAAAACACAAGAGGCTACAATATGAGTATCTTTAATTAAGTCTATATGTTCTGATTGTAATGACACTTAGGATTGAATCTGGGTTTCCATTTTATTTACTCACGCTGTAGGCCTATATGTGAAAGTGTTTTGGTAAGAAATGTCAAAATAGCTTATCTTCTTGCATAAATATCCGCTTCGGTTTAACGTACTAAAACTTTGCGCATTTCCAGCCATTATCGGCCTCAAAACATACCTATTTCAGCAGATGTGTAAATAATGACTTAATTGGAGGAGCCTGCACCTTTGAATCTTGTTAACAGAAATATGGCGCCATATAAAAGCTGTGAATCATCATCATAGTACCCCATTTCGCATCCAATCTCTTGACCCAGTGGCGGATTTTGAAAGAAAAGATTACAATGTGCCCACTTCTTAAAATTGTGCCCCCCTTTGGAATTGACAATTTTTTGCTTGTCAGACAGTTTTCCTGATATTTATGCCCCCCACCCCCCCTTTCCACATCCATGGATCCACCCCTGTCCTAGCCTCTTGTCGAGGCCCTGGCGCTGTTGAAATCCTTGGCGATATAGAGGCAAAATTTCTGGCGAGCGAAGCGAGCCAGAAACACCGAGGCGCTTGCGTCGAGGGCCTCTTGACACCTGATCTGAATTTCTTTTGTATTTCATTGTTTTGACGAATATTCCGACCAAATTTTGGTCGGTGAAAATCATCCAATAAGCGCGAGCTACCATGACGTAATGTTAAATATTCATGACTCGACTGCCAGCTATTTCTTAAAATGGCGTTCAAAGTTTCTTCCACGACGAGTGATGACGATATTTGTAAGAGCTTAGAATATGCCGCTAGAATGTTGAAGATTGACAGATTCAAAGATTTGCAAGTTGATGCAATCAAATCTGCACTTAAAGGACAAGATGTTTTTGTGAATCTGCCTACTGGCTATGGAAAAAGTGTTATTTTTCACGCGCTATCGCTCTGCATGCTGCGCTGCTTAGCTTCGCGAGCTGGGCCAGGCGGATCCCCCGGGGCCTTGCCGGGCAGTGAAGTTGCTGGTAACTCCTTGGTTACATCAGAATTGATGGAGATGCATCTATTGTTGAACGGTGACTTTTATTGCCCATTCTTCATTATTTGTAAATATATGATGATCTCTTGAGAAATATGTACATTTGCCTTATTTCAAATTACCATGGTTTGTAAGCTAGAGATCGAATTCTTCATAATGTGCTTGTCTGTGAATGTATTTTGAGCAAGAGATTTACGTAATCCCCCCCCAAAATAATAGACTAGTCCAGAACTGAAGTAAGAAATCCTTGAGATTTCATTGGCCAATTTGCTGGGCGATCGCCGCGGTTATCTAACTATTCACGTTTTCATGCATAATTCAGTAGGAAATCGTGCCTCATGAATAATTAGATCAGGTCGGCTGTCAAGAGGCCCTCGGCGCAAGCGCCTCGGTTTTTCTCCATATCGCCAAGGATTTCAACAGCGCCAGGGCCTCGACAAGAGGCTACCCCTGTCCTGACCCTTGAGGTAGGTTACCTGAGTGCTACTCATGTCACAACTGGTACAACGTGTGTTTATATATGTGATGTGGGGGTATGATCTCATATGAGATTCTCAGGTGACTTGTTTGGCGAAAGGGAGTCTGTCGGCTCCTCTCACATGATGTGTGGGTGGGTTAAAAAGAAAACAATTTTAAAGCCCATTATATTCTCGGCTCAATTAATATTCTAATAGATTTTTTTCTCTTTGTTCAGCTATTACCTGCTTGATATCAACGCTCCCATCCAACCTTCTGACCCGTGAGCTTGGTTGCCTGAGTCATATAACCTATGGCACAATGTGTGTTTATCTATGTGAAGAAGGGTATGATCTCATTGGAAATTCTCAAGTGACTTGTTTGGCGAATGGTAGTCTGTCGGCTCCTCTCCCGTCATGCGAGGGTGAGATAAACATTAAATTACATTTTTCACATTATCTCAGTCTAGAAAGACATCGATGAAAACATGAGAAAACTTGAAACTTGTATTATCTGATTTTGGGAAGTGAATGATCGAGAGTCACTTAGAAGTTAAAGGGAAATTAACCTCAGCGTATGAATTAGCTTATTTTGAATGGTGTAGTATATGCCTCTTATTTGATACATGCAATTTCATGTAAAAACACAGGATATAGATATAAATCACTATTTTCCAGCCAAGTTATTGTCTGCTAGCAATAATAAGGGGACTGCCATTACTTTATGTGTACACGAAAATATTTTTCATCCCAAGTAATATTTCCTTCATCGTTAACTTGTAATTGATTTTTAGAGGACAAATATATATTAGATATAGTCACATATTCTGAAATGTAAGTTTAGTTTTATATATTTTTTAAAAGGTCTTAATTTGTTCATAAAAATATACTTTCTGTACGTGGAGACGGAGAATTGACGTCAAGGACGGAGACAATCGTAACAATACCAAAACAAAGCGAGGAATCTGCATTACAGGATGGCTATTAGAACTCATGGGTCGTCAATTATCTAGGCCCATGGCCAATAACAATCGTAATAAAATCAGAACAAAGCGACGTATCTGTTGTAAAGGTAGGCTATTATCAATGCATATGGTACCTAATGATCCGTGTCATGCACAAAATGGCAGCCTCCATGGAAAGACGTAGCAGACAATACCGCATCTAGAATATCATGTGGGGTTAATTGTCCTTTAATGATGAAAAGACAGAATTCCTCCTACTTGGGAACAGTAGACAACTTAGTAAAAATAATGAACCTCTCTCATCATCACATTGGCTCTGCCCATGTATCTCCTGTAGATCAAGCTAGGAATCTTGGTGTAATATTTAATCTCTCAATGTCACTTGAACCCCTTGTTTCAAATTGTCTTAAAACTTTTTCGACCAATCAACATTATAAAACAAAATCACGTGACGACCTAATCAACACCAAGAACAAAACAGCACCAGATAAATTAAGACCAGATTATGGTCTTCGCATGTTTTAAATTTGAATGGTGTTAAATAAACACCATCGAGTGTACATGCCTCAATTCAACACCAAGGGTGTTGTTTCCTTTTAATTGTCCATTGGTGTATGAATTTTAACACCCGGGGGGGGGGCGCCTGTTGCGCCACCCCCTGGATACGCCACTGATGCAATATATAGCCCTCAAGAAAATTCTTTGTCTTGACTTTACAGATCACTGTTATGATCCAGGCATCTGTGTTTTGTTGAAGGTTGTCACTCTAAATAAGAACATTAAAAATACATCAAGTCCAACGAAGTGTCACAAATCACGACTGCCAAATTGGAAACAAAAGGTAGCTTTCGGAGAGGACTACAACTTAATCATTAATCATTAAAATTCTAATTTGACAAAAATAAATACAACTCCATATCATCAAGAAATTGGCAGCCCCCATGTTAAAGTGTTACCAGATGATACCGTGTGCCAGAATGTCTTGCTTTAAACATGTTAACATCAAAAAAGGCACCCAGATTCCTTATTGAATCCGATGGATGTATAGAAACTTCACCAACTGACAGTGTTAAATCTGGCAAATTTTTGTAATTGTATGGTGATGCAGCAATGAAAAAATCAGTTTTACTATCATTGAGTTTTAACTTATTTGCTGTCAGCCAGTTCCTTATATCTGATATACAAGATTGTAGTGAAAACATGGCCTTATCCAGTTCCCCAGGAATTTTAGGATCAAATGCTACATACAACTGAATGTCATCAGCATAAACATGATACGAAACATTATGGTACCGGGCGATGTCGCCAACTGGGAGAATATAAACTGTGAAACCAGTGGGACAACTGAGCCCTGGGGTAAACCAAACCTAGAAATGGTTGGATCTGAAAGTTCCCCATCTATGTCGACTTGTGCTGACCAGCCATCAAGATAAGACTGAAACCAATTCAACGCAGTTCCCCTAACACCAATTCTCTTTGACAAACGACAAATAAAAATTTTGTGGTCAATCGTATCGAAGGCTGCTGATAAATCTACAAGTACCACAAGAACTACTTTGTTTGAGTTCAATGAAAACATAATATCGTTTTTAACCTTAATCAATGCAGATTCAGTACCATGTTTGGGTCTATAAGCAGACTGGTGTGGATCAGCAAGATTATTAATCTCCATATGTTCCACCAGTCTTGAGCAAGCAATTTTTTCGATAAGTTTACCAACAAACGATAAATTGGATACAGGCCTATAATTCTTCAAATTGTTTTTATCTAAAGATGAATTTTTCAAAAGAGGTCTTATGATTGCATGGTGAGCCTTCTGTGGAAAGACACCACATGACAAAGAAGAATTTACAAGTTCAGTTAGTATTGGGAGAAGATGATCAATATAGTCTTTCACTAACCAAGTTGGGAGTGGGTCCAATTTACTACTTTTGCTGGGACATCTTGAAATAACTGTCATTAACTCGTCTTGAGAAACAGGTCGGAAGACCTCAAGTATCTTAAACCCTTTGCAGATATTGTCATTGAACCTAACTGGCATAACATGTGTGTTATCAAGTTCGTCTCTTATATTCTGGATCTTATCTACAAAAAAATTGGTTGCTTAATAGAAAAGGCGAATCATAAAATGGAAGATCAGACTTTTGCTTATTCAAAAGAGAATTAATAGTTCGGTAAACATCCTTGTCGCTACAAGAAGACAATTTGTTTTTAAAATAGTCTTGTTTAGCAGTTACAGTAAGTGCACAAACAGCATTCTTAGCAATCAGAAATGATTCACGATCAGGGTCGGATCTTGATTTCTGCCACTTTCTTTCAGCTCGCCGTCGTTCTTGACGAGCAATATGAATTGAGTCATTGTACCAGGGTACTCTGTTCTTTACTATGCGGGTCTTAATTTTTACAGGACCTAAAATTTGTCAAGTAGTTTACCCATACCAGAATCATACCACTCAAAAAATGCATCAACACCATCAGGGTGAGGTTGGGAAATGAGCTCTGAGAGTGATTTTACAAATTGATTCTTGTCAATCTTCCGGTAGTTACGGAGGGTTGATACAGTTTGCATATGTCTTGTTTTTTGTAATTGTAACTTGAAACACACTACATGGTGATCTGACATACTTGTGTCATCAGTATAACAATCTACCACCAATGATTCGTCACAGCGAGTAAAAACCAAATCTAGTGTATGTCCACGATTATGCGTTGGACCTTTAACATACTGAACCAATCCAGCAGAACTTTTTGATGAAGAAAACTGAATAACATCTTGTTAGGAAGGATCATCCCAATGAACATTAAAATCTCCAAGTACAATTAATTTCCCTGCAAAGAGAGATATCTCATTTACAAAATCATCAAATTCCTTAAGAAATGCTGTATTTGTGAAGCCATTGATGGTTGATGGTGGAGGTCTATATACTACAATGAAATTGACAGAGTAAGAACTATTTGTAATATGCACATACTCAAATGTCGTATAAACTAAATCAGCATGATGTCTAATCAGCATCTTTAGTGGTGTCTTGAACACCATGGCAATTCCTCCACCTCGACTAGCGGAGTTACGAGGGACATTTAAGAAAGTGTACCCAGGAGGGGTACATTCTCCTATTATAACACTATCATCTTTGTTAAGCCATGTCTCAGTTAAAATCATTACATCAGTATCATATTCACACATAATCAACAAGCTCAGTGGTCTTATTCCTGATTGAATGAACATTCCACAAACAACACATTAATTTAGAGTTTACGATTGTATCAGATTTACACAATTGTATTAGATTGTTCTGATTAGGTCCTTTGGGTTGATCAGCATAACTACGTTCGGGCCTTCTTGATGGTGTGAGCACTGCAATAGGACCTAATTCATCAAGATGGGTGAAGTTATTTGGCTTGCGTCTACCTCCTCTCTTTCCACGACGATGTATGGGATATCTGTTAATTTTCAAAGATTTAATCATATCCCGAGTTTCAAGAGGAACACGGGGCATCCTGGTAACATCAGAACATGGGTCTAATGATCTCATCTCATCCATGCCGTAGATGAATATTTCTGTGTTCGGGGGTTTTACAGTCTTAGACAAGCTATTGGGAATCGAATCACTAGAGCTTGGTCCAGGGTTAGGGTTAATGTTCATACACTTCATCAGCTCAATCTGGAAAGTAGCAGTATCATTCACACAATAGGGAACTCTTGATGTATTTCAAGTGCTTGAGGTAACAAAGGTGTTTGTCCTCCCATCCAACAACAGGGGACTTGCATATAAAAGCAGTGACACGCTGAGCCTGGCAAGTGGGCTGGCAGACAATCAGCATGGAGATGAACAGAGTCCAGGAGAACATATCCATTGTGAAGAATTACTAATAAGCCTCTCAGAAGAAAAGAAACAGTTACACCTCCTGAGAATAAGAGAGCAGTCAATCAATAGACATTCCAGTGTCTATTGTCAGAAGTGGGATCCTTTTGATCAGTAATCCCCTTGGTCATTGACAGTCCCCCTCCAGTAAACTTAAACTTGCTGCAGGCAGTATCTCCATGAGCCAAAGTAGATTTCCAGAATAAAAAATGAAACATATTACCACCAATTTCTCAGAAGTGCAGTCAAAAATCAGACTTATGAGTGTTCCATCAGGATCCAAGGTTAATCAATATAGATTTAACACAAAAATTCCAATTCAAAACAGTTCAAAACAGCTATTTGCAAAAGAATGGTTGTGTTACTGTGTACATAATACAATACACAATATCATACATAGTATTGTCGTCACATAACCCTCTTAATACTTAAGTCTGCTCTTCTCAAGAGTATAATTCCATTATCTCTGGATACATGACACATCATCACTGAATATTGTTGTTTATTTCTCTCACTTTCTGATATGATGTTCCACCTCCTGGAGATTGACCCATTGCATTCACATGACTTTATATTTTTTTTAAAGTGAAATCCTTTGTGGACCGCACAGTGAATATATAATGAACCATAATGATATGTATTAATGTGATAATGTAATTCATATAACATATATTATTTTTTAATGATTTTTTTTTTTTAAATTTTTTAAAGTTATATTTAACGATAACTTATATTATGAAAATTAAATGAAGTTTGGCTTTTGCACGATAAATTAAAAGAAAAAACGAGATATCAAGATATATATATATCAAGAGATATTTTTCAACCATTGATTAAGTATGCAATATCGCAAATTGTAACTTACAATTTTAGGGTAAAGATGATTGAGCATTATTTGAATAATTGTAAGTATAATGTTAAAAACTGATGATTAATGCTTCAATAATTTTGCATAATGAGTATAATCATCTCATTTGTAGACTTTAATTTATTATTTATTGATTTATTTTTTGAACTTGATGTATTAGTGTACTTCGATAGTATTTTGTTGCTCTGATAATAAGCTTCACATTATCATCAACCTGCATACATGACATGTTAAAAGAGAGGGATTTTAATCATCCATAAGTTCTGTGTCTCTGACAGTAAAGGCCCGATCAGACTTCACCGATTTTCACTACAATAAAATAGTTGGACACTGCCAGGGGCAGATTTGGGACTGCAATTCGGTTATAGGGAACTGCTATGTGACCGGCCCATCCATCCTACAACGTATAGTAGGCAAGTTTTCTTACATAATCAATATGATTTTTATACATTATCAATATACCTTGGCGAGACCGACTTCCGATTGGTCGACCAAATGATGAAAGCCATGCAGACGTAATGTTGATGGGGTGGGTGCTAATATTCTGTATTGCTCAAAATCAGATTTACAGTTTTTAAAGTTTGTGAGCGAGCAACAATTTTGACACTGTTTAGTAAAAACACTTCTTTCTAATATCTAGAAAGATTTGGATTGAAAGCTTAGAATATATATATGTATATTAAAAATGGACAATTGCTTGCATATTGTTCAATTAGGAATGTGTGGTAATTTGCAAATTCCAATAGTTTCGTGATGTGTAACTCATTATTAACCATGACAACGTCCATGAGGAACACATCCGCAACCAACTTTAAAGGCCAAGTTCACCCCCAAAATTGAGTTAAATCAATACAATTAAATTAAACCCCCAAAAAAGGTTAAATTCATCAAAATCGGAAAAAAAACAAGACATTTATGGCATTTTAATGTTTTGCATTGTTTCATGAAACAATGATATGCATAACATGGGCTGTATGCAAATTACTGAGCTCATACATAAGCTCACTTTTCCTTTTGTATTTTATTATATGGAATTTCAAATATTTCAGTTTTCTTCTCCAAGAATGTAAAACAAAATTTGACTCCTCGTAGAATGTGTACGATCATCATTATTAAAACCTATTGTGATACAATGAAGAGAATCTTTAAAAACCTCTATGAAAAAAATATAAGAAAAAAAAAGAAATATTTGAAATTTCATATGATAAAATACAAAAGGAAAAGTGAGCTCATGACATCATGGGATCACTAATTTGCATACAGCCCAGGTTATGCATATCACTGTTTTACGAAACAATGCAAAACTTTAAAATGCCGTAAATTTCTTATTTTTATCCTATTTTGATACTTTTTTACTGTTTCGTTTATTTAATTTAACTCTTCTGATTCAACTCAACTCATCATTTGGGTGGACTTGGCCTTTAAGACAAACAAGCTGATTCTGATAGCTACGGTGAAAAATAATACAAGATTCATTTGATATTGTTCAAATTCAGTTTGTTTAACATATATTTTGTATGGGTAAGTCACATTTCTTTCTGTGAAAGATTTCATCTTCATTAACATTCTCTTTCCATGGTAACAGTTTTTATAAATCAAATTTAGCTCAACTCCAATTAACTAAACTTTATAATATAATCAAACAGACGGCAAAAGTTATTAGATGTTTACCATTGTTTCCTGTTGAAAACAACCATAGCATTTTGTTAGAAATACAACACAATAATATATTTGTTACCATGGTAACGGCCTACACATGTAGTAGTCACATCTATCACCCCTTTACTAAAATAAGTTATAAGTGAGTGTCCTGTAAAAGAGAAAATAATAATGGTCAATATCAATACTTACCTCTTTTTTAGGTAGCATCAAGAGATTTTGCTCAAATATCATTTTTGTTCTTACTGTTTCCATGGAAACAGCCTTTTTCAAACACGATGGACACTTTTTATAACTCTTATTTGGGTTTTAATCAAGTGAGAAACTTTTGATACATTATTTTAAAATGTTACAATGTGTTTTTGTACTTTCTTAATCACGAATACATGACAATTTCTTAAATTCTATTGTTGTTGATCCGTTGCCATGGTAATAGACCTTGTGGTCACGCCGACCTTTTAGGTCAAAGAAGCAGATTTTGAGAGTTAATGGTCCCATCTAACAGAAAAAAAAAATCATTTAAGATTATTTCTGAGGAGGTGGGGACATTTCAGTTTTTGGCCCATAGACTATACTGATAATACATGGGATAATTGCCTTTGTACATGTACACTCTAGATGTTTTTTCAGTCAAAATGCGCATCCAGTAAAAATGCATCGTTCCATTTGGGATAACATAAAATGAGTTATCTATCACCTTATCGGATAATTTCTTTTCTGTGTGTGACATGACAATATACATGGTATAGTTGATCAAGAAAAAGTGATTAAAATGACAAATTTACGTTGGGTAAAAAACTTTGAAATATTACCCAAAAATGCCGTCGAATCTTTTTCTAGAGCCTTTTTGGATGTTTGGCTGGCCTACTATATATAGACCTAGATTTAAAAAAATGTATCTATGAACAGATTATAGATGACTTTAGTTATGAAACATTATTAATGAATGAAGAAAATACGTCAAGAATATTAAAATCCTGGTAAGAGGGGAGTGCTATATGAGCTAGACGTATCAGTTTTCTTTTCCCATGGTCAATGTAATTCATTATAACACGATTATGAAGTGTGCGATGAGCATGTTCAGCATAATTTTGCACAGTTTGAAACTAAAAATTTGTAGGCGAGCGATCGCTTTTGTTTAGAACCAGACAAAAGAAATTAGTTAACAGATTATATATAAATATATATAATAATAATAAGTAAATAAATCAAAAAAATAATTTAGAAATTTTTAGTTTTTTGTGGATTTATTTTAAAAAGGAGAACAAGATAAAAGAGATACGCCCTCATTTCACTCAAAGACATAGAAATATTTATGGAGTTATTTATATTGGCATATTGGTACTAAGTATTATTGTTTAATGTATCGTATATCTTATTCTGACACTATTAATGGAATGATGATGGATTATTGTCATTCTAATCTTCACTCAACAAATAACATGTAAAGTAATGTATTCATGGAAATCAGTGTGTTAAAGCATTGTCGTATATACAAGTAAAATGTACCCTGGGTCTACTTGTCGCAGAATAACGGTTAGGGCCTATTCAGTTGTGGTCATAACATTTGTGTATATGTACAGAACTATTTCGAATGTGCATTTCGCAATCGCATCGATATCAAATTCTCGCTACCTCAAATATGCAATTTTCGACGTAGAGGGCAATATTATGCATGGAAATGGTCCGCATCTTCGTCAACTTCACTTCCGGTCCGTATTGAAATACTACGGCTTATGAATAAAATGAGTGCTAAAATGGTTAATTTTTGGATCGCATGACATAAACCACTCAAATTTTGAAAATGCAACCAATTGTCTCAATAAATCATGGTATCTTTTCACACATGGCGGTTAATTTATACTCAAACTCGAAGATTTTTGTGATACCTGTGTACATTTTCAATGCAAAAAGACAAACGCTTGTCGACCCAAGCGGGATGCGTCTTTTTTTTTGTAACCAAGCCTAGGCAGATTTCGCATTTTTTCATACTAATACGGTTTATTCCGTCAAGACTAGTCTGCATAAATATTCATGAAAACGAAATATAGCGATATAATAAAACGAGCAAGGCTTGGTTACAAAAAAAAAAAGACGCAAGCGGGATATTGTCAGCCCTGCGCATGCGTGGTAGGGAGAAGTAAACGAACGGCTCCTAGTCGTTGGGCAAGGCTATACCCATTAATATTTGATGGTATAAAAGCGTGTTTAATGTATTGTGCCATGTACTTATAAGGAGATCAGATACAAGGATTAGGAAGGTTGAATTGAGAAATTATTTTGCAGGAATTGTAGAAAAGACCTGCTGACACCCTGCTGACCGTGATTCAATAGCACAAGTTTAAAGGAAAATAGGCACGGCTCAAACGTTACTGAATGAGTGTCATCACTACATTTTGATTGAGCAACAGGTTCCATAACCTTGTAAAATGTCACTACTTCACTAACATTAGGGTCTTGGTTATGTTTTCTTTGAACCTGTGCTCAGTCAACTTGAAATAATGGAGTCATGGTCAGCAGGGTTTCACTGGGAATCATTAACCAGTCCAATGCATACACAAAGCGCCGACGGTCATGAATATGACTGTCTCTCAATATACAAGAGAAGTACCCTTCTTGTAATTTTTGAAATGTGTTCAGCAGGACTTGACAGATACCTCTGGTTTTCACACAAAAGTTACGTAAGAACTACAGGCACATTCCCTTCTAGGTGTATATTTGTTCAAAACTTTGTGGTTAAGAATTATGAGGATTTGCTTTTTGGTATGTTTGGTATATTATTAGCTTAAGCGGACAGGAGCAGACTAAAATGTGAAGTATATAAAGAAAACTTTCTCTGTAGATTTATGGTATCCATCCTTTGTACCTGGAACACGGAAGACAAAGCATCCTGAGACTAGGACACCTTGGTCCGAGTCGTATGCTTATTCACAATAATCTTTAATCAGTTCTTCATGATTTACAAAAATGCAAATCAAGTCTATTACTCTCATAATCTTATCAAAATTAAATGTAGTATAACATTTCGACGGATTATATGTTTTGAATGAAAAGGTAAACATCTTTCTTAATATAACGGCTACAAACTTGTTTTTGTCCATTCAGTCACCCTGACAGTGACTTGTCCTGCGGGAACTGTCATGACAGATTATGGCTTGGTAGCCATGTTTGAGAATGGTGCCATCAACAGTAGAGCTAACTCCACAGACACCAACTGTCCCTTCTATACAGAAAGAGGTGAGTCAAGATCTTCATGAAAACCCTTCTACAGAAGGTTATAAATATGAACAGCCAATTCATCTTGACCATCATAATGATATATGATTATCTTAATGTTTCAAATCTAGTGCCATCAAGGACCACTCAGATTATCAAGTCTGTGCGGCTCTTAGTGTGGTAAATTATACGAAATGGTTGTAGTCTTTGTTTCTGTTCATAATCATGTCTACGAATGGTAAAATATAAAGGGTTCTCAATGCTATGAAATTGATGGAGGGTGTTGAACCTTAATCAGCGCTTTCCGTTTTCAAGTGATGCAACCACTTTTCCAGTTTGACATGTTTTAATATTCACGGTTCTAAGGTAGCGAGGCGAGACGGAGTGCCGCGAAATGACGCGTCCGGAACGCAAACGGCAAAACGGTTGTTGACAGTGGTGTATTAAAAGTTGTACTTTGACATTATGTAATGAGATTTTTGGTAATATGAAGCCTAATCAAGGTAGTAGAGGTATTTTTAACCGCTCTATGGCTTAATGATATGTTTCTACCTCAATGCAATAGAACTGTGATATTCAACAATAACTCTTTTTGCGTTCCGGACGCGTCTTTTCGTACCACTACATTTCACTACGCATTATCGTGTATCAAACACAAAAAATATATTTGTTGTGTACACTGTAAAAACTGAAGTGCTGTATATAGCATTTTTGAGGGCATGCATAGGGACTGCACTCAGAGTGCTATTGTAATGCACACAGCGTGCTGGACCGGCTCCTTAAACTGCTAAACATTCATCGAACCAGGGTCCGCTGATCGAGAATTGCTGGCATTACCGCTAGACTAACTCACATCGTACGATTTAGAGAAGATCATATTTTAATTTACGACTCCACATAGTTCATGTTATCTACTTGACTCCCATGACTAAACTGGATTGCAAGAAGCATTCGTTAGTCTATCGGTAACGTCAGTGCCTCTCAATCAGCGGAACCTGGTTCGAGGCTCGCCACGGTCACATTTTTTTTTGCTGGTAAATTAGCACACTACAAGTGCTAAAACAGCATTTCGGGTGCAATCACTATACATGCCCCTAAAAGTAGCACTTTAGTTTTTACAGTGTATGTTTGGGGTTCTATGTCGATATACCTTATGCGAAATATGAGCTTCAAATGTTGATTCTATAAAGAGATATTGCAAATTGAAATGCACTCCAAACTACAGCGACTTGTGAGGGGACTGGTCGACGCACCCGTAAGTGTAAAGTGTTTCGAAGTTCATTTCATACATTCTAGGTGTACACAATCTTTTTAAAAAATGTGATTGGTACACTTTTTAACATCAAATAATAATATTGTACTTTTGCAGAAGGTCAACCAATAGAAGCCGTCTGTGAAGGAGATAATATCCGTCCAGGTAACTGGGTTGTACCAGAGATGAACTGCGGAATGAACCTGACTACGGAAGAAATTCTTCTGACCTTTGAAAACGTCAGTATATTCTAAAAAAAAATGCAATAAATCTTTTTGACATTCATACCAAACTATTTGGTTACTGATATTTTTTTCGATGGCGTATAGGCATGATAGGCCATTATCCATGTAATCTGTTTTGCGTTTGTTTGGTTTTTTTTTGGTGATAATTTTACAGTCCAGACATAAAATTGGAGCTCATTTTAGCTTATAAAGAACGATAAGTCTCTGAAAAAAGCGTACAGAATACCATAATTATGCAAATATTACATGCATGGGTCGCGAAACAGGGGGGGGGGGGGGGGGGAGGGGGCTGCAGCCCCCTTGAGTAGAAACTTTCATAAAGTCTGGGGAAATTGTCCCCCAAAATTCAGCCCCACCTTGTCCGCCGCTACATCACAGTGACCGTGCACATTCGGCTAATTTGCAATTCACATATGTATAGTGATTACATCTGTCAGAAAAAAAAATATCACAACTTTCTTATTGCTTCCCAGATTTTGTACAAACTTTCACCAATCTGCTTCTCTGATTTTTCTGCTTTCACACAAATCAAATTATTACAAAGGTTTGATTGCCCTTTAACTTTGATATTGCAGGTGGAAGTCACAGAGGATAACGCAGCAATTATTGCAGAAGAGTTGGCAGATATCACAGCCATGAGTCAGAACATCTTTCAAGAGGATCTCGGTATAGTAGCAGAACTTCTTGAGGGGATCACTCTAGTAAATTCTACAGATGTGAAGGTACGCACCACGTACTGTTATTCATTTATTAAGCGGATCTTCTGAGTCCGGCATTCTTTTTTTTTTATAGTACAATCAAATTCCAGTAAACAGAATTACATGATCGACTTACATATTGCCGGAACGTAGCACACGCCCCCCCCCCCCCCCCCACACACACACCTTTATTCACACACGTATTGATATGCCAAACACCATTTATTTAATGTACAATAAAAGAGCAATGTAGACAAATTGCCTTGCTCAAGGGCATTAGTGCCGTACCGGGGAACGAACCCAAGAACCCCCCCCCCCCCCCCCCCAGTCAAGTGTTTTACCCGGCTACGACACTTCCACGCGCGCGCGCACACACACCCACACAAACGAAACGCTTACTGGACAAACTGATTGAAGATTGCACGCAAAAAACTCGGAGACAAATTAAAGAAATGCACTGTGAGGAACTTGAAAAAAAATCTTTTGAGGTAATGTCAAGTTTGGATAAGCCTTCAAAAAGTTATCGTCAGATTTCTTCGATTTTGGTTAATAAATAGCAAGATACTAGCAATACTAAGACGCCTCCTAAATTTTAATATTAAACAAATGAAAGGCAGAAAAATTATATGCCGGGCCAGGCACGTAAACTCCCTACAACGGGAGCATGTACAATACATTATGCACACACGTGTAAAACCAATGAGTAGCTACATACAGTGACACATATGCTGTCTCTATGCTAAGCCCCAATATTGCTGTGTGGGGAGCCGTCGGGTGGAAATGTCCTATTCTATGGCTGTAATCTAGCATTCCTTACAAATATTTACACTTAAATTCACCGGAAATCATAGATGGAATGCCGAATGATCTCTTACAAACATATTGGATACAAGGACAACAGCATGAGACTATGTTTAACACGTTTCTTTCCAATTTCCTTTTTGCTAACAATGCTGTCCATGAGCTTAACAAGGACACAAGCACCAAAATGTTGCCTGGAACTCAATTCATTTTGTTTTCTGGAACTGCAGGTGACTGAATCTGTGGTGGAAATTGCAGACAACATCGCAGCCTTACCTGACGAACAACTGGAGATGGCTGGAGATGAAAATAGTGCCCCTAGTCGTTTGGTTTTGGCTCTTGAAGCACAGCTAGCTTTGGTGGAAGTGGAAAACGGCAGTAGTCGCTTTGTAGAGACTAATGTCGCTGCTGAGGTAACATAAAAAGAGAGTGCAAATGTGTTTCGAATGTTTTGCATAACAAGTATTTTACTCCCTTGAGCTTTTCTTTCAAAATTTAGTGTAAATATATAAGAAATACATATAATGTCCAACGTAAATTTGCGCATTGATATGATTGAAATGCTGTATGGCTTTCATATAGATCATACGGTAGGTCCAAGCAATTTTTGCACAAATTCGATGACCTTTCTTTACTAAAGAAAAACTGTACTCTAACACTTCCGGTGCAAAATAATCCCAAATACACACCTATTCATAAGCACAACGATCACGACAATACAGAGGTAGAAAATGTGTATTGAACCAAAGAACCATAGATCAGAAAGGTATGGGTAAAAACCTGTCAAATTTATAATAGTGGAATGCATTCATCTCTTCAGTTCCCAAATAAATAGTTGCTAGCTATTCGATAAAGTTAATTAGTCATAGTGTTACAGAGAACTAAGTACCAAAATGATCTTGAATTATTCTTCCTCTGGTTTGTCTGTCTCAGGTACTTGATGTGACCGCCAGTGACATCAGCCAGGGCTATACTGCATTCACGTCTGTAACTGACGATGGGGAGAGCATATCAGACGAAGACTTCAGGGTGACAGAAGGTGACCTGACCCAAGAGGCAGAGGCTACCCAGGCACAGGCTACACTCTTCATCCCATCCGGTTTAGCGGATAGGTTTTCTGGACGTAGAGGCCGTCTCGTCATTACTACGTACAGGGTGCCATCTCTGTTCCAGGATGAAGGGTTGGGAGAGTTTAACCAGAATCGGACTGGATTCAACCGAACCGTGAATTCCAGGGTTATATCCGCATCTATCAATAACGAGAAAGTGGAGGATTTGAGCGAACCAGTGAGGGTATCTTTTGCTCCTTTAAATCCAGTGAGTGACTTCACCGAAGTTAATTAATTGAACTGTAGGAAATACAAAATTGCGTTGCATAATGAATGAATGTATATTTGTAAAATTATTGGAATGTAGTAGAAAATATTGGAAAAAGAAATAAGTGGATAGAGGGATTGATGGAGACAAATTCGTTGGAGATACAATGGCGACACAGTGATAGAAAGAGAAATAGAGTAGCAGAAAAATGGGCAGTGAATAAAAAAAATAAAAATCTTGTGGTAGGCCTATGTGCTTCCGGTTCACATGTTGTACACTCACCAAAAGGAATAAGTGGATGCAGCAAACACTTAATAAATGCATCGACAAAACCAAGCCATCCAACATGGCAATGAACAATTCTGCTTCTTTATTGTAGTTGAATACTCTCGGGATTTTCATAACATTCTGTTTTGTCTTCATTATTTTTTTAGAATGGGACAAATGCCCAATGTGTATTCTGGGACTTCATTGAGAATGCGTGGTCTCGTCAAGGATGTGTTAAGACGAGTGATGATAGCAATGACAAGATAGAATGCGAGTGTAATCATCTGACTAACTTCGGAATTCTCATGGTATGTATTTAAACTCTTGGGCCCCGTTTCATAAAATTTGTTAGCAATAACAAATTACGATAGTTATTAGCTACTGAAATAATTGCATCTGATTGCTGAGAACAGATTTGTCAGTTGTTACTGATAACAAGTTTTATGAAACAGGACCCTGATTTATCTAATCTCAAGACTGTAACACTTGTCTTAAGCCCGGCGCACACTGCACGATCTGACTACGATGTGATGTTGGGAAAAGTTGTTGTAACATTTGATATGAACCTTCAAACATGTAAAATCTTCGTGATCAAAGTTCCGAATAGTAGTATGAATACTAAAATCGAAATTCCGGGCTACTGCGAGGCCCCTTGTAGGAATAAAAGCGAATTCAATTCCAAATTGTAGTGACGTCATACCAGTCTTGCGATCGACTAAGATTTGAAGCCGATTTGGCCTTTACTCTGACCAGAAGAATTGCAGTTAACCAAAATTTCGATATTAGTATTCGTATCGTTATTCCGAACTTCAAACGAGATAATTTCACTTTATTAACCTTTCACATTTAATGCAAAATGCATTTTTATAGAAAATCGGATCGCAATAGTGTGCGACGGGCTTTAAGCATCCTGGATTTTAATCCATCAGCCACATAATCATGCTAAGAATAATGAACACTATTTTATGAGAGGAATGACCTTGATTATAAACTTTCATAATCATGATTATAAGTCTTTTCCTACTTATTCCTTTAAATCCATAATCTTTGCATCATACCGTCGCAAATGTTCGATTAGGTTCTTGCACAGCGAACAACCAGTTCGTTGTCACCGCTATATCTTCAGTAGATTAATCGAGGCGCTATATTTTCAGTAGATTAATCGAGGCTTTTTGTCCCCTGGTCGATCCTCGAAACCCGTGGAATCATCCTCTGATCATTGCGCGGGAAGTCTTGCTCAGCATATAGCCTCTACGCACCCATCAACCTTACTTGTTTTTTTCTTATTTCTAACTCTGAAATCTTTCTATGGAAAACAAGCTGCTTCTTTCGTCAATTTTCTACGAAAATCTGATTCCAAACATGGGGAAAGTAAAAAATTATTATTGCAAAAAGGACATGATAATTTCCACATTATATAAGAAAAGAATGACTGTTTCTTGTTGAAAAATGAACAAACGTCTATTTGTGAGTAGAGGAAATATGAAGAGGAAATAAAAGAATACATAATTTCACCTTTATCCCGCTATCTACCCTTTTCGGTCCCCACTGAATAATGGAAGAGCTCAATCTTTTCCGTTAGGGTTCCTTGTATTTGATTGGTTACACGCGCTGAACACTAGAGTTCAGCGTTTACGTTTAAATCTAGATGTGTGTTAAAAAAACGTAACGAGTCGTACTGCCTTATTTGGGAAGGTTGTTGAATGATACATATAGTCTCGGTCGTCTTGAATATTGATGACGTTGACGGGTGATTAAAGGCGACTTCCCGCGCAATCAGAGGACTACTCCGAGCGTTTCGAGGGTCGACCAGGAGATCGACAGAACAGCCACCTTGATTGAAGGCTATATCTTCAGCAGCCTATTGTTCTCTAAAAGGTAAATATTTTAGTAGATGTGACATTTAAAAAAAAATACATTTTATACATTTTTATTTTGTGTTTGCCGCATCAGCATACATTTGCTTCAATCTATAATTTTGGGCTTGCAATTAGTTAGTGCTCGACCGAAATTTAAATTACCATTAATAATCCTTAGAGTCCCAAAGAAATTGAAGGCTTCCTCTCATCTCTGAATCTTTTTCCCTCTACAGGATATCTATGGCGGAGAAGCTTTAAAAGTTCAGGAAGATTTTATTCTAGAGGTCATTAGCTATTTGGGCTGCTGTATATCCATATTGGGGCTTGCCATAACAATCCTCACATACTCCACAAACAAGTGAGTACCATTTCCAACTAATATTACGACAATCATTACAGAATAGTTCATTATTTTGTTTGCATCTTCTGAAGATCTGAAAATTATCCTTTATCTTACTTTTAAGAAACATTTGGGACTTTTTGATATTCAACGTCCCCCCCTTTTTTCTTCATTCTTGCAACGTAGATGACCCATCAGTGATAATAATCATCACTACGAGAAAATAGTTTCAAGGCATACCTACTTCCACAGGATTATAAACCAAATATAGTCTTATTTTTGTTTGTTTAGTTCAATTTTAAGAAACTGAAAACGTTAGTACGCAATTGATATTATGAATAATCATCCCTGTATAGACAGCTTCAAAATTTGTTGGGTGGTGAGAAAAATGTCACTATCCAACAAGGCATCCAGATACAACTATTTTATCCTTCAAATTAAGAAATTGCCCCTGCAAATACAGGTTTGTTTGGGTTTTTTCAAACTTATCTTGCGGCCTCTAATAAGAAAACCCCACTTGGGATGATTCTGAATTTGTCGTTTCAGACACTTTGTTATGCTGAACTCTGGGGTATGCGATTCATTTACGATAATGCATGTGTAGTATCGGCTTAGGCTAAAGGACAGTCACATTTATACGAGAACGATAACGATAATGTATGCGCATATAAAATGTACCTATGATGAAAGTGGTCACACATGACCGATAAACGCGGTAGAGTTCTGTCAATCAAGCACGATAGACGCTGCCCACACTGTCGCTGAACTAGCGTCACCTCGAAGGGGCAAAATCCATTGGCTCTCAGAAAATATCAGTGAGATTTGTCCTGAGAAATTCGTTATCGGACAAATATGACCAGCCCTTTATATCTACTCAGCTGGTTTATTATTTTGCACTTCCTGTTGTCTTCTTCGTGTTTTAGAAAGCTTCGTGACCGTAAGCCAAACCAGATCCTGTTGTCCCTCTCCTGTTCCCTCCTTGGACTTTACGTCGTCTTTCTAGTCATGATATCTTTGGACACTGAACAAGATGTGGCAGAGCTTCCTCTTGTCCCTTGTTCAATCCTGGCAGCATTCCTCCACTATTTTGTCTTGGCATCTATCTTTTGGATGGGTGTAGAGGGCTACAACATGCATAATCTGTTCGTGCGGGTTTTCAATGCATACTTGCCGTCGTTCATGAGGAATGCTTCATTGGTCGCCTGGGGTGAGCTTTCAGCTAACGCAGGGTTGAGGGGGGGGGGGGGGGGGGGGGGGGTCATTGGGTAAGCCACGAATCTTCGATTCCATCATTTATCTGTAGAGTCTTTGGTTGCCGACATTTAACAATGCACTGTGTCAGATAAATAATGATTTGCAGAATATGAAAAAAAATAATTCAATGTCTAGTACTTGAAGGATAAATTTCAAGCTTTAAAGAAAATAATATATCCAAATAACCAATGAGAGGCACTGATAGAGGAGGTTGGGTATGGAACATCCCCCCGGTCAAAACAAAATGTTAGAAATAATCCAGTTATGTTGTTTGATAATTAAAGGTTAAACGTTGTATGTGAAGGATTAAATTGTTTAATTTGTGTAAGCTGTGAACTGTCGAAAATCCCCTTTATCTGTTATAAAATTAAAAACGTTCTGGCATAAACACCTTTACATGCAAGTTGTTATTATTGCTGTTAGGTTAATTTTACTGCGCTTATGATTCAGTTTTGAATATTTACGCCATTTATGCTGACAATTTTTCTGTAATCATAACTTCAGATTCATTCTGTTCTTTTTTGTAGGTGGTCCTGCGTTGATAGTTGGGCTCACAGCGGGGGCATCAAGACAGTACTATGCACAGACAGACTTGTAAGTTCAATGTCTTATTTTAATGATAACTGCAGAACATGAAGCATTGATTGCTGTGATATGTCGGATCTCTTCATTTATATACAGTAAATGATATAGATATTCCAATATCTACCAATTTAGTATAATTCGTTTTTCTTTAACTCCAAAACACGTACACAAATCATGTTGGTATCATAATCCCAGTTTGAGAAATAAAATCCCGTTGATGATTAATGGTGATCTTTGGTTTTTTTGTATTTTCTTGTAGTTGCTTTCAGGCGTTCTGGCCTCTGATCGGTGGCCTGCTGATACCAATTGGTATGGTCATGATTTTCAACGTTGTGTTCTTTGTTCGGGTCCTCATGCGACTGAACAAAACCGTCAAAGGAAGACATATTGACAATACTGAGAAACGCGAAAGGCTTCGACGTTTCCAGAACGCAGTCTGCATCTTGATTCTTATGGGTCTGACATGGTGCGTCGGTTACCTGAGCATCATACAACCAGCTAGTGCGGTTGTTCAAGGAATCTTCACCGTCTTCAACTCTCTCCAAGGATTTTTCATTTTCATGCTGTACTGCGTCCGGCAGCCACAGGTCCGCTTGATATGGCGTTCACAGTTCAGCTGCTGCTCATCCAAATCTTACACCAATGCGGCGAATTCCACTGTGGGACAAACCAGCTCCACATTCAAGAACAGCTCAGAAATGCCCATGGCGAAGAGTGGTAGCATAAACCCACAGTTTGTTTCCAACCCGGACTCCAGTGGATTAAGACTTGAGACAGTACTAATTCAATCACCACCAGAGAGGCTTTCAAGAGCTCCGTATGACTATGACAATAGTGGTGCACAGTTGTGAAGACACTAACGTATAATTTGTAAAAACACTTTTAAAAATACCCACTAAACATACAGGGGTGGAAGTCTGCTCTTTGAGGAGTCTTAGGGACCCCTCTGTAAAACAGCGTTATTATGGCAACGACGCTGAGTAGGCCCATCCCTTCGTCTTCCTTTTTAATCAGTTTGTTTTCCTAATTGTGAATGTATTATTATTTGTTCTAAATACAATAAAATACAATATATGCGATTACTTCATTTAGGAATGGCAATCCAAATTCAAAGTAGTGCAATCCATGCTAAAAAATAGATCCAGGTCTGAATTATTCATTAGAGAGTATATTCTCCTGTTTTGAGCATGTTTTCCATTCCTAAATGAAGTACAGGCCCATTACTGGGGCAGGTTGGGGGAGGGATGCAAGAACAGATCTAACACTGAAATGAAAAAAAAGATGAAAGCAAAGTCCAAAATAATGTACTCATAAGAAATCGTGTAACACTATATTTTGATGAATGTTCAATGTTTGAGGTTTTACCATTATATTTCCATACAGTCTGTCTTTTTTCCATCATGCAGCAATCACTTTTCGTTAAGTGTACCAATCACCTAAACATAATTTGTTTAGGGCCTACAGCTAGAATGAACAAAATTGAATTCAAAATGCTTTACCTGACCTTCTGTGTGTGATTATGAAGAAAACAAATGAAAACATAAAACTCCCTCGCACGGAACCCAACTCTGACTTGGGTTCCGAGCGGGCACTAATGTGTGCGAGCGCCATGCATCCGGTGTGTCGACTAGTCTTCTCGCCAGTCGCTGTCATGTTTCTTTAGAGTGTATATAAACTTGTAATATATCTTTATAGAATTAACATTTCAAGCTCATTCTCTGAATATAGTGTAGTGACATGGAAACCCTAACATACAGAGCAATTTTTGCGGGGGGATTTGTACTCTTTAAATGACCCATTATTGCAATCTGAAACAAAGCATCCCATACTATACAATACGATGCAATCCTGCTCACATGGGGTATAATTTTTTTCTTCAATATTTATTTTTACTTCTCTTGCCGATGAGTAAATATTATTCTTTTACGTGTGTAGATGTATTATGGCGTAACACGATTTCAAATAATGGATTTATAATTATATTATTATTCTGACACTTTTGGGTAATCTTCTATGTATATTTATATTTTTTAGTCAATATATTTACATGTTACAAAAATTATGTTGGTCATTACGTCGAGAGATCCACATTCTACAAGCTCTGCTTTTCAGTGGATCCCTCCATTTTCATAGGTTTAACTTAACAAATAAAAAAAAGAACTTTATACTGGATATATATGCATACTTTCAGTTTTATAACCTTAAACCATGTAAAATATATTATACAGTGTTATTGAATATTGAAATGTATGTAATTGATTTTTTTGTCAAAATCACTGTTCTGTTGAAAATGAAAATAAAACTGAACTGAAGTTGTTTTATCATACCGGCTATGACTGACGACATGTAAGTTGGTCTGCATCTGTTCACCTTCTTTTCGATTTTCGATTCTTAAATCTTTCTCTTTCCCATTCATCCTGACTTGTCCTTTCTTTCACTCTCTTCTTTGTATCTACTTTCTCGGCGACCCATACCCTGCTTACTCCATTTTTGTGCTGTACATGCAAGAATTACCGATGCTATCCTTATAATAATGTGGGTCGAATATCCAATATATTTAAAGATTTTAAATCTCGGTCCTTACTCATTTATGTTCCTGGTTTTTACCCCAAATTGTTTTCTGTTATGCACTCTATGTTATGTTTCCTTATTTTATATGTATGCTTACAATGCTTACAATGTAATGCACTTGAATGCATTTTTTTTTTATATTGCTGAGCGAAATAAAGAATCTGGAATCTTGAAATGTAGCTATTAAAACAACATTTATGAGCCCCAGCTCATGTTTTGTTCCTGATCCCGATAATCCTAAACCCCTCAAAAAGAGTTCTACAATTCAAGTTTGAGGGTTGATATCTTTCTTGTTACTGATCTATGAAAAAGGAAACTAGTATCATTGAAAAGCGTGATTATTCCTCTACAATAATGTTTCATTTGCCGTGATCATGTCATCAGCTTGTGCAAGCCTCGCTCTTCAATGATCACTCTACGTAGTGGTCGAGGAGGCGAAATCACCATGACTTCTCTCAAGGTCGATGTAACTGCTAGGCTCAACGCAGTCGTTATTTCCTAAATCCCGCTAAAAATTCACAAGAAAAGATAGAAAGACAAAAAAAGATAGAAGGATAAAACAAAGAATTACATAAGAAAGAAAGAGAAAATGATAGGACAAGACAAAGAATAACACAAGGAAAGATATAAAGAGGAGAAAATAGAAGGAAAAACAAAGAATAACATAAGACAGAAAATGAAAATGATAGGGAAAAAACAAAAACATAAGAGAGATAAAACAAAGAATAACACAAGGAAAGATAGAAAGAGAAGAAGATAGAAGAATGCAAAGAATTTTTTTTTTTTGGTCTCGCCAGCTTCTCGAAAAGTCGCTCAGTGGGGGGAGGGGGGTTGCTGTAGGGACAAAAAAAAAATCGCCAAACCTTCAAAAATCGCTCAGTAAGGGGTTATTGGGTCCAGTTTCCCTCCATAATTCCCTGACAAGCGAAAAAAAAAAAAAAAAAAAAGGTCTTCACTCTAAAAAAAAAAAAAGGGGGGGCACAATCGAGAAAATGGCGGATCGTCTATGGTCAAAATTCATACTTCTCTTCCAAAAAGGGGGGGGGGGGGTACGGGCCGGCTGTGCCCCCCTGGATCCGCCACTGCAAAAGTCATGAAACTTCCGGCTAATCTGAGCCAATGCTTGAAATTTGGCCGGTTGCCCTGTACGCGCTACGCCGTCCAATGAGTGTTTTGATATTGCGCACAGGTGCACAGGTGATGCCAAATACTTAATAATAATAATAATAATAATAATCCGGCGTCCAACTGCATTAGCTACCGCAGCATCTTCTGCTGCAAGTGAGAAACCGTAGAGAAATCATATCTAAACTTAATTGTTCCTGTCAAGACTATCCATTTCTGTGAAGTTTCTTACCGCACTATAGATCAAATAATTATTTCTTTTAGAATACCGGACTACTCGTGTAATTTTACCATATTCTAGACTAATAATCGAATAGTTTAAAACATTTTTTTCCTTCGTTAAAAATGGTGCTGACGCCATTGCCAGTGTTAACCTATCGATGCGCTTTGTTCGGATATCGGTATCGGTTCCTTAATCTGAACAGCGAAGTTTGAGCTGGATTTTCGCCCTAAATACCAACACCAAACACCAACACCGAGCGTGAAATCACCCACTGTTTGCATGAGCGATTGAGGGTTTGTTTGAGGTGAAACCGGGAAAAGTGGAAAATCTCGTATGAAAGGAAACTCAAAATTAATGATCAATCCAAAATTAGTGGATGAAGACATCAACTTTCATAAATTTAACAAGAAATGAAAACTCTTAAAATCTTTAACATCTTAGTCTTTTAAATGACCAGGCTCAACATTATTCCAAACAGATTTTATGCACGCATGCACATCATTCAAACTCAATCCATCCTCATTATTGAAAACAACAAATTTGGAAACTTTTCATTTTTGACCTTGCTGCATGTTCAAAAGGACTGCCATTCCATGATTGCATAAGCATTACATATGACACACCATTGTAAATAAGAATAATCAAGCTTTCTAATGGTACCCATTCACGTAATAGGAGAAGATTATTTTTTAAAGGGCAGAAGGGATGCTTTCAGTTGCCAGTATCTCTTATCATTTCAGATGAAACAAATGATAAAGGGCCAATGAAGCAAAAGAGAGTGACCATTTCTTTTACATCTTGGGGGGCTTTTTCTCTATCGCGGGAGGGGCCAAATGTGGATTTTCTGAAGAAATGACAGTCGGTCATCACTAGACTTTAATCGTCTACATGGTCTATGCACACCAATTATTGGGTCTAAAATCCATGAATTACAAGAACATAAACAGAAGAAAAGGGGCCGAGGTGGCACTTCATCAGTTTGATCAGTAACGTACATATATCTCCTACATAATGAAGCCCAATACATTGGAGTGGCGCAGCGGCAATGAAATACATTGCAAAACAAACTAATAACTTTCTTATAAAAATACAAGCCTTTCAAACAGCCTTATTTCAATCAAACAGTCTACTACCAGCCGATAAAAGTCTGGGAAAGTGATGATCTCTGAATGTGTCATCATCTACATGTCGCTAAAAATATAGAATTTAGGTAGGCATAATTATAATGCCACATTTTCGTCTTCAAATTCCTCTTTTTCTCTAGGAAGTTGGAAGGTTGATGTTCGCAAAGCACAAATGTGAGTGTTATTGTTTTTTCTTTTGTATGGTGTTGGGGTGGGGGTGGAGGGGGGGGGGCGGGGCAATACGAGACCTGTCCTGTCAAAACTTGTAGATTTTATGATAATCTACTTTATGCAAGTCAAATGCATAGAACAACTTTGGGACATAATAATTATTCATTGCCATTTTGCTCAAAACCCATATTCCCCCATGTCTTCTTACGTAACAGTTCAAAACCTCAATTTCCCACAACTAAAGTCAGTTAAGTCACACGATGTTAGTCTACATAATATGCCTACATAATTCATCATGTTTGTATTCTTAAAATATGAACCTATATTTCGATATTCCTTGTAACTAATGCGCAGCCTGCATTGTCTAACCTGCCATGCGAGTTACGACAGCAAAACTGTGTTTTCATCTCTTAGCCAACATAATTATCTCCTTGTACATGTGAGTTTACATGCTAAAATCTACCATTTCAATCCATTCCCTGCATAAAAACCAGAAATATGCACTTAATAGGGATATAATATACTATAAATACATGGTTGCGAGTGCGTTGGTGCGATCTGGCAACATAAAGGTTTTTATCGTGGTGTACTAAACGCACGAGGCGCAAGCCGAGTGTGTTTGACACGATAAAAGCCTGCGTGTTGCCAGATCGCACTAACGCACGAACTCACAACCATGTATTAATAATTTGTAAACAAATCTTTCGGCATATTACTCCCATTGTTAAAGATCGTATGCTCGATCTGTAATGAAAAACACAAGTCAGAAAAAATTGGAACCAGCGGGATTCGAACCTGTCATCTACTGCTTGCCGGGCAGCGACTTAACCACCAGGCTATTCTGGTTCACGGCCAAGTCACGACGAACTAGAATCAAATACCCAAGATCCTCTTCTTTCTGACTCATTAATATTCAAACGGTCCGCCGTGGACAATGGTTAGTAAACGAAGAAGCTTGACTGGGGAGGAATTTTTAATTTGTCGCTGCCCGGCAAGCAGTAGATGACAGGTTCGAACCCGCTGGTTCCAATTTTTTCTGACTTGTGTTTTTCATTACAGATCGAGCATACGATCTTTAACACTGGGAGTAATATGCCGAAAGATTTGTTTACAAATTAAAAATTCCTCCCCAGTCAAGCTTCTTCGTTTACTAACCATGTATTAATAGTTTTATAAAACGGGTCGGCAATATGATAATGAATGAATGAATGAATGAATGAACTTTATTTAAAAACCAAACATACATACATGGATCACTGTTATAATGCATTAACACGAGTATAAATAACAACATGAATGATTTTTAGGACCAAAAGAAGCTAAAGCTTGTACAAAACAAGAAGACTGAACTGGAACTTGGTGGCACAACAGGCAAGTCCATGCCAAAATGACAAATAAAATAAAAGAATGGTTATTCTGGCAGATTTCAGTAATCTAATATTCATCAGTCAGTGAGGCATCGACAGGAGACTGAAAAAAATGCCACACAAGTTCATTATGAAGTCTATAGAAACGCCAAGAGTCGCACAGTCATGGAGGCTGCCATTTGCTTTCCTGGATGACATCACGGAAGCGCAGCCAACAAAAGTCATGCGCGTTTCAGTGCGCGCATGTAATCCCTGCGCTAAAATGACAATTAAACTACGCGATTTCATTGCGTTTTAAGTTTGCACAGCACCAGAGGTACGGGTACGCGCAGCTCATCCGTGCTTTAGAGCCTTTTTGCCGTATGTTATCACTTTTTTTTGCACGGTCACGTGGTGTTATTTGACTAATCAGAATGGCAACATTCTTGAACCCGTTAATAAACCAGGATGTCACTAGAGTCGCTGTGGAATGGCTGATTTATAGAAGTTATCTCTGGTTCATGGCAGACTCGTCGCGGCACCAATATGTTATCTGGCATTAGTTTATGGACATTAATTTTGCCACTTGTACGAGGATACCTGAAGATTTACTCCCGGTGAAAAATGATAATAATAAAACTGTGAGCTGATAAAGGGTTTGACCTAGTCTAGGCACCCAGATATTGAATAGCTAATGACACGTTGCGAAGTGCATTGTAGTTTGTTCAGCATTGTGAGCGTCTGTAAAAAGGCGCCTGGCTGAAAATGATAATGATAATAATAAAGAAAATGCATACATTGTATGCTAGCAAGCATGAATCCGATGATCTATGAATTCATAATGCTATTATCATTATTGTTATCAAAGCCAGAGAGTCATCCATTATGATAGCACTTGGCTAGTGCCCTGTGACAGCAGATTTGTCATCAGATAACTTGAGTAATGGTAAAATCAGACACCAACACCAATGATGCATTGTTAAAACGCAAAGCGGCGTTAAGGCTTTTCAAATGTTTTACAAAAATATCATACTCATCGGTGTTGAATGTTGAACACGAAAACGCTCATCATGTTACATGCAGTTATACACAATACATTGCGTGAGAGCTGTCTTTTGCATGTGCCGCTCTGAAGGGTAGATCGAGTACACACACTGCTCCAACTTTTATTTCATCTAGCTTCTTAACCCAGAAAGCCGATATCAAGATTTTTTGGTACATTTTCTGAAACAAATATTTTGAGAGATAGGAAAATTTGAATTCCGGCAAGAGAGTTGTCGGTATGCAGAATTACACCTTCTTTGCATACACGTCTGCTACACCCGCCTACATAACTTTACTTGAACTTGGGATGTAAGTTTTCCCCTTTCGTGGGGTGTAACCTACCAATATGGATTCACTGGTACCAGTATTCCTCTTGACTTGTCTCTTGTCGGTAAGTCACTATTTCACTGTGATTTGTAAAAGGTTGTAATGGCAATTATTATTATAATAAATAACAATAATAAACCAATCTTGTATATCGCATATAACTTGGATATAACGTCCCTATGCGCCTGCAAAGGGTTGGGATATTATTACCCTGGCTTTAGCTCCGGCAGTCGTAATTAGCACACAGTGCATTTCAAGGAATAAATCCTGCCAGGTACCCATTTAACATCTGGGTAATACATATATACTTTTAGTAATTTTGAAATTTGAAATATCAGTAATGATACGTTTATAAGGTTTACGCATAATTTCTTTTGCGGACATATACCGCTGAGACTGAGAATTTCAATTTCAAAATATGTCACAAAATGGTTATGAAACATACGTTTCTAGAAAAATTCCCCTATTCTGGATTCACATTTTTAGAAGGAAACGACACATAGATTGACTAAAATGACAAGTCAGTATTTGTGTAATCAATCTACAATGGTCACTGATTCTAGAATAATAACTTTCCTGGAGCAATATTATTTTGATGTACTAGTATTCCGTTACGGTGCTTTTAAGGTATGAAACATACATTACGTCCATAACGAGATATGTCATCATGGTAGCTCAACTGTTGCCAATACCTCCCTATTCCGAACTATAAGAGGAACAGCCTGGAATAAGTTGGCTTGTTACTATATTTTCCGCTAATGCATGGTGTGGACCGTACGTTACCGAAACATACGTTACCATCATTTCTTAAACACCTACTTTCTAGCTAATAGGCCTATTTTCCCCAGAATTCATAAATTTGTCAAACAATAGCGCCACCTGGCAGCACTTACTCCGTAGCAACCACTTTCACGAAAAGGCATCAGCTGATCACGTAGCGCAACGTTTTGCGAACGATACTGGTAAGTTCCCTGTATAACGTCAAATTTCCAATTGCCATACGTCTATAGACATTTATTCTTCTCAAATTATATCAATCTATTTGTCATGATCACCATTTTGGGGGTATAATGATATATTTTGGGTTGCAGTGTAGAGGTAACGTAAATTTCGTTGATTTTTATCATTGCATTTAGATTTTCTCCCAAAGCTAGGCACTGTCAATTGAATACCGAAAATGTACTGCATATTATTCGATTTTCTTTAATCTTTATCTACTTCATGAAAAGGATGTGCATTTAAGATCAATAAGATTACAGTTTGAACAACTGATTTGCTTACATTTATCTGTTTGTGTTTATGGTAACGTATTTCATATTTTGAAGATAATAAAGATGTATTTAGTGAATATAATTTACTTCCCCAGGTTATTTTTTATTAAACAATACAGCAGGGTCATAATCTAAAGGCAGTGTAGAAAGAGACAGGAACTGTAAATCATTATATCTCTATTTCAGCATACCTAGACGGTTCTGGTAACGTAGGTTTCCCTATATGAAGCATAGTTTGTTTTACCACTGACGTTAAACAGTACATGAACTGCAGCTACTATTACTAATTAGGCTAAGTTATTGTTTCTCTGTCTTCTCTTTTTATCAAACCTCTTTAGTTTTGTATGTACGACGTCATCACTTTCTTGTTCAAAATACCAAAAAACAAGCTGAAATCCAAGCTGCATATCTAAAAAAAAAAGTCAGAAATGCAAGGAGCTGCCTGTGTTTGAAGCCCCTTGGAAAATGGGAGAGAAGGAGGCAGGGAGAAAACAGGTTAAGATGCTAAGATGTTGACAACATTCATGATATTGTTGTCAGATACTGACTAATGATATGGGAAGATAATGGACACCGATGAAAAGGACTTCACAGCAAGTAGCGAAAGGTTTTCTGGACTAATCAAATGGCATGACATCAGATAACCTTTGGATTCCAAGAGGCATGGTCCTGTGTCACATATCAGTGCATGCTCAGTGCAGCGGACAGCATCGTCGAAACGTTTGTTTCAAAATGGCAAATGCTGACAAGAAAAAAGTCCAAGAAAAGTTTGAAGAATACACTGATGTGTAAGGAACACTGAACGATAGTCATTTTCCACGGTGGGATCAAATTTAGCACATGTTGACATGTATTTTATTTGTTTTCCTCTATTGGCCTAATCATTGTAAGGGTTGTTTATCTGTATTTGAGATTTTCAAATTATAATATATACCTGCTACATGGATCGATTATTCGTCAGAATTATAGGCCCTACAATGTAAAATTACATTATCACATTCCAGTACCTGAATGTATAGTTTCTGAAAGATACATATTGTTATTTATATTCTACAATTATGTATTAGAAAACAGGAAGTAGTGGCGGATCTACATAGGGGGAAAACCGACCCGTGCCCCGTCTATTGAAACCCAACAGGCATACCTTAAGTACACAATGAAAAAAAATGCCTCCTTTATTGTGTATTTTTCCGACTCTATGCCCAGGAAGATATATGTTTTGATGTTTTCAACTTTTGCAGTATGTTTGGAATCGTTAATTCTAACAAGAAGTAACCAATGATGTTGAACAACTAATTTTGTAATTAAGGACTGCGTTCATTAGTGGTATTGCCGAGATGGAAATATAATACGTTACCTTAATCAAACTTGAAAGTATTAGGTCATTTTGCAGTTCGCAACGGTATAACATGCGGGGTAAACAAAAATGCGTACAATCCTGAAAAGGTTCGGTTAAGACCAATTGATTATTTTGAGTATCATTATTGTCATTATACTTAGTTATTTTTTACTCATTTTCCCTTTTAGTTTTACCTGAACATTTGCTGTTTTTATAGCATATTCAGGGTTTTTGAAGAAAGAAAAATAAGAAATGAGTATCAAGTCCACTAAAATGTTACCGTGTAGATACCTGCTGTTACCAAGAGGAAGTTACATCTATCTGAAAATGTTATCAAAACCCAAAAGACATTCTGTTACGCAAGCTTTATGATATCATGCAAAGTTTCTGCAAGTGCATTTTCTTTATCATAACTTGCTACATCCCGTGAAATGATTTTAATTTCAAAACCTGACAAGGACTTCATCGATTGAAGTACCTTGATTGACAAAGGCAGTATGAGACATCTAATTGATGTTATTCTCTGAAAGTGAATGGTAACGTAAGTTTCAAGTCAAAATTACAAGGTTGTGAATAAACATTAATGTTCTCTCAATGTAACTTGATTGTGTTTATCAGATTATCGTTTGTTTTGTCAGAAAAAGAAGAAACGATCATGATATGATGATGTTAATTGTTCCTCGAAACAACTTCCATCTTGAAAGTAATATGCTTAAATGTTTGTCATCGTGGATCCGCTTTAGCTTTATTTGTCATCAGGACTCGGGAGTTAACCGTCTGTCCTTTCACCTAATCCTCAACATGACCTCAGTGTGTATGTGTGTGTGTGTGTGTGTGTGTGTGAGAGAGAGAGAGAGAGAGAGAGAAGGTGCGTTTGTTTAGCATTATGTCCGAGGACATTTTCGGACAGAGAACAAAAAAAAAAATCATGACAACAATGGTCCTCGGAAGGCGGACAATAGTCCTCGAACGTCGAACAATGAATTTATGCCTTATTCCGTCGACTGTCCGAGGACGAGTAACAATAGAGGAACAATAGTTGGCCTCGGAAGTAAAGCCATGTAAACGTAGGTGTATGCACGTGTGAGGGTGTGTGTGTGTGTGTGTGTGTGTGTGTGAGGGTGCGTGGGTAATTTTTACACTCACGCAAACAATGCCTCCTGTTCATCCGAGCGTGAACATGATTAAGTACCACCACAAATGGTACCAAAATGATGCAGGATAAAATACTTTTCAGAACATGTATAATGATTTTTCATTCAAACCAAAGTTTTAATATGAATATCAACATTCTAAATGTTTCCTTTTTTTTTACTCACACGGAATAGGTCTACATATTTCATATAGAATACACATTTTTACCTCTGGCGTTTTGACATCTGACATTAACTTGGCTTTGATAAATGACTTTGGTAATAATGCACTGTAAACCACTATGTCCAGTCATTTTTAACTGGAAAGGCACTACTGAATATGAAAGACATTATGGTTAATGTTATCATATTCTTAAATTATTATTATTTATTATTATTATTACATGTATTATTATCATTACTATTATTGTTATAATCATTATTATCATTACTATTGCAAGCTTACTTCCCACGTTAGGGGGAATCCTAACAATGGGTTTATTCCGTCACAATAGAAATTCGAACGTTACGGGGAAAGAACCGTGCGATAAGGGGAATTTTAGCAATAGGCTGAGATGAAAGGATTCCCCCTAACGCTGGAAGTAGAGTTATTATTATTATCATTATTATTATCATTATTAATTATTATCATCATTATTATTATTATGATTATTATTAATCATTAACATTATTATCAATATCATTATCATTATAATCATTATTATCATCATCATCGTTATCATTATTATTGCAATTACAATTGTTTACACTTCGCAACAGCTAGAGAATATGTTTAGATCATTGCAATGGTGATAGTGTTGACCCAATTAGTGACAGAACCGGCTGGGACTGTCCTTTACAGGGGAGTGAGGTTCGCCCAAAACAAGCCCGTTTTCTGGTTTATGTTGTTTTTACTTTTGAAAATGTCAACGGTCATTACAGGAAAGTCCAAATGGATTTTAGAATGTACCATATTATTTGCTATATTCTTTAATTTTCTTAGAAATGTATAAACCTGTAATTGACCAAATTATCATTAGGAAAGAGTAATTAGATTGAATGAATTCAATGTCCTATACCATTCATTATTTCTTTCAGTGAGTGAATGGCTACTAAGCGCATAATCTCTATTTTTATATCCTACAAATACCATCACATTCTTTAATGATTAGAAGTAAGGAAATAAGAAATGCCATTATTTCAATAATCATTTCATAATCCCTAGATACGCCACTAGCTTCGCTCTCTCGCATGTGAAATGTTGCGTCCAAATAATTAAAAGCAGTCCTGGCGTCGAAGTATAACTTTCCGCCTAAAAAAATTGTTTGCTACAAGCTGTTATCTTTCTCTCAAATTTGCTAAAACGTCAGAGCTTTCGCGCTTCGCGCGGAAAGGGGGAAACTCCCCCTCCCTGCACCCACCCCTGTTGCATACAGTGCAGTATTGCGTCCAAAATAACTGAAAAGCAACCAGGGCTTTAAAAATAAAGATGCTAAAACTTCAGAGCTTTCGCGCTTCGCGCGGGAAGGGGGAAACTCCCCCTCCCTGCACCCACCCTTGTTACATACAGTGCAGTATTGCGTCCAAAATAACTGAAAAGCAGCCAGGGCGTCGAACTGTAACTTTCCGCCTCAAAAAAATTGCTTGTTACGACCTGTTTATCTTTCTCTTTTTTCCCGAAATTGCTAAAACGTCAGAGCTTTGGCGCTTCGCGCTGGAAAGGGGGGGGGGGGGACTCCCCACTCCTGCACCCACCCCTGTTACATACAGTGCATTATTGCGTCCAAATAACTGAAAAGCAGCCATGGTGTCAGACTACCTTTCCGCCTTAAAAAAAGTATTTCGAGCCGTTATCTTTCTCTCAAATTTGCTGTAAATCATAAGAGCTTTCGCGCTTCGCGCGGGAGGGGGGGGGGGGGGGGGGACTCCCCTCCCGCTTTGCGTGCTCATCACCAATTTCGCACTCTTCGCGTGCCCACAACCGCCCTCCTAAAATGAAATTATGGCTATGCGGTTGGATCCTTCACGTCTGTCCCCCCTATTGAAAAATCCTGGCTAAGCCTGTGTATATGAAGTACACCAATTTCATGCTGCAAAGCTAAGCCTGGCAATAATTAACTTATAATCACTGGTCTTGCAATCCAAAGTACTTATCTATTTTGTATGATAATTATAAAGAGACTTGGTTTTATAGTAGACACTGCTTTACTTTTTTTAGCTCACCTGAGCCTAAGGCTCGAGTGAGCTATTGCGATGGAAATTTGTCCGTCGTCCGTCGTGCGTCGTCCGTCGTCGGTTAACTTTTTACATTTTCATCTTCTTCTCCAAAACCCATGATCGGAATTCAACCAAACTTGGTAGGAATCATCCTTAGGGGTAGGGGACCCAAAGTTGCTAAAATAGTACATGTGGCCCCCAGGGGGAAGGCCCCCAATTGTAAAAGCTATGTAAATTTCAAACATCTTCTTCTCCAGAACCAGGCATAGCTCAGACTTGGTATTGTGTATGGAGATACCTCTATAGATGAAGAATGAATGTTGTTCATGAAATTTCTCTGAGTGGCCCTATAGGGGCCCTGTGGGGGTAACATACTGGAGGGGGGGGGGGGGGGGGCGCTGCCAGGAAAAATGTGCATTCTGATCTTCTCCAAAACACATGATCGGAATTCAACCAAACTTGGTAGGAATCATCCTTAGGGGTAGGGGATCCAAAGTTGCTAAAATGGTACATGTGGCCCCCAGGGGGAGGGCCCCCAAGTGTAAAAGCTATGTAAATTTCAAACATCTTCTTCTCCAGAACCAGGAATAGCTCAGACTTGGTATTGTGTATGGAGATACCTCTATAGATGAAAAATGAAAGTTGTTCATGAATTATTTCTGGGTGGCCCTATAGGGGGTCTGTGGGGGTAACATACTGGAGGGGGGGGGGGGGGGGCTGGGGCAAGTTGTCCGCCATCCATAAACTTTTTAGATTTTCAGCTTCTTCTCCAAAACCCATGATTGGAATTTAACCGAACTTGGTAGGAAGCTCAGTCTTGGTATTGTGTATAGAGATACCTCTATAGATGAAGAATGAAAGTTCATGAAATTTTTCTGGGTGGCCTTATAGGGGCCCCTGCACCAGATGTGAATTGATCCACCTCAGGTGAGCGTCGTGCCCCCTGGGGCTCTTGTTTTTTTCTTTTACTGAAGAACAACTTTCTACTGAAGAATACATAGGAAACTTATTTCCTAATTATAGTGTCTTTATTAACTAAGCAACAATGAATGAAGAATTTTCACAAGACATTCAAAAGAGAGGAAATGTATGGAAATTCATGACGGCATTTAGCTGTAGACAGGCGGGCGTTAAAGAACTATAACGAGAAAGGCATGTAATTATGTGCATCACTTATAAAGCATGGAAGTTCTACATAAATAAAGATGTACAATTTGCTGACTTTTCAAATGTTGCATAGACTGTTTTAAAATATTGTTGAGCTTGCGTTAAGTATCATTTTATTTATTTCTCATTTATTACCTATTCATTTACTAATTAAATAAAACAAGGATCTATTTGTACACCCAAGGAAACGACTGTACTCAAACAAAATTTTTAAAAAATGCAAAAGTGACAGAATAATTAACTATAGATTGTGGTCACTACCAGTGTCTACCACCACTCCACCAGTGACCAGGAAGAAGTACTGAATGTACACATTCAGTTGCTTCAAACATTGACAATATGTGGGAGAGAAATAGGGATGAAGATACTAGTTTGTTAACATTTAACGTGCGACCGGTGAGACTGAGCAATGCGACTCCCACTTCTGGCATTTATTTCGAGTTGGTCAGAATGTTTTTATCCATGTTTATGTACGCACATTGACTTATTCATGCACTGGTGTACTCATGGAGGGGCCGGTTTCTTCCCACCCCCCCTGAAATTCGAACAGGGAACATTATCAGTGCCATATATACATGGGCCGGCAGATGGGGGGGGGGGGGGGGGGGGGAGGGGCACACACACTATTATATATATATATATATATATATATATATATATATATAGTTCAAACAAAAATATGTCCCCTCCACGTTTGAGGAGCGATTGACGCCCATAAGTCACAGGGTAATTATAAGTGCGATTCGGTATATATCTAAACCCCTGTGTCATATTTTCAATTTATCGCTTAATAAAGGGATTTTCCAGACCTACTGAAAATCGCTAGAGTCATACCTATATTTAAGACTGGGGACAAAAGACAGCTTACCAACTATAGACAAATATCTGTTCTATCAGGGGTTTTTTTAATTCTTGAACGCATTTCATACACCAGGACTTACGAATTTCTTGTTAAACACGACATTATTTACAAACACCAATTTGGATTCCGCAATTTTTTTCTACAGTTATGGCATTATCTAAACTAACAAACGATATATTGACTCCTTTGAAAAAAAAAATCAATATTCATTTGGAATTTTTATAGACTTCCCTGATAGCAGAAAGTGTTAAAAAATGACGTGATATTTACGTCGTGGTTTTCGTCTTTTTTACGTCCTGTAATTACGTCAATAAGACGACAACTTGCACCAACGCAAGACGTCAAGAGGACGTCTTATTTTGACGTCATCTCTACGTCTTCATTCCTCTTCCCTGATAGCAAAAAGTGTTAAAAATGACGTGATATTTACGTCGCGGTTTTCGTCTTTTTTACGTCCTGTAATTACGTCAATAAGACGACAACTTGCACCAACGCAAGACGTCAAGAGGACGTCTTATTTTGACGTCATCTCTACGTCTTGTACACTGTAAAAACTAAAGTGCTACTTTTAGGGGCATGTATAGTGACTGCACCTGAAATGCTGTTTATAGCACTTGTAGTGTGCTAATTTACCAGCAAAAAAAAATGTGACCGTGGCGCGCCTCGAACCAGGTTCCGCTGATTGAGAGGCGCTGACGTTACCGATGGACTAACGAATGCTTCTTGCAATCCAGTTTAGTCATGGGAGTCAAGTAGATAACATGGACTATGTGGTGTCGTAAATTCACTATGTAACAATATGATCTGCTCTAAATCGTACAATGTGAGTTAGTCTAGCGGTAATGCCAGCAATTCTCGATCAGCGGACCCTGGTTCGAAGCTCGCCCAAATCATTTTTTTAATGAATGTTTAGCAGTTTAAGGAGCCGGTCCAACTCCCGTGAAAGTGCATTCAATAGCACGCTGTGTGCATTCAATAGCACTCTGACTACAGTCCCTATGCATGCCCTCAAAAAGTGCTATATACAGCACTTCAGTTTTTACAGATGACGTCAAAATAAGACGTCCTCTTGACGTCTTGCGTTGGTGCAAGTTGTCGTCTTATTGACGTAATTACAGGACGTAAAAAAGACGAAAACCACGACGTAAATATCACGTAATTTTTACCACTTTCTGCTATCAGGGTGTCAGATCTATGCACTGTTTTTGCAATGTCTGGCGATAGATACTGTTCTGTATAAATATAGATAGGTTGGTTAAGAACTTACACAAACATAATTACTCAAATTCAATGGCTTGGTGTATATTCAAATCTTGAAAATATGATTTATTAATTAGATTTCATCTTTTCTTAACTGACCAATATACTCAGAATAAATTTCACATGACAATTCAAAGAGTATAATAAAGTCATATGCAAAAACTATATATATTCAAATGTAAATGATCCATTCATTCTGTCACATAAATATTCTTGTGATAATTCAAAGCATTAAACATGTAAATATCACTGTAAAGGGTTTACCAAAACAAAAAAAATATCACTCTTTTCAGTAAAATACACTATTACCCTCTTTTGGTATAGCAGTACTGCAAATACCCCAAAAGTCCAAAAAATAATGAGCTCACGCAAATAATCAAACTTTTCCTCCTGGGAAAATCTAGAAAATCATACTTTTTAGCACGTGCAGTATTTAACAATTTAAATAAATGTCCGCGACTGTCCTCAACCCATATGGAATCTCCTTACATTCTTGTCTTCCTGTGCTCGAGAATGTCCATGGGTTTTCAAGGGGTTGTGTCGCCTGTGTCGCCGAAAACTTGCTCGAAGTATGACGTTGGATTCGGTCGTAAATGTAGCTTATCCAGACGAAGGATCTCGTCTCAGAGGGAAGGATCTAGTCTCAGAGGTAAGACGATCTGCCCTGGAAGATCTGTCCAAGAAGATTTTGGAATTCCCAGAATTCCCTGAACCCAGCTGCCTGACTACTGTTAAAACAATTATACAGCCGAAGAGTTACAGCATAATATTCCAATATATATATACAAATATGTCAAAATAAACCTTGGATTTCATCAATATGAAAAGATGATGGACAAGGCGATGGAAACTATGCTGTCTAGCATACAACAAGTTCAGAAGGCCTTAGTGTTTGAGGGGCAACGAGTGAACGACCTCGAGGAGAAAAATAAAATGCTTGAGACCAGACTGACCAAGATGGAAAAGCAATACAGCGAACTCCAAGCTAAAGTGAACAGTCAGGATCACGAGGCCAACAAAGCAGAAAGATTTACGCGGCGTAATAATCTACGCATTGTTGGTCTAGAAGAAGTGACTGGGGACCAGCAAGAAGATTGTGTTAAGATTGTCGAGAACTTAATTAAAACCAAGTTTGAGATGGATGTAAAAGTTGAACGTGCTCATCGAAATGGTTCTAGGGGTGAAAAGCCACGTCACATCCTCATAAAGACTCTGTCATATCGTGAAAAGGTCGATATTATGAAGAAGGCAAGGGAGGCTCTGAAGAAGGAGAAGTATTACATCGTTGACGACCTTACAAGAGTGGACCTTGCAGAGAAGAAAAGGCACAAAAAGGAGGTACAAGATCTTTTCACAAAGGGAACGAAACTGCGATTTTATGCTGGAGCCTGGAGGGGAAATGGAGGTGGCCCATATTTCTCCTAATTCACGAGTGCTGTTTAACCCTACAATGCAGCTTTAACTTAACCACATGCTTTTTACCAGGACCTGACTTTGTTTGTTTTAGAGCTTACCTTCTGGGAAACAAGTCAATGACTTCTTTGTTTCTCTGGCACTGTTATCTGCCAGGATGGTAGTGTGTGTGTGTGTGTGTGTGTGTGTGTGTGTAGGGTCTGCTATGCTTTGCTACTATTCAATTCATTCATTGACATTTGTGTTAGCTACTTCAACTGATACATTCTCACTGGAGTGTTTATTTTATTACCAATTTTATCTGTCTAATTTAGTATATTTTCTGGTACCTTTTCACTATTCTGTTTGTGTGTTTGTTTGTTTGTTGTTTTGTTTTGTTTTGTTTTTGTTTTTTTCCTTCAATTTTTGTTATATTAAGTTGCTGTTTGCATGTGTAGTGTTATAATCATACAAACATGTTGTAGAAGTTTTAATGACACTGTAATCCTCTCCATCTTGAATTCATTCTTAAATCTTTCTTTTTTTCTAGTGAACATGCTATTGTTTTTGTATACCTTGTCTTCCATTCTCATGAGCATGTATGTCTCTTATGTACAAAACTTCTATATATGTTTCTGTTTCTGTTCTCTCCTGCTAACCCTTATTAGTCTTAACCCATACCAATTACATGTCCCTATCCTAATGCCTGATTGTGCATTGTTTTCTATGCTTTTAAATATCACACTTGTACGTATAAATGATGCTTGAAGAATATAATTTGCAGGAAAGTTTTGATTGCAGGTATTATGTACCCAATGAGTATAACCCTTTCATAAATGTTCAGCATTCTCACCACTCACAGTGCTTAAGTTTCTTACACTGTAATGCCAGAAGCATCTCAAAGAACTTTGAAAGCATTAATATCATGCTGTCCTCATTAAAATTTAACTGTTCCATTATCGGTATTTCCGAGACATGGTTGAATCAATCATCACCCCCTCTATTTACTTTGGAGGGATATAGTGCAGTTCGTAAAGACAGACCCAACGGAAGAGGTGGTGGTGTTCTCTTGTACATCTCAGATAAGTTATCTTTCAAAATTAGAGAAGACCTTTCATTTTCAAGTCAGAGTGCCGAGCTTTTATGTATAGAGGTAGATCTGCCCGCCGAAAGGAATTTCATAGTGTGTATAGTGTATAGACCACCAAGTAATGATGTTGATAGTTTTCTTGATGATCTTGAATCACTAATGTGTGCAATTAACACATGTGAAAAATCAGTCTGTATTATGGGTGATTTTAACATAGATTTTTTGGCAACTAATACAAAGACTCTCCGTTTCCAGAACATATTAGATTCCAATGCTTTCAGAGTAATGATTGATAAACCAACCAGAATCAGTGACCAATCATCAACACTACTAGATAATATTTTTGTAAAAAGTTTAAAAGGTTCCTCTCAATCTGGTTTATTTTATTGTGAAATTTCTGATCACCTGCCTGTGTTCTGTGTGCTTTATGACATCCATTATGATATTAGTATAAAACAAGAAAATGTTCGGAAGCGAAATTTTACTGAAGAAAATATTTCTCGTCTAAATGATGCTTTCTTTTCAGAAGACTGGCTCGATGTACTGGAATGTAGTGATGTTGAAAAGGCCTATGACTTGTTTAGAAGTATATTTTACCAACATTTTAACAAACTGATTCCTTTAGTGAAATTTAATGGTAAGAAATCAGGCAAACATCCATGGATTACGAAAGGCATCCTTCAATCCATCAAAAAAAGGAATATTTTATATAAAAGAAGTGTTAAGAAACCGTCTCAAGATAACAAAGAGAAATATAAAAAATATCGAAATAAACTGACTTCAATCATTAGGTCATCTCGAAGACTTTACTACTCCAAACAATTCGAAAATGATAAAGGTAACATGTCTTCTACTTGGAGAATTGTCAAAGATATAATATGTAAGCGAGGGAAAGCTGTCTCTGTCAGAAAAATTGTCCATAATGGTAACGAAATATCTAATGTGGAAGATATTGCAAATGCATTTAATGACTATTTTGTGAATATAGGTCCAAATCAAGCAAAGAAAGTAAATTTTACCGATAAGAACTTTAATGAATATCTTCATGAGAAGACCCAGTTTTCACTTTTCCTTAAGCCAACTGATGATATTGAAATATTAAATATTGTTTCGTCCATGAAGAATAGCAGGTCTTCGGGTCACGATGAACTTAGCTCCTCAATCTTAAAGCAAATTATTGGTTCCATCTTAATACCTTTTACACATATTTGTAACCTATCTTTATCAACTGGTGTATTTCCTTCATCTTTCAAACTGGCAAAGGTTATTCCTGTTCACAAGAGAGATTGCACATCGAGTATTAATAACTACAGACCCATCTCAATTCTGCCAAGTTTCTCAAAAATACTAGAGAGATTAGTTTACAATCGGCTCATTGGTTTTCTTAACAAAAACAAGCTATTAAATCCTAATCAGTTTGGATTTCGTAAATCTCACTCTACTGACCTTGCACTGCTGAAATTGTATGACTTTGTTTCTAGGTCTCTGGCATCTCGTGAACACACTGTAGGTGTGTTCATGGATCTGAGCAAAGCTTTTGACACACTTGATCATTCCATACTTTTATGTAAACTTGAGCATTGTGGGGTAAGAGGCATTGCCTTAGAATGGTTCTCCAGCTATCTTAGCAAGAGGAAGCAATATACTTGTTATAAATTTGTCAATTCGGAAATGTCGTTTTTAAGATGTGGGGTACCCCAAGGTTCCATCTTGGGTCCCCTACTGTTTCTCATATATATCAATGACATATGTAATGTATCAACTATTTTTAATTATATCCTATTTGCTGACGATACAAGTGTTTTCATTTCTAATCGTGACATAAATTTGCTAGAAGACTCGATTAATTCAGAACTCCCCAAATTAGCCAATTGGTTCCAAAGTAATAAGTTGTCTCTGAACGTCCTCAAAACAAATTTTATTCATTTCAAGGGTAAGAAATCTTGTCAACGTAAGCTCTCTATAAAACTTGATGATGTCATATTAGAACAGAAAACTTGCACAAAATTTCTTGGCGTTCTCATAAATGAGAAACTGAACTGGACAGATCACCTGCAGCACATAAGGGTGCCGATCTCTCGTGGTATTGGCATAATATACAGGGTCAGATATTTTGTACCATCTAGAACATTATTCACATTATATAATACTCTCATCCTACCATACATTTCTTATTGTAATATCATCTGGGCAACATCAAAGAGTACAACAGACAATATTCTCCTGCTGCAAAAGAAAGCAATACGGATATGTTCTGGTGCTGGTTACCTTGACCATACACGTCCCCTGTTTATTGAGCTGAAAACTCTGAGAGTCTGCGACATTAATTTCCTTCAAACCTCCATATTCATGTATCGTTATAACACCAAGATTTTACCTGTTACTTTTTGTTCAATGTTTCAACGGAACGATGCGGTTCACGCTTACCAAACAAGACAATCAGCAAATATACATTTGTCCAATCCCCGCACAATGTTAGCTCATAAGTCTGTGCGACACTATGGTCCCGATGTTTGGAATTCCTTACCCACTCATACACGCAATTCATTGACCATACATTCCTTTAAAAGCAGTGTTAAACACATGCTTATCTCAAAGATGTAAATTATGGTAATATAATTAGTGTTCTTGTTTTGTACTTATTACTTCTGTGAAAGTGCAATATATATATATATATATTTTTTCTTTTTGCCTGCTTCAATACGATTCACCTGCATTCTACTCGTACATGTACATTTAAGTCACTATGTAGTTTGCGTTAAGTTACTACTTAAGGGTTCTCATTAGTATTTCTTTAATCTTTTCCACTGTTTTTCTTTTTGTATTTACTATTTGTATTATTTTAAGGTTGTTTTTCCCCTTATAGTTAGGATTGCGCAATGATTCTTCTCATTGTTCTTAGTTTGTCAATGTTTCAGGTGTGGCGATGCTTCTCAAGCTCCAAGCTTATTTTGCCAAACCTGTGCATGTTTCCACATTCCCCAATATTTTATTAACCGCATTTTATACGCTCAACTGTTATCAATATGTAATATTTTGTATTATTGTGCAGTTATGAATATGATTGTGATTTATGGAACATGCAGAATAAATAAATAAATAAATAAATAAATATAAATGTAAAATCTTTGTTTGTTAAAGCTATATACATAACACATCTTCTCTTAGCAGTCAAAAACATCCTTAACAATATTATATTCAGTTGACTAATTCTAAGTAAATATAACCAAAATTGCTACACTAGATCTTTTTCAAAATCTACGAAATTAAAAGATTATCTATCTGTAATTAAGCACATTTTTTTCTTGTATACAATTCATCAACAAATTTGACTGTTTTGGCTTCTTTGGTCAAAATGAAATTAAAATACACATATTAAATGATTAAGTTCAATGACTTCTTGCCACAATGCAAACTTAGACGTTTTCAATGATATAACTGACCTTGATTCCTATGCCCCGCCCGAATTTATAGTTTTACATTGTACAAGAAAATATGGGTTAATTAATGGGAAATATTACTAAAATGAAACTTACTGGTGTCAGAGCCATGATGTGGAGCTGTAGAGAAGTTTTGTCCTGGCCTGTTTTGCCCGGATTTCAGGATAGATGCCAACCAAAAGTAAGAAATTACTTGCTGCACATCTCATCTCCTCACACACTCACTCAGCACGCAGGTCCTGCCTTGACCAGTGCCAAAGTTGCTCTCCCAGTGGCAAGCTCATACAACATACAATTAGCCCTCATGCACAGCTCATTGCACAAGGTACCACTGCTCAGCACACATCATTCACATAACTCTCCTATTCAACCAGAGCACTCTAGCCTGTGAGCCTATTGTTCCCTTGGGTTGAAAGTGATGCTATTCCCTATAGTAATTGCTCGATTGAAATTCCCGGTTACTTTGTGACACAGGGTTATCGAAAGCCTTCGATACCATTAATCACTCAATTATATATATAAAAAACTGTATAGGCCTATGTATGGAATCCGTGGCATAGCGCACGATTGGTTTGCCAGTTATCTTAGTAATCGCCTCCAGTGTATTAAATTTGACTCGGTCGTCTCACATGTGGTGTACTTCAAGGTTCGTTGCTTGGTCCGTTACTTTTTATTCTTTATATAAACGACATTTTCAAATCAACAGCAACATTAACTTTTGTTTTTAGTGCCGACGACACGAATATTTCATGTAGCGGATCATACTGCCTCGATCACTGTGCAGTAATGTTAATCAACAACTAACCTTTGTATGCGAGTGGTTTAAGGCTAATAAATTCAAGTGTCGATTAAAAAAAATGTAGAATGATCTTTCACAACAATAAAAACACTGGTTTAGACAGCATTTCCACATATCTCGACAACGTACTACTAGCTAGAGTTGAAAACACACAATTTCTAGGTGTGCACATTGGTAGTTCTTTGTCTTGGAAAAAAAAATTTGGCCCATTCTTGAAACAGAAAGCAAAGTCAATTGGCATCATTTCTAGACTGCGGCACATTTTACCAAACAACATCCTCCGTATGCTTCACATTTCTCTTATCCTACCATATCTATCATACTGCAACCTAGCCTGGGGGAACTCTACAACCTCCAAATTACGCAAATCAATCACCCTACAAAAGAAAATAATCCTTATAACTACAGGTACTGCCTCCCGGTGTCACCGACGTCGACCATTTGTTCAAAAAATTTAACATACTAAAATTTACCGATATGCATAAACATCATCAAAACATTTTCATGTACAGATGTACAAACAATTTGTTTCCTGACGAATTTTGTAACCTCTTTCAATTAAATTCTATTATTCATAAATACGAAACCAGACACGCAAATCACATCCATCTACCCAAGCACAGAACCTTATTATTCCAACATAACCCGGTACTCGGGACCTAAGCTGTGGAACGTAATCCCTAACACAATCAAATACTCTGCATCTCTTGCCAGCTTCTCAAGAAGGATAAAACACATCTCACTTCATCCTACAAATAATATGGTTTAAGACAATTCCCCAGCTTCCATTGGGTCTATTCTCTCTCTTTCTCCTCTCTGCTTCTTCGTGAATACTTCTCCATACTCCTTTTATGTTGCACCTCCATTCTTACGTTTTTTTCCCTCCTTCCGCCTCTTTTCTTTTTTTCCCTCTCTTTCCTTTCTTTTTCCCCTCCAATCAAGCTCAGCGGTCTAGGAATGTTATCTTTTTTATGTAGTTATTTTATGAAGTATGTATAGTGTTACTAAGGGCACCCTCGTCGCAAGCGTTTGCTTTCAGAGGTGTGTCTTCCACGTGAATGTATATTATGTCATATTTCCGTTAAAAATACATATACATTATTTTGCTAATTTATTGCTTTTGTATACTTATATTGAAAAGTTGGAAATAAATGTCCTGATTTGAATTGATTGAAAATCCATAGTGGTAAAGGTTTGATACAAATACTATTTCTTTATAATATCTGCCTTTTTTCAGCTGACCAATGCCCAGACGCCTGGCCCTATCCGAAACCTAGCTGTCGAAGGCAACCCTCAGCAGTGGGGGTTCACAGCAACGTGGGATCCACCAGCTACTGGCAATACCCCAGATGTATACAATGTGACTATTAGGAATACTAACTACAGTGAAGTGTATGAGAGGTGTCTACCCCCCAGTACTGATGGGTCATATGAGATTGATCATCTGTATGATGGTATCACATACACATTTAGCGTCGTGGCTGTTAACTCAGATGATGAAGGGGGACAAGCAGAAGAAATAACTGTTACTACCCCGGGTAAGTTACACTTCGTCTCTTCTAGTACAATGAGCGTAGTCCACCCCACTTTGTTCTTGTAGTGGTTTGGTTGGTTTGTTCACTGGTCTGGTGTGGGTCTGGTGTGATATATTGCATATGATCAGCCATGTGCAGCTGGAAGTCTTCCCATTTATTTTGGAGTCGGAGTTGCCAAGGTTGCATGCACATGCACATGCGAGTTCCATATAGCTTGATAGAGTCAGCCGGGAAGAATAATATCCCAGTGAAGGGTATACGAAAGTGTTAAAATTGTGATAAAATATCTGTAAGAGAGCCACATGATCTCTTGCAAGTGCCTATACCAGCCTGAAGTTAAAGTTTTTGTTTACAAACAATCGGAAGGTTTCCTTTATATAGCTTGCAATTAAAGTGTTCCTCTTCAGGCGTAATTCATTCTGTCTGAATTCATATATTGACTAGTACAGTGTTCAGACGTGTACAAGAGTTGAAAAAGCAATAAGTGATATGCCTCAAGTATAAAAAGCAAAAGCTATTCAGAGAAACTTATTAGTAAAATTCCTTATAAAAATAAAAAGTTGGGAAAAGAGTTTTGAGAAACCTTTAGGGACAGTCGGGGCAGATACTTATTTTTTGAAGGAGGACATGTATAAATAATTACAGGTGTATATGAAATTGATCAAAACTTTTTTGTCCTTTTCCTGATTTTTCTATATTTTTTTCTTCTGAGAATTGATGAATACGGTTGCCTGGAAAATGGGGGGGGGGGGGGATAATTTTTTTATCCCACCGCACTACGAGCTACGTTAGAATTTTGGAACATGACTTTTTCTGAAGTCAAATTAAGGAACATAAAAAATCCTGAATGATTTTTTTTTTAGGTGGAGCATTAAGTTATACTCTTATCTGTTACGGCGTATACGTGAGGGAATGTAGTGACAGAGCAAATGAATGTTAAACTGTGAAAGATAAAAACTTGGCAGATAAGCATTTCATTATCATAATTTTAAGTTTGGGTCATCAAATACGTTGCATTATTTTCCATTAGCCCACTTGGCTAGTGAGATAGAGAGAAGAGAGACAACATGTCTTCACAATATACTTTTTTGTTGTTGTTTATGATCCTATACAAATGTAGGTTGTCAACTCTGCCTTGACAGCCCTGGAGCAAACTATTTGTCAGTGCAATTCCCTGTTGTGGGTTTCCTCACTGCCCTCAGTTCAAGCTCAGTAGACTCACCATCACCACATAACGGAAGGGAGCGTTCAATATCTGAGGATTCAACTTCCACCTTTGTACTGGGACTTAGTAGTGGTGTGCTCTATGACTTACAAATGGACAACGCTAATACAGCAGAACTTGTTTACACGTCGAGGTACAGAACAAGTAAGTTTTGCACGTTAAGAACCCACTGCACTATTCGAATAAGAGTAGGGGAAAACCCCGGTGTATACGTAGTGGTACACCTGCACATCCCAACTGAGTTCATTTTCGTGATAGGCTGTAAAAGCCCTTTGAAGATTATGGAAGAAGAAGAAGAAGTTTACTCTAATACTGTGATGTGTGTGAAAAGGAATATGGTCCATTTTCTATTAAAAAAGTGTAGATTTACACTAGTAACAAGGTAAGTTAGTCTGAGGTCTAAGTTTTCCTTAATTTGTTTAACGTGACTTTAGTCCTTGAGTCGTGTCACAATGAATTAGTGGACTGTGTTCATATTTTCAACAGTGCTGATGCTTTGTAAACAAATTTTTAGGCATTTTACTCCCAGTGTTAAAGATCGTATGCTCGATCTGTAATGAAAAACACACACAAAAAAAAAGAATTGGAACCAGCGGGATTCGAACCTGTCATCTACTGCTTGCCGGGCAGCGACTTAACCACCAGGCTATTCTGGTTCACGGCAAGTCACGATGAACTGGAATCAAATACCCAAGATCCTATTCTTTCTGACTCATTAATATTCAAACGGTCTGCCGTAGACAATGGTTAGTAAACGAAGAAGCTTGATGGGAGGAATTTTAATTTGTAAACAAGTGCTTACAAGTGCTTGATGCTATCAAGCACTAGGAACAGGGCTAGTGGAAATTCATTTCTCACAATTATATTGCTTACATGGACCTGGTAGGTCCTGTATTAAGCCTATTGGAATGAGAGAATCTAATAGTTAATGGGTTAAGCTGGCTTGGGTTTGTATTCCACTGCTGCCTCTACTCAATTAAGAGACAAAACAATTACTTTTTTAGTTATATATTGGTTATAGGTATTTGCATATTTATATTGCTGGTGTTCAGCTGTTGCTCATTAGCACTCTACCTATGATTCCAATTTGTATCTTAAAGAATTCAGAGTTCACTCAGGAATTTGTTCATGAACCTCAAAATAACCTTAAAGAATTCAAAGTTCACTATTGACTCAGGAATTTGTTCGTGAACCTCAAAATAACCTTAAAGAATTCAAAGTTCACTCAGGAATTTGTTCATGAACCTCAAAATAACCTAGTGAGTGTAAAAATACAGAACTGGATGTTTCAGGTTACATACTATTTCACATTTTGACACAGACATTAATGTAATAGAATGTAAAGAAAAACATCCATGAAAGTTTTATGATAAATTATAAAATCTTGAAATTGACAGAGGGCTTGTCATCATACAACTTGTTTTGTTTCCATGTTTTTCTTTTAAGCTCCTGATCCAGTTACAAACCTCCAGCTGAACCCAGAATCCAGTAGCAGTGTAGAAGTCACCTTTGAACAGCCTGTTCTTGGGCAATTTGACATGTTTGATGGCTACAGGATACAGGTAGCATCTAATCAAGGTGGCAGCCAAAGAATCGATCAAATCCAGATTGTAGGAAGCAGTGAGACAGCAGTTATTATTGATGGTCTGCAGGCGGGTGTGCTATACACCATTTCAGTTGAGACCTTCAGTGGAGAGTTGGCTGATCTTACATACTCTGCTCCTGTAACAGAAGATGTGACTCTCTGTAATACTTATTATTTATTATTTTCATTGATTTTATCTGTTTCCATTTTTCAATGAATTTACCATTTAAGCTTTATTGACCCTGGGACAATATATTTGGGAAAAGTTGGCTGTAATATGTTTTTATAGTGGAAATAAAATGGTTTGGTTTGATTTGAATATCCTCAACCATTTCTATACTACTAGGCAGATTATCAAAATTATTATCAAAAAGACTTCAAAATTACAAGGGATATGACAATTTTTGTTGATAACTGTATGTACTTGTTTCTGTTTCACAAAGAAAAGTATTGCTATTTTTACTCAAGACTCTTTAGAACATGAACAATATTTGGCATGATTTGCCATCCACAGCATAGAAAGGGTAAAGAGGTGAATTACTATGTCCTTGTTTATTATGCTTTATATGATACCTTACTTCTATGATGTAATTGTATCCCCCGGCAGCGTCTTTTTTTTTTGTAACCAAGCCTAGGCAGATTTTGCATTTTTTCATGAATATTCATGACGCAGGGTCGGGAAACGGTTCCGATTGGTCTTCATGAAAGCACGGTCGGTGGGGGGGAAAAAAGTCCCTGGCCTGCACGTACGTACGCATATTACGTGCAGCGCTATATTTCGATCGTGTGTGTTCAACGTGTAGGCGCCTAGCCTACGTTCATGTATGTATTGTTTAATTCTCAACATATTCACCCCACCTATGCAATGTGACACGTAAAAAATTGGATTGAGCAGTCAATTTCAAAATCAAGTTTTGCATTAATTTATTGCATGTGCGTAGATCTAATTTAGTAATTAGCTCTTTTGAGGACACCCTCCTTTTCCGACCAAAATTGACACTGCCACTGGCATTAGGCCTACTCTGAAAATAGGTCTAGGCCTAGGCTATGCGTATATTGACAATTGCCCATCGTAATGTTCTCCACAAATGAACTTTACAACAATATGCAGAATCAAGACACGGTCTCTAGGCTAGGTCTAACAACGTTAGAGTCTTACTGTTCACGTTAGAAATTAAATTTCCTTGCATGCACACTGTAATTAGCACTTGCACCCTGCTCCTGTGACGCACATTCCCCCGAGTTAGAAGAACTGCAAGAGTCTTCAGGACAGAAAGAAACAGACTACTACTAACGTTCCAATAGTATTAGTAGTACTAACGTCAGTACCAAGAAAACAAATTATTTTGGTGACCTTTTAGCTGATGAAAACAAAGTGCGTATAAACTAGTTATTGTAGGTAGATCTAAAATCATCTAGATGTAGATCTACCCCTATCATCAATCATTTACTAGTACTGATTAGATCTAGGTCTAACTCATCGTGCTCATTGACCTTAAAATAACATTCACTTAATCTAAAGTTCTAAACTTAACTGAAATTGAAAATTGTAACAAAATTAGTCTAGTTAGAGTAGATCTAGAGTAGGCCTAGCCTAGTTAGACTTAGAGTCTTGGCTAGACATAGGGCCTACCTGCAAATTTGATGATATCACACCATCACATTCCGATTCAATTTTGAAGTTGGGTCTACCACACGTCTATTATTAGGCCAGCATTTTGAGGGATACGTGGAGGCAATTCTAACTCTTATATTAAGATCTAACTTAGATCGATAATAGATTCAGTGCAAAAACGTAGGCTAGGCGCCTACACGTTGAACACATACGATCATAATGATGCGTACGTACGTGCAGGCCAGGGACTTTTTTCCCCCACCGGCGCGACCGTGCTTTCATGAAGACCAATCGGAACCGTTTCCCGACCCTGCGTCATGAATATTCATGAAAAAAATGCGAAATCTGCCTAGGCTTGGTTACGAAAAAAAAAGACGCGGCCCGGCTCCCGCGGGGAGCAGAATGCCGGAGGATACTTTGGATTCAGCAGCGTTTCGCCGCCGCCGCCGCCGCCGCCGCGTCACATTCTTGTGTGCGCTCTAGCGGTCACATTTCTCGACGAATTTTTTTCAGACTTCCTGTGGACGTGTATCTTGGTAAAATCTGGACCCCTATAGTTTCTGGTGATGCTGCCCCCAGTGTTCCGTCTTTTATAGGGTAACAGGCCATATTTTTGGGGATAGTTTGTGTGCGCTCTAGCGGTCACATTTCTCAACGGATTTTGTTCAAATTTTGTATGAAGGTGTCTGTTGGTAAAATCTGGAACCCTATAGATTTTGGTGATGCTGCCCCCAGTGTTCCGTCTTTTATAGGGTCAAAGGTCATATTTTGATAGATGTCTTGTGTGTACTCTTTTGTGCGCTCTGGCGGTCACATTTCTCAACGGATTTCGTTCAAATTTTGCATGAAGGTGTCTCTTGGTGTAATTTAAAAACGTATAGTGTTTGGTGATGCTGCCACCAGTGTTCCGTCTTTTATAGGGTCAAAGGTCATACTTCAGGGCATGGCGTGAGTGCACTCTGCAGGCCACATTTCTCAACGGATTTTGTTCAAATTTTGTATGGAGATGTATCTTGGTATAATCTACACATGTTTAATGTTTGGTGATGCTGCCCTCATTGTTCCGTCCTTTATAGGGTCAAAGGTCATTTTTCCATTTCTTGCACTCTTACTTCTGCATTTCTCGACGGATTTCGTTCAAATTTTGCATGAAGGTGTCCCTTGGTGTAATCTAAAAATCTGTACTTTTTGGTGATGCTGCCACCAGTGTCCCGTCTTTTATAGGGTCAAAGGTCATACTTCAAGGGATTGCGTGAGTTCACTCTGCAGGCCACATTCCTTGATGGATTTCTTTCAAATTTTGTATGGAGATGTATCTTGGTATAATCTACACATCTTTACTGTTTGGTGATGCTGCCCTCATTGTTCCGTCCATTATAGGGTCAAAGCTCATTTGTCCCTTTTGTGCACTCTTACTTCTGCATTTCTTGATGGATTTCATTCAAATTTTGTATAGAGATGTATCTTGGTATAATCTACACATATTTAATTTTTGGTGATGCTGCCCTCATTGTTCCCTCCTTTATAGGGTCAAAGGTCATTTTTCCATTTCTTGCACTCTTCTGCATTTCTTGACGGATTTCGTTCAAATTTTGCATGAAGGTGTCTCTTGGTGTAGTCTAAAAACCTATAGTTTTTGGTGATGCTGCCACCAGTGTTCCGTCTTTTATAGGGTCAAAGGTCATACTTCAGGGAATGGCGTGAGTGCACTCTGCAGGCCACATTTCTCAACGGATTTTGTTCAAATTTTGTATGGAGATGTATCTTGGTATAATCTACACATCTTTACTGTTTGGTGATGCTGCCCTCATTGTTCCGTCCTTTATAGGGTCAAAGCTCATTTGTCCCTTTTGTGCACTCTTACTTCTGCATTTCTTGACGGATTTCATTCAAATTTTGTATGGAGATGTATCTTGGTATAATCTACACATATTTAATTTTTGGTGATGCTGCCCTCATTGTTCCGTCCTTTATAGGGTCAAAGGTCATTTTTCCATTTCTTGCACTCTTCTGCATTTCTTGACGGATTTCGTTCAAATTTTGCATGAAGGTGTCTCTTGGTGTAATCTAAAAACCTATAGTTTTTGGTGATGCTGCCACCAGTGTTCCGTCTTTTATAGGGTCAAAGGTCATACTTCAGGGCATGGCGTGAGTGCACTCTGCAGGCCACATTTCTTGATGGATTTCTTTCAAATTTTGTATGGAGATGTATCTTGGTATATCTCTCAACACATTTCTTTCAAATTTTATGTGAAGATGTGTCTTAGTGAAACCTACACATCTAATTTCTACACCATCCTTTTGTTTGAGGGAGGGGATGGGGGAGGGTCTTTGTCCTTCCTTCAAATCGCTGCCAGCGCCGGGGGATACATTTAGCATTGCGCGGCCCCAGCAATGCACATTTCTAGTTGTTTATGGAGGGCCTTTAAAAATCAAACAAACTTGCTTTTAATAACCAATCACGAGGTGGGGGCTACTCGTTTTTCCCCAAGGTTCCTTTTTCCAAAGGTTCATAAAATTTCCAAAGGTTTGTAATTCCGAAACACAAAGTTCCCATAGCAGGGGTATCATAATTCCAAAAATGAAATATGGTTCATAATTCTGAAAATGAAATAGGGTTCATAATTCCGAAAATGAAATAGGGTTCATAATTCTAATCTTTTGTTGCATTACTTCGAAGGTTTGTTATTCCGAAGGTTTGTACCGTAATTCCAAAAATGAAGTAGAGCCCTATATAACTTTTCGGAATTACGAACCTTCGGAAATATGAACCCTTTTTAATTTTCGGAATTATGAACCCTATTTCATCTTCGAAATTATGAACCATCATAAAAAAGAACCCACGAGGCCACCTTGGTATCACCTTTAGATATGTTTCTGTATTAACTAAAACGATATTGCAAGTTGAAAAACTTTATGAATGTAAAGAAAGAGGTAAAAGCAAGTTGAGTGTAGGATAGCTGATGCACCTCTACAGAGAAGTTAACTCTGACTGTAAAACTTCCATACAAGCCTTAATATGAAAAAACATTTTTCTCCCTTTTGCTTTTTAATCCATAACCATTTGAATGCTTCATGTAGACTTTAGTGGGTGATCTTATGTCTTCTAACAATATAATTTTGGGTGATTGGTTACATTTAAATGGACCAAATTTTTATGCCTCCGGAGGCATTATGTTTTCGGGTTGTCCGTGCGTCCGTCCGCAATATATGAAGAATCATTTGAGGTAGGAACCTCAAACTTGGTACTAGTATGTATCCCCATACGAAGATGAACTGATTAGATTTCGGGGTAAGGAGGTCAAGGTCAGAGGTCACAGAGGTCAATTTACATGAAATTACATGGAATTACTGGTTTTTAGCACCGTTACCGCGATATCTCAAGAACTATCTGAGGTGAGAACTTCAAACTTGGTACCAGTATGTATCCCCATAGAAAGATGAACTGATTAGATTTTGGGGTAAGTAGGTCAAAGGTCAGAGGTCACAGAGGTCAATTTACATGAAATTACATGAAATTCTTGGTTTTTAGCACCGTTACCGCGATTTCTGAAGAACTGTTTGAGGTAAGAACTTCAAACTTGGTACTAGTATGTATCGCCACAGAAAGAGGAACTGATTAGATTTTGGGGTAAGTAGGTCAGAGGTCAGAGGTCACAGAGGTCAATTTACATGAACTTACATGAAATTACATGAAATTACTGGTTTTTAGCCTCGTTATCAAATATTTCTAGAACAGTTTGAGCCATCAACTGAATTTAGGCGGAGGCATATAGGAGACGCAGTCGCATTCATCTTGTTTATATAGTGCATCTACTACATTAAAATATTGTTCAGCCTGAATATAACAGGGAAATAGCCAAGAGCTTCAAGTAACTTGTGAAGGCTTCTGCTAAACTTAAAATATATTCTGAAAAAACACACAGAATTTTGTGATTCTATGGATTAAAAGTTTGAAATTGTCCAGCCACATTCATATATGGTATTCTTATACAAATTATGATTATGTTTTAAAGAGGGCCATATACAATCATCAAACATAGCTCAATATATAATTCCTAATTTGGGCTTGTTTACACAGTGTAGCTATATCAGTATTAATACTACTCTGCCTGCAGGCCCTGCAATTGTTATTACCTCAGCATTGCTAGGCACCTATTTACACCTGGGGCGAGAGGGACAAATGTGGGCAAAACACTTTGTCCAAGATGTAAGCACCGAGCAAGGATTGAACCCGGGACCTTTCGTATGAGAGTCAATAGTCTTCACCAATAGACCATACAGTGCTCCCATTTATAAATATATAGGGGTAAACAATTATGTAAGTATAAAGTGAGTGAATATATTGTTCAAGGTGCAAATATTGTTCTTTGATCACTCATACAGATGACTTTTCTTTGGTAGCAAATGCTATCACATCGCTGACAGTTGCTTGGGCTCTACCCAACATTACACGGCTTGGATTTCAGATCCAATATGGTATTGATGGTACTTCGGATGTAGCAACTGTATCTTTTGGTGTGTCTGACACTACTGCCACCCTCAACGACCTACAGCCAGGTCAGAATTACAGGGTCAACCTCAATGTTGTGACTCAGACTAATGGAACGTACCTTCTAGCAGGAGCAGTCTTCCAAACAAGTAAGACGAGAGTCCAAACTTGAGGTTGTATTGTTATGAAGTGTGTTTTTTATTAAGTTAAAGTAATGAGTACTCTTTCCTTCTGTCATCTCCCTTCACGGACGCAGGCTTTGTTCCTGTCCCCTCCCGTACATGTAGGTTCCCTCGCCTATATGGAGGCGGGTGGGAAGGAGTGAGGCTTCACACATATACATATACAGTATACTTTCTTTCAAAAGAATAAGAGGTTCTTGAAAGAATATGAAAAAGAATACAATATCTCATATACATATTTTAAATAATAATTAATGAACTTTTCACAAAAGTTTTCTCCCACAAAATCACCTGAAACCACTTCTAAGAAACTTTATACGTGTACATGTATGTGTATAATGTAGGTTAATATAATATGTTATGTTATAACCATTAAAAACATTTCAAATGACATACATGTAGTTATTGTCTAAAGAAGTTTGCCTTCATGGGAAAAAGTTCATGATCAGTGACAGACAGTGAAACATTATTCCTGTCATTACTTTGTTTTGATTCTAGTTCCTGACGTTGTGAGTGGTATCATGGGGATGACCACATATACCAGTATAGCTTTGTCCTGGAACCCTCCGCCAGGAAGAGCAGATTCCTACCTCATAATGTACAACCCTCCATATGGGTCAACCCCTAACCCCTCTCAGACATCTGATCAGGAATTTGCAATCGAAGAGCTGGATCCTGGTATCTCGTATGAAGTAAGCATCATTACAGTAGCTGGAGATGGGCGGAGCTCTGCAGCAAGTGAAACCTTCATGACAGGTGAGAGATCTCCATGGGGGATGTTTCAGAAAGGAGTACATCGGGGGATGGATGGGGATGGATGGGGATGGGGGGGGGGGGGCACGAGGGCGAGGGGAACATTATGCCTATGCACCTATTTGAAAACCCAATATCACACATAAAATATTTAAGGTATGTTGTCCTTATTTTGTTTCCTTCCACCCTTTAAATTTTAGACCTGTAGAGGTACCTGATAATAGCTATTAGTAGATTATTAATGAAATTAATATTGTGAATAATATTTGATTTACAAAGCTGTAACCAAAACAAGCTGTGGTATATTTGAGGGATCTCTAATGTATGCATCTTTTTTCTGTCAAGTTTGGACCAAAAATGTATAAAACACACGTATCATTGGGCTTCTTTTTACCAATCTAAGTTTTTAAACTAAACGGAGAAAGAAATATACACTTCATTATATATATATATATATATATATATAAAAAAATATAGTTCTGCTTCGGACTTGCAAAGTTATAGACAAAATAGGAATGAAAAGTCCGTATACGATGAAAAAATTCGAATTTTCGGCCATAGGCCTTCATCAGGAAATGATGAAAATTTATTAGATAGGTACACAAAAGAGCGTGAAGCGCAAAAAAAACAACGCAAAAGCTCCATGGATACCAGCGCAACCATGGTAGAGATCAGGAAGGAGAGGAGAGGGAGAGAGAGAGAGAGAGAAAGAGAAAGATATAGAGGCGTAATAGAGCAGAAGCGCAGAAAGGGAGAAAGCTCCATGGAAACTCGCGCAACCATGGTAAAAGAAGTTAAAGAGGAGAGAGAGAGAGAAAGAAATAGAGATAGAGGCGTAATAAAACGTCATAAAAGAAGAGAAAAAGAAAACAAAAAAGGAGAAGCGCTAAAAGGGACAAAGCTCCATGGAAACTCGCGCAACCATGGTAAAGAAAGTTAAGAGAGAGAGGGAGAGGAACAAAGAAAATAAAGAGAGGAAGATGAAGCACAACGGAAAGAAAAAAAAAAAGAAAAGGGGGAAAAGGAGGAAGTAGTGAAGAAAGAGAGTAAAGAGCAAAAGGAAGAGAGGGAGAGAGAGGAAAAAAAAAAAAAAAAAAGTAGAAGAAAAGCAGAACGAAGAATGGAAGAGAAAGGTGGAAAGGACAAAAAGAAAACATTCAATTCGTACGAAATGATCGAAATGTTACATTCATCCCACGAGGATGAAGGGTTCCCAGGTGGAAAATCAGTCTTTCCTCCCTTCTCTTCCTGGATAGATCATCGCCATTGCACTTGATGGCGCCGATCACTTTGAAGTCTTCAACCGAGTGGCCGGGGAGGTTGAAATGGCGTGCAACAGGCAAGCCACTTGTGTTCAGACGTATGGAACGTAGATGTTCAGTAACCCGGTCCGCTAGACGCCGCTTGGTTTCGCCCACGTCAGAGAAAAGGTGTTGCCATGGGGACCAAGATGGGACCTTCATATGCCTGCCTTTTCATGGGTTTCATGGAGTCCCAAATGCTGACATCTTACGAGGGCCCCCGCCCCATTCTCTTCAAGAGATACATCGATGATTTCTTCGGCATCGCGACTTGTTCACGAGATGAATTGAACTCTTTCATACAGCATTTCGATTCATTCCACCCTTCTCTCCGCTTCACCCACACCATCTCCGACAACTCTCTCCCTTTCCTGGACATAGAGATTTCTGTCAACGGAGGTCGCCGGATCGATACAAGTATCCACTACAAACCCACTGACGCCCACAGCTATCTCACCTTCAAATCTTCCCATCCACCTGCGTGCAAGAAGGCTATTCCCCAGTCCCAATTCACCCGTCTCAGGAGGCTATGCAGTAAGGAGGACGATTTCCAGGCCCGTTCCGCAGAAATGTCGTCGTTCTTCATCGACCGGGGGTATCCTGACAACATGGTTGAGAGCGCCGCCAAGAAATCAGCAAGAGTTACTCGGATAGAAGCTCTGAGACGGAGTGAGAAGAAGGCATCATCCCGCGTTCCCCTGGTGTTAACGTATAATGAGCCGAATGCTAGACTCGCGTCTACCATCAAGAAAAATTTCAAGTTGCTGAGTGACAACCCCTCAACTTCTCACATTTTCAGCGAACCCCCTCTGACAGCGTTCAGGAAGGACAAAAGCCTGAAATCAAGCTTGGTCCATTCAAACCACACCAGAGTCCAACCTGCTGACAGAGACCTAGATTCCCGTCCTTGCCTCCGCCCACGATGCAAGACATGCTCCCGTCTTTCTACAGAACGTAACATCAGTGGCCCCAAGGGCAATTTCACCATCCATGATAATTTCACCTGCACGACGGAGAATGTAATCTACGTGATTTGTTGCAAGGCCTGCAATCTACTGTACGTGGGCGAAACCAAGCGGCGTCTAGCGGACCGGGTTACTGAACATCTACGTTCCATACGTCTGAACACAAGTGGCTTGCCTGTTGCACGCCATTTCAACCTCCCCGGCCACTCGGTTGAAGACTTCAAAGTGATCGGCGCCATCAAGTGCAATGGCGATGATCTATCCAGGAAGAGAAGGGAGGAAAGACTGATTTTCCACCTGGGAACCCTTCATCCTCGTGGGATGAATGTAACATTTCGATCATTTCGTACGAATTGAATGTTTTCTTTTTGTCCTTTCCACCTTTCTCTTCCATTCTTCGTTCTGCTTTTCTTCTACTTTTTTTTTTTCCTCTCTCTCCCTCTCTTCCTTTTGCTCTTTACTCTCTTTCTTCACTACTTCCTCCTTTTCCCCCTTTTCTTCTCTTTTTTTTCTTTCCGTTGTGCTTCATCTTCCTCTCTTTATTTTCTTTGTTCCTCTCCCTCTCTCTCTTAACTTTCTTTACCATGGTTGCGCGAGTTTCCATGGAGCTTTGTCCCTTTTAGCGCTTCTCCTTTTTTGTTTTCTTTTTCTCTTCTTTTATGACGTTTTATTACGCCTCTATCTCTATTTCTTTCTCTCTCTCTCTCCTCTTTAACTTCTTTTACCATGGTTGCGCGAGTTTCCATGGAGCTTTCTCCCTTTCTGCGCTTCTGCTCTATTACGCCTCTATATCTTTCTCTTTCTCTCTCTCTCTCTCTCCCTCTCCTCTCCTTCCTGATCTCTACCATGGTTGCGCTGGTATCCATGGAGCTTTTGCGTTGTTTTTTTTGCGCTTCACGCTCTTTTGTGTACCTATCTAATAAATTTTCATCATTTCCTGATGAAGGCCTATGGCCGAAAATTCGAATTTTTTCATCGTATACGGACTTTTCATTCCTATTTTATATATATATATATATATATACATACATATATATATATATATATATATATATATAATTTAAAGTAAGATAAAGTTCACTCCGAGAATAAAGACATAGTAGATATCTGTAGGTTTGCTTCCACAAGCGCTTTCGTTTAATTCTTCAGGTGGAATGATTAACCTGTTAGTTACATGCGTTTATATATCGTACAAGTAGAAGTTACAAACATTTTACAAGTCTTTCAAATCTCCGTTGTTAAAGTTAGGAGATCTATTCAATGGACGGATAGTTTGCTGGTAGATGAAAGATATAGAAGAATGAGTTGTGATAGCATGGAGGATATGGGATAATTGGCCTGGTGAGCTGGGGAAGAAGGATTGTGGCATTGTTTGGCACAGTACACAATAGAGTAGAGCGATTACAATAGCTTACACCGGGTATAGACTTGTCTGAGATAAAAGTGTATGTAGACTTCCAAATTAAATAGTCTGACGCATTTCTTAAGTTAATATCAATACAAAAAGATCCTTGGTGTAAAATGCAGTCAATGAACACCATGGTAAGGATTCTACGATTGACTGTCGAGTATATATACACATAATAGTACATGCAAAATTATATAATATAATATACATTGTATACTCCGTGGTAGTTAGAATAAGGAACAGTAATTTATATAGCGTTCAGTGAAGGTTTAAATTTATCAATGAAATGTTCTTCTTTTAGGCAACGTTTAGTTTTGTCATCATCATTCATTTTATAAAAAGGTGTAATTAAGAAACTGGGTTCTATGGAACGAGCACACCTTTCTATATGTTCACTCAATTTTAGTTGCCTATATTCTTTCTGCCTTATTTGCTGGCGATGAACCCTTACTCTGTTACGAAGAACATCTCCTGTTTCACCAATATATTGTTCTTTACAACCTTGGCACGTTATACAATAAATCAAGTTTTTTGTTTGACATGTAAATGGAAATTTAATTAAAAACTCTGTGTTGTTTATTCCAATGTTGATTCTATTCGTTACATCCAAATGGGGGCAGGTTTTGCATCTTTTGTCGCCGCATCTTTTTACCCCACCTTTTGTATTGTTGTTTCGGGAAAATCTGGCTCTGGTTAGTATTTGTTTCAGATTAGGGCTTTGTCGTTTGCTTGATATAACTTTTACATTTTCAAATACTGCTTTCAGAGTTTCATCGGTCTTGATGAGAGGCAACGTATCATGAATAATTTGAAACATGTTTGGGTTATTTGGGTTGAATGTGTGGACAAATGGAACTATCTCCTGTTCATTTCTTTCTTTTTTAGACATCAACTCTTGCTTACTGAGTGCATTTGCCTTAGAAATACCGGTTGTAATAATTTCCTTAGGATAATGTCTAATCAAAAGCATATGCTTTAGTTCTTCCAACCGTTTCTTTCTAGTTTCTTCATCGGATACAATTGTACATATTCTCCTAGCTAAATTATACGGGACATTATTCTTACACTGCTTAGGGTGACAAGATTTAAAATGCAAATATTGGTGAGTGTCTGTGACTTTATAGAATATGTCTGTCTTTAACAAATTATCTTCCTTGATTATTTTAATATCTAAGAAATTTATTGAGCTACAATTAACATCCCATTTAAAACCAATTGCTGGGTGTAATTCACTTAGTAACTCATGTAAATCATTAATATCTCCAAATTCAGTTTTCCAAACAATAAAACAATCATCTAAGTATCTAAACCAATTGTTTTCAAAATACCTTTTAACTTCAACATTATAATGTGTTTCGACGCGCTCATAGAGTTTCTCCTCTAAGTATCCCATGATTGAATAATAACACCTTCCATTTTGATGGAAATAATTATGTGCAGAAACGTGGAACTGCAATGGGAACAAAAATGGCCCCGACTTATGCTACTCTCTTCATGGGATACTTAGAGGAGAAACTCTATGAGCGCGTCGAAACACATTATAATGTTGAAGTTAAAAGGTATTTTGAAAACAATTGGTTTAGATACTTAGATGATTGTTTTATTGTTTGGAAAACTGAATTTGGAGATATTAATGATTTACATAAGTTTTTACATGAAATTATTACAACCGGTATTTCTAAGGCAAATGCACTCAGTAAGCAAGAGTTGATGTCTAAAAAAGAAAGAAATGAACAGGAGATAGTTCCATTTGTCCACACATTCAACCCAAATAACCCAAACATGTTTCAAATTATTCATGATACGTTGCCTCTCATCAAGACCGATGAAACTCTGAAAGCAGTATTTGAAAATGTAAAAGTTATATCAAGCAAACGACAAAGCCCTAATCTGAAACAAATACTAACCAGAGCCAGATTTTCCCGAAACAACAATACAAAAGGTGGGGTAAAAAGATGCGGCGACAAAAGATGCAAAACCTGCCCCCATTTGGATGTAACGAATAGAATCAACATTGGAATAAACAACACAGAGTTTTTAATTAAATTTCCATTTACATGTCAAACAAAAAACTTGATTTATTGTATAACGTGCCAAGGTTGTAAAGAACAATATATTGGTGAAACAGGAGATGTTCTTCGTAACAGAGTAAGGGTTCATCGCCAGCAAATAAGGCAGAAAGAATATAGGCAACTAAAATTGAGTGAACATATAGAAAGGTGTGCTCGTTCCATAGAACCCAGTTTCTTAATTACACCTTTTTATAAAATGAATGATGATGACAAAACTAAACGTTGCCTAAAAGAAGAACATTTCATTGATAAATTTAAACCTTCACTGAACGCTATATAAATTACTGTTCCTTATTCTAACTACCACGGAGTATACAATGTATATTATATTATATAATTTTGCATGTACTATTATGTGTATATATACTCGACAGTCAATCGTAGAATCCTTACCATGGTGTTCATTGACTGCATTTTACACCAAGGATCTTTTTGTATTGATATTAACTTAAGAAATGCGTCAGACTATTTAATTTGGAAGTCTACATACACTTTTATCTCAGACAAGTCTATACCCGGTGTAAGCTATTGTAATCGCTCTACTCTATTGTGTACTGTGCCAAACAATGCCACAATCCTTCTTCCCCAGCTCACCAGGCCAATTATCCCATATCCTCCATGCTATCACAACTCATTCTTCTATATCTTTCATCTACCAGCAAACTATCCGTCCATTGAATAGATCTCCTAACTTTAACAACGGAGATTTGAAAGACTTGTAAAATGTTTGTAACTTCTACTTGTACGATATATAAACGCATGTAACTAACAGGTTAATCATTCCACCTGAAGAATTAAACGAAAGCGCTTGTGGAAGCAAACCTACAGATATCTACTATGTCTTTATTCTCGGAGTGAACTTTATCTTACTTTAAATTATTTTTTTCTATACGTTCTCCCATCTACATTTCTTTACAACTATATATATATATATATATATATATACATATATATATAAATATATATATATATATGTAAATGTATATATATAGTGCTCCTACTGAATGAATATATTGTCCTGCATGCATATTACTGGGAAATAAAAAACTGTTTATAATAACATGAAATCTCCTGCTAAAATGGTTTTCAAAAAGATGTTGAAAATGGCAACAGCCTTTGCATTTCTATAATTGATGAAAATTTTGAAATTGTCCAGCCTAGTTAATAAAGGGCATGCTGTATAAATCCTGGCATAAATTATGTTCATGCACTAAATAGGGCAGCTAACAATGTTCAAATCTACAGTAAATATATTGTTCAGGTTACAAATTAATATGCATGTTATTTTTGCTCACCTATACAGTTGACTTTTTTTTGGTAGCGAATGCTACCACATCGCTGACAGTTGCGTGGGCTTTACCCAACATTACACGGCTTGGATTTCAGATACAATATGGTATTGATGGCACTTTAGATGTTATCAATTTAACTAATTTTGGTGTGTCTGACACCACTGCCACCCTCAACAACCTACAGCCAGGTCAGAATTACAGAATCAACCTCAACATTGTGACTCAGACTGATGGAACGTTTCTTCTAGTGGGAGCAGTATTCCAAACAAGTAAGACCAGAGTCCAAACTCAGGGTTGTGTCATATTATTGTAAAAATGTTTATGGAGAGCCAGAATGGCATTAGTTTTATGTAACAGGGTATGAGTTAACACCCTTTGGCTCACAAATGATGGAATGTTAGCCCGTAGAATATTTGGTCTGCAGGCACAGACACTATTTTGACACTTTAACACAATTCCATTAAGCCTTGACAGAGCCTAACTTTGCCAGTCTTTGGCTGTGTTAAAAGTCAGGTGCTGTTGTAGTACAGGGCCTGTGGCTGTTTCAGTTCAGACGCTCTGTTACCCATTTCGACTTGGGGTTTGTACCTGAAAACTAATTGAATACAAAGTTGGAAAATAGCGTTGAACACGAACATAATATGGCAGTAAATTTTTTTCTCTCTTCCTCAGTTTTTGACCGAAAGTCATGAAATTTGGTACACACATTGGTCTTACTGGGAAGATGTGTACAATATATTTTTTGATGTGTCGGAAGCTGCGTTGCCATGGAAAACGGCATATTTATGGCAGAAAATCAAGGAAACACCTTGCGGATCAAACTACTTCCTCAGTTTTTGACCGAAAGTTATGAAATTTAGTACACACATTGGTTTTGGTGGGAAGATGTGCAAGGCATATTTTTCGGATGAGTCGGAATCTGTGTTGTCATGGAAACGGCATATTTATGGCAGAAAATCAAGGAAATACCTTGCGGATCAAACTACTTCCCCAGTATTTGACTGAAAGTCATGAAATTTGGTACACACATTGGTCTTACTGGGAAGATGTGTACAAAATATTTTTTGGATGTGACAGAGGCTGCGTTGCCATGGAAACTGCATATTTATGGCAGTAAATCGGGGAAAAGTCTTGCGGATCGAACTACTCAGTTTTCGACCAAAAGTTAAGAAAGGCTGTTGTCATGGGGCGGGGGTATTAATTATCATCTTCAGTGATATTTCTAGTTGATAATTGTTTGAAAATTATGTAAGGGTTTTTTCCACTGTGACTAAGCCAAATTGCTAGGCACAGTTTGTCTACTATTAATTATTCATCAGATATTGCATATCATTTTGGATTTGTGTATTTGGATTTAGTTTGGATTTATGTAGTAACGAACTGAGCAAATTAATGTCACCATAAATATATAATTGAGTCTGATGTAACAAGTTATTTTGGTGGAAAATTTTCGAAAGATTTTCATTATGATATCTTGAAAAATTTTACATACAAATGATTTTTTCCTTTCCCTTACTATGGAATCTGTGAGGTTTGAACTTTTCTTCATGAAGTGTAACGAGTTGTGTTTTATTACCTTTTAACTTCATATCACTTTGTAAAAGTTGATTGTATCCCCTGTATCTTCTGTATAACATCCATATAGTAAGAACTACCTTGTGGGTGTTTTTATTGGTCTTCACTCACGACACCCTTAGGTCCTCTTCCCTTGTGTAAAATACCTCATTAATATAATATTCCGCGAAATTTTCATAATCCCTCAGGTTTTCATTCTGTTGTTGTTTTTACGGTTCATGGGTTTACAGTTCAAAATGAGTAGATGGTTATGAATAGGGATTTGCCCATGGTTTCTTATATAACTGTACACTGCAACTTTTTACGGTAATCCATTGAATGCCTTTTGCCAAATGGACTGTATTGTGCTTCAATCTCACATACACGTCGGGGGCTCCGTCATGTCTTTCATTGTTATGCTTTTCTCACGTGTTTTCCTTGTGTTTAGGTTTTTCTGCTTGAGTGTATTATGTTTCTGTATGTGTTTCTTTTCTCCGCTGGTCTTACAAGTATTATCTTCCTTCTTCTATACAGATCTTGTCTTTGACTGTGCACGTGCTGGCGCAGTCCTGGGGTGTGTCGGAACCGATCCACTAATAACTACTCGCTTTTTTATTTTTCGATGATGCAGGCTGATAATTTTGCTTTTGATTCATTAACTGATGATGATTTCTTCGATATATTTAGAACCACCACTAATGTTGATCAAAGCGATTGTCATAATTATTTTGAAAATCGTGTAGCACAACAAATTAACTTTCATGATACTACTATAGGTTGCGATGAGAATATTTCTTACCCTAGCTCAGATTATTTTACAGTAAATCAGTTTAAATCATTGCCAAAAACAGATAACAGTTTTTCAGTTATGCATCTGAATATAAGAAGTTTGAACAGTAATTTTGATAACTTTCGACTTTTAATGAACGACCCCTCACAAATATCCTTTTCTGCGATCGGCCTAACTGAAACATGGCTCACCCACAGTTGCAGGTCATTGTACTCGCTACCTGATTATCATTTTATAGAAAACAGTCGATGTGGCAAAACTGGTGGAGGTGTTGCTTTGTACATTAAGAAAGATTTTGACTATTTTATTCATAATGACCTCAACTGTATGAGTGATACCGTTGAATCGCTCGTTGTTGAGCTAAAAATATCTGATTCCAAAAATATCTTGATAGTTGTTATATATAGACCACCAAATTCGAACTCTCAAATTTTTAAAGACTATTTACTGGAGCTTACGCATAATTCTGTATTTAATAACAAGGATTGTTTCATAGTAGGGGATTTTAATATTGATATCTCTAATTGCAATAGCCAAAATACTCAAGAATTCCTTGATATTATGATGTCTGCATCTTTCTTGCCACTCATAACCAAACCCACTAGGGTCACCAACCAAACAGCTACCCTTATTGATAATTTATTCTGTAATATCACTCCACTTCCTAACTCAGGTATTGTTTTATCTGACATATCTGATCATTATCCTATTTTTACGACATTCTCACGCTCTTTCAAGATCCGAAAAAACAAAATAACGGAAAGCTATAGAAAAATTACACCAGATAACTTAGCAAACTTGAAAGAAAATCTAAGTGAAGTAGATTGGTCTGAAGTATATGATCATGAGGATATTAATCTATCATACGAAACCTTTATGAAAACCATAACTTTATACTTAGACAAATATATTCCATTAAGAAAAAAATCAGATAATTATAAAAGAACCCCAAGGCTTCCCTGGATAACCAAATCTCTATTGCGATCCATAAATCGCAAAAATAGATTATATTATGTTGATAAACTTAAACGTACTGACCAGTCACATTGTAAATATACATCCTATAAAAACACTCTTACAAAAATATTACGGATCGAAAAAAGAAAATACTTCCATAACCAGTTATACTCATTCAAAAATGATATCAAAAACACTTGGAGAATTATTGGTGTAATACCCCAAATTTATATGCCTTCGTGCATTACAGCAAGTTGACAAAATTATATATTATTGTTATTTTATAAATATGGACATTTAAGATGATTTTGTGTATTTCCTGTTTCTTTTTATATATCTATTTCATATCCCTGAAATATTTTGAGTAATGCTGGTCTAAACTATGTGTTAGTGGATATCTCCTGTATCTACATGTATATGCAAAAGCTGTGTAAAAGCCATTGGCATTGTGTTAGATGTCCACTAACATTCAGTGTCATGAACAAAGAAGTTACAGTCTATTCATTGGGTCAGACCTAGCCAGAGACTTACAAGATTACATAAAAGGGTTAGCTTGTAACAGTTTGTTTATTGTTTACCTCAGTTCGGTTGCCTGGTAGTGTAGAAATCGAACAGTCCAGGTAAGGGGTGTTTTTTTTATATGAGGAATAAGAATTATATTAATTTATTACTTCTTCAAATTTATGATTTAATATTTATGTTCACATGATACATTTTAATCCACAGTTATGTTATATTTTATCAAACTGATATAAATGATATTTTACTGAGGGATAATTTACAAACTTAAAGCGCATTTATGCACCCCTACTGGACTAATGGAATCGTCTTAGTTTGTGTTGGCTTTCGGTATAAAAGATGGGAAAAGCTGAAATATTGGCATCATTATTGTGATTCCACAAGAAGTAACACAGCCAACTATATTCCTTGTGTTTTATTTCTGCATTACAGGTAAGCATCAGAACATTTTCTATTCCCTTAAATTGAAATGTTTATATGATTTTCATAGTATGTTTAACTTTGTTTATTTTGATAATGTTGATCATTTGTCAGAAGGTAGCTTTCAGTATTTTGGGAAACACTGAATTAGTTTTAGCTTTTGTGAGTTTGATACATTTTACTTGTTTCTGCAAATTTATTTGATTTTCTCATTTAGTATTGACACTAAATTAGTTTAACTTGAGTTAAGCTGTTGGCTTACATGATTTGTTATTTTCGGTTTAACTACTGAACCGGAATATTTCTTGTATAATTTTTGAAATATGTTTGCTTCTTGAGTTTAGTCGGATAAGATTTTATAAGTCAGGGATGAATTTTATTACGTGATGATGCAGTTTCCGAAAATGGCTTTATTGACTTTTATTCGCAAATGTGTTTGGCAATAATATCTTAGATTGCAAATGCATGCAAATGCAGTTTATTCTAGCTATATTTTAGATTGAGTTTCAAATTAACTGTTTCAGTATTAAGAGTTTATTTAATTAGCTTTTGCATTTAATAATTTATTAGGAATTAAACCAAAAAGAGATGCAATAATTTAGGTTCGGTTGGTTTAATTTAATTACATGTATATACAATACAAATATCCTACTCGAAATGCATTTCACTCACCTTAGTTTCTATATTCATGTCTTTTCGCATTTTATTTACATTATAGTTTGTTTTGTTCATGGTTTTATATATTTCATTCTCATCTTATTATTATGTTTGATATCATAATGTTTAAGTTTTGCTTTGTGTGATAGTCAATATAATAAAAGATGGATCATTATTGTGATTCCACAAGAAGTAACACAGCCAACTATATTCCTTGTGTTTTATTTCTGCATTACAGATCGGTCTATGACATACTATAGACGTCTATAAAAACACCCGCCCCCTGACGGGTGCAACATTTGGAGGCACTGCCCGGATGGTGTCACCAGCGAGAGAACTGATGAGGCTGCAAGTCACCATCCAGTGAACGAGCGGGGATCCTGACTGTCCTTCATAAGCGGACGTCTGCAACGTGTTACTTGGGCCGGAGAAGAAGCAACGCCATGGAGCAACTCGTGGATACTGTCACTCTAAAGTTGTTTAAGTGCACAGTGGAGGAGCTAGAGAGGGCGGCTGCAGCTGTAGGGCTCGAGGAAGAAGCTGTGGAGACTGCGAAGGTGAAGGGCCGGAGGGAGCTCCATCGTAAAGTCACTCGGTTCTTGACGAGGGACGAGGTCCATGATGGCGGAGATGACAAGGTGGAGGCGACCTACCGATTGGTCGCGGATGCTTTGAAACTGACAGCTGCAGCTAAGGAGGGAGAAGTCCCCAAAGTCATGGGGGAAGTTCCAAACACAGAGCTTGCAGCTAGCCACGCAAAGACTGAACCAGCTCCTCCGTCAACGCAGGCGTCAGGGATAGGAGCTGACGCACCCTACCAATGGCGCAGGGACTTTAAAATCTCTGGCCAAATAGGTGAGGCTGGCCAGAAGGACCGTCTGGGATTTATGGGCCTTATTCATCAAATAGAGCGAGGCCAAGCCAAAGGTTACAGCGACGACGAAATCGTGGACGCGGTCATCAGATCCATGGTCCCAGGGCTGCTTCTGCGAACTTATTTGGAGTCCAAGGCTCAGCTGGATCTGTCCACACTACGGCGGTTGCTGAGAACACATTTCAAAGAGAAGGAGGCAACTGAGCTATACCACGACCTGAGAAATACTACTATGGTGAGTTGCCCAGGGTCAAAAGGAAACTGCCGGTGATTTCGCTCTGCGGCTGCTGGCTCTAAGGCAGAAGATCTCATTTATATCGCAAGAAGAAGGATCCCAGTTTGCTTACAATGAGGGCTTGGTGGGGAAAATGTTTTGTCACTCTATCCTCACGGGATTGAGTAGCTCTTGGATCAGAAATGAACTGAAAACTGTTCTATCCCTACCAGGCACCACAGATGAGGCGATACTTGAGGCAATCAACACAGCTTCAAACAGTGAGGCAGAACATCTCGCCAAACAGAAGAAGTCAGCCAAAATCAATGCCACCACAGTCGAGACAGGCCCCTCCTCAAATGTCAACATCACCTCTATAACAAAAGACATTCGGGAGATAATACGGGCTGAACTGGCCGCCGTGAATGGGGAGGAAAAGGACTCGAGCAGTAAGAAAAGGGCTGCACAACCACCTACCAGTCGGCGACCACGACCCACAAGCGATTGGGGCTGCGCAAGTTGCAGGAAAAATGGAGTCGGACTGCAGTGTCGTCATTGCTTCAAGTGTGGGATGGAAGGACACCTCGCCAGGGGGTGTTTAAACGGGCACCGGGCGCCACTACGGGACGAGTCGCGCCCCCAGGGATCTCGAAACCCTCAGCAGTAAGTCCCGACATCTCCACAAGCCACCCATCTCATGCGCAACGGAAGGTCGCCAAACTGGTGGGTAAGAAGTGTTTGGTTCGCTGTAGTGTTGGTGGGATAAGGACTGACGCTTTGTGGGACACGGGTGCACAAGTATCCCTTATGTCTCATTCTTGGCTACAGACTCACTACCCCGATTTCAACATCCGACCCATAACGGATCTCCTAGCGGGCCAAGATCTGAACGTTTCTGCAGTGAATGGGACTTCTCTACCCTACATTGGATATGCTGAGCTGATAACTAACATCAGTAAAGAGGGCACAGAAGTCACCGTTCCTTTCCTCGTCCATGACGGCAATGCTAGTTATGACATCATACTGGGCTTCAACGTCATTGAAGCTCTGGTGAACAGCTCTCCATCCTCGCATGATGCTCGATGTAGACTGCTTGCGTCTGCCTTGGAATTCTCTTCAGGTACAGTCAGCCAAATTGTTTCTTCTCTTTCAACAGCATCAGGAGAAATAGCCCTGGCTGTCGCCGTAAAGAAGCCAACTGTAATCCAGCCTGGGAGAAGTGCCAACATACACTGCACAACTCAGAAAAGGGACAAATTTCGAGCGGAATACATCTTTGAGCCTGATGAAAGTAACGCTCTACTGGAAGAGGGACTAGAACTCGATAATACCCTTGTACAGATGGATTGCTGGAACCCGCGAAATGTCCGCCTCTGCGTCACGAATTCATCGTTGAAGCCAGTCCTGGTCCCCAGACGCCTGGTTCTTGGTCATCTGTATGAGGTAACATCTGTTAATGTCCATCTTCCACCAGATTATCCAGGTTCCCATGATAATAATATTTCAGCCGCCACAACGACAGCTACTACTGCAGACTCCAAAACACCCAAGTCATTTATTGACAACTTCAACCTGGGACACCTCAAGGCAGAACAGCGTGTAAAGATCCTTAAGGTCTTGGAAGAGGAGCGAGATGTCTTTGCTGAAACTGACGACGACATCGGGTCCATCCATGATCTCCAGATGGACATCACCCTCAGCGATCCAACTCCAGTCCAGAAGACGTACATGGCTGTACCCCGACCCTTATATCGAGAGGTAAAGGACTATGTCTTTAACCTCTTGGAGAAGGGTTGGATACGAAAATCCAAGTCTCCTTATTCATCCCCTGTTGTCTGCGTCCGAAAGAAAGATGGCTCCCTCCGACTCTGCATTGACTACAGGCAACTGAATCAGAAGACAATTCCAGACAGGCAACCCATCCCGAGGATTCAGGAGGTGTTAGACAGCCTTGGAGGAAGCAACTGGTTCACAACACTTGATCAGGGTAAGGCCTACCATCAAGGCTTCATGGCAGAAAGCAGTAAACATCTCACTGCTTTCATAACACCATGGGGTCTCTACGAGTGGAACAGGATCCCCTTTGGCCTTACCAATGCACCAGCTGTGTTCCAGAGGGCTATGGAAAACTGCTTGGAGGACATAAGTGGCGAGTTCTGCACCGTGTACTTGGATGACATCCTCATTTACAGCAGAGGCTTTGACGACCATGTCAACCACCTCCAAAGAGTCCTTCAGCGCCTGCGGGAGAAAGGTATAAAATTGAAGCCTACCAAATGCCTCTTCTTCCAACAGCAGGTCAAATATCTTGGGAGGATCGTGTCAGCCAACGGACATCATGCCGACCCAAAGGACACAGAATCCGTACGTTCCCTGAAAGAGAAGCCCCCAACAACAGTCGGCGATTTGAGGAAGCAGCTGGGATTGCTGGGATATTATCGGCGGTATGTTCCAAACTTCTCCCAACGAGCCGCCTGTCTGTACCAGCTCCTCACCGGCGACTCCTCAAAAGTGCCCAAAAGAAAGACAACAAAGAAAAAATCAAACTGTGTGCCTTCCAGTACACCCATCGAGTGGAAGGAAGTTCACCGGACAACGATGTCATCTCTTATCGACAGTCTGCTGGAAGCACCAATCATGGCCTTTCCCGACTTTGAGACACCATTTGTGCTGCACACTGACGCGTCACATGAGGGACTCGGAGCGGTGCTATACCAGAAGCAGGATGGCAAGTTGAGGGTAATCGCCTATGCATCTCGGTCTCTGACTCCGGCCGAAAAGAATTACCACTTACACTCTGGAAAGCTGGAATTCTTGGCACTGAAATGGGCAGTATGTGATCGGTTCCGTGATTACCTGCAGTATTCCCCACCTTTCGAAGTCTTCACTGACAACAACCCGCTAACATACGTGTTGACAACAGCGAAGCTTAACGCAACAGGACTTCGATGGGTTGGTGAGCTGGCAGATTTTCACTTTACGATCAAGTACCGTCCAGGGAAGAGCAACGGAGATGCTGACGCATTATCTCGACAGCCCCTCGCTATTAAGAACCTGGACAAGTTCACAGAGATCATCGACAAGCCAGTCATCCAATCAGTGAACAACTCGGTGCTCGCCGGCGATGACATCCCCTGGAGCATCTTGCTCTGTGGTTCCACTACTGCTGCCGCCCAACCTTCCAGCATGATCACATCCAGCCTTCCTCATTTCACCCTAGATGAGATTCGGCAGGCACAGCATGATGACCCCACGATCGCCGTCATCTTCAAGCTGAAAGAGAAGGGCCAGCATCCGAGTGCAGCCGAACGAAGGGACCAACCTAAGCCCGTCGTGAACCTGCTACGAGAGTGGGATAGGATGGTCATCGATGACGACGGCATTTTACGTCGGACGACGGCTTCACGAAAGCAGCTGCTGCTTCCTGACAAGTTTCGCCAGTCTGTCCTGAAGGAGCTGCATGTCAATATGGGTCATCTTGGGACTGAGAGAGTCCTCGACTTGGCAAGGAAGAGATTCTATTGGCCCAACATGCAGAAAGATGTTGAACGCTTTATCGGAGGATGCAGCTGCATCAAACAGAGAAAGCCAAATCGTCACCAACGGGCATCACTGGTACCAATCACAACAACATCTCCTCTTGAGCTCATCTCTATTGATTTTCTTCACTTGGAGAAGAGCAAAGGAGGATACGAGTATATACTGGTGGTAGTGGACCACTTTACCAGATTCGCCCAAGCTTATGCGACGAGAAATAAGGCTGGCAAGACAGCGGCAGACCGAATATTCAACGACTTTGTATTGCGATTTGGCTTCCCAAGACGTATCCTTCATGATCAGGGTGGTGAGTTCGAGAATCGTCTCTTCAAACGACTACAGGAGCTTTCAGGAGTACAGCACTCTCGGACCACACCATATCATCCCGAGGGCAACGGCAAGGCGGAGAGATTTAATCGAACCCTTTTGTCGATGCTGAGGACGCTGACGACAACGGAAAAAGCGGCATGGAAAGATCATCTCCACAAGGTAGTTCATGCGTACAACTGCACGAAGTCAGAGGCGACTGGATTCTCACCGTATTACCTCATGTATGGTCGAGAACCCAACCTTCCCATCGACCTGGCGTTTAAGTTGAAGAAGGACGACGAGATCAGCAGTCATGGGCAGTATTGCGACAAATGGAAGGAGCAAATGGAGCGAGCTTATGAGCTTGCCCGAAAGAACGCAGCCAAGAATTCTGACAGAGCTAAGCAGCACTACAATCGGAAGGCACTAGGTTTACCACTCGATGTTGGTGACAGGGTGCTGGTAAAGAACACCAAGCGCCAGCCTGGCCCAAACAAGCTCAAATCCTTCTGGGAGGAGACTATCTACAAGGTGAGGGAGAGGATCTCCGATGACCTTCCAGTCTACAAAGTGGTTCCAGAAGATGGATCTGGTCAGGCAAAAGTTCTTCATCGTAACATGCTGCTTCCCTATCTGGTCACAGACGAAACTCAAGCTTCAGTCCGAGCCCCAGACCCAGTCCAAGCTCGAGGTCCCAACCGTCAACGCATCAAACATACACAGCCACGTCCTCGGATTCCACTGTCTAGTGATTCTTCCGATGAAGAAAACTATTACCTTGAAGCAGCGAGAAGAGCAGCCTATCGGCCCTCACCATTAAGGAATGAAGAATCAGTTGGTGATTTGTCTTCAGTGGGTGATGAATCCGACATCAGTGAGCTTCCTGAATTGGCCGAGGAATCGCAGTTAGATGAGCCAGCTGTCCCAGCATTTCAGATGGAGCAGGGGCAAGAGCTTCCTCATGCCATTGAAACTCAAGCAGAACCTACTGGACAGGAAGCTGCAACTTTGACTCAATCAATGGAGGATGTTCCACAACGATCGAGACGGCCCCCATCAAGACTGACCTATGACCAGCTTGGAAGCCCTGCCACTCAACGTACAGACCAACCAGGCGTGATGCCGATTCCTGCGGCGATACGCAATAATTCGGGACAATTTATATCTCACCATAACCCTTTTCCACCTTTTTCCAGTACATGTTCCTCTTTTTGTACCCCCTCCCTTTCCACCTCTCTTCCCCCTGGAATTCTTCCGTCATTTCATAGTGTAGGTCAAGCAAGTTGGACCCCGTCATCGTCGACATCATCGGAACGTCATCAGCCTAATCAAGGGCTAGGATACGATGGCCATCTCACAACATGGATGAACTGCGCAAGCCCTATGATGAGTCAACGAGCCTAATTATTCTTTTCAAGCATAAATGAAATATAAACTTGAGGTTGAACTTTATTTTGTTTTTATCTTCAAAGTTTATTGTTACAGAGCCACGATTAATATGATCAACTTGGTTAGTACAAAGTTATTGATTCCAAATTTCATCTTTTTTTTTTTATGAGTCATATAAGTTGAGTTAAGTAAAGGCCTTTAGTTAGAAACAGAGCAAAAAGTTTTAGCAGATATAGTTTCGTCATGCTACTAATTATTTGCCTGTAGAGTTGTTGGCTCATTCTCGTTATTATAAATTGTTCGTATTGTGGCATCTGCCTGTACTTTCACTATGGTATAAAGATCCAGTAGATCCGAGTTGGGACAGTTAGCGCGCCAGCTCAGCCATCAGCAGTGAAAGCACATTGCTACGGAAAATTATGATATATATGTTTTTATAACCTGAAATGTTTTGGAATCCATGATATGTACTAATTCAGGTATTGTTTTAGCATGTGTTGATCATGTTAGTGGACATTTAATTGTGGTGGGGGAAGGTGTAATACCCCAAATTTATATGCCTTCGTGCATTACAGCAAGTTGACAAAATTATATATTATTGTTATTTTATAAATATGGACATTTAAGATGATTTTGTGTATTTCCTGTTTCTTTTTATATATCTATTTCATATCCCTGAAATATTTTGAGTAATGCTGGTCTAAACTATGTGTTAGTGGATATCTCCTGTATCTACATGTATATGCAAAAGCTGTGTAAAAGCCATTGGCATTGTGTTAGATGTCCACTAACATTCAGTGTCATGAACAAAGAAGTTACAGTCTATTCATTGGGTCAGACCTAGCCAGAGACTTACAAGATTACATAAAAGGGTTAGCTTGTAACAGTTTGTTTATTGTTTACCTCAGTTCGGTTGCCTGGTAGTGTAGAAATCGAACAGTCCAGGTAAGGGGTGTTTTTTTTATATGAGGAATAAGAATTATATTAATTTATTACTTCTTCAAATTTATGATTTAATATTTATGTTCACATGATACATTTTAATCCACAGTTATGTTATATTTTATCAAACTGATATAAATGATATTTTACTGAGGGATAATTTACAAACTTAAAGCGCATTTATGCACCCCTACTGGACTAATGGAATCGTCTTAGTTTGTGTTGGCTTTCGGTATAAAAGATGGGAAAAGCTGAAATATTGGCATCATTATTGTGATTCCACAAGAAGTAACACAGCCAACTATATTCCTTGTGTTTTATTTCTGCATTACAGGTAAGCATCAGAACATTTTCTATTCCCTTAAATTGAAATGTTTATATGATTTTCATAGTATGTTTAACTTTGTTTATTTTGATAATGTTGATCATTTGTCAGAAGGTAGCTTTCAGTATTTTGGGAAACACTGAATTAGTTTTAGCTTTTGTGAGTTTGATACATTTTACTTGTTTCTGCAAATTTATTTGATTTTCTCATTTAGTATTGACACTAAATTAGTTTAACTTGAGTTAAGCTGTTGGCTTACATGATTTGTTATTTTCGGTTTAACTACTGAACCGGAATATTTCTTGTATAATTTTTGAAATATGTTTGCTTCTTGAGTTTAGTCGGATAAGATTTTATAAGTCAGGGATGAATTTTATTACGTGATGATGCAGTTTCCGAAAATGGCTTTATTGACTTTTATTCGCAAATGTGTTTGGCAATAATATCTTAGATTGCAAATGCATGCAAATGCAGTTTATTCTAGCTATATTTTAGATTGAGTTTCAAATTAACCGTTTCAGTATTAAGAGTTTATTTAATTAGCTTTTGCATTTAATAATTTATTAGGAATTAAACCAAAAAGAGATGCAATAATTTAGGTTCGGTTGGTTTAATTTAATTACATGTATATACAATACAAATATCCTACTCGAAATGCATTTCACTCACCTTAGTTTCTATATTCATGTCTTTTCGCATTTTATTTACATTATAGTTTGTTTTGTTCATGGTTTTATATATTTCATTCTCATCTTATTATTATGTTTGATATCATAATGTTTAAGTTTTGCTTTGTGTGATAGTCAATATAATAAAAGATGGATCATTATTGTGATTCCACAAGAAGTAACACAGCCAACTATATTCCTTGTGTTTTATTTCTGCATTACAGATCGGTCTATGACATACTATAGACGTCTATAAAAACACCCGCCCCCTGACGGGTGCAACATTAATAGTGTTATCAATAAAAGTGGAGATAGGTCAAAAATAACTAAAATATTACATAACAATGTTGAAATTAATGATTTTAAGCTTATAGCTAATGTGTTTAATGAATATTTTTCGAGTATAGGTCACAAATTAGCTCGGGAAATTCCATTATCTCAGAAAAAATTTCATGAATTTTTGCATACACCAAATACGAAATCTCTTTTCTTTTCTCCAGTAACTAGAGAAGAATTATTTGATATTGTTGCAAAATTAAAAGACAAAAAGAGCACTGGTTACGACGGTATTAATAATGTTGTATTGAAAAATATTATTACCGTCATAGTGGATCCATTGGTTCATATATTTAATTTATCTTTAAGTAATGGGAATGTTCCACAAGATATGAAAATTTCAAAAGTTATTCCAATATACAAAAAAGGTAAGAAAGAAGATGTGAGCAATTACAGACCAATTTCGTTATTAACTGCACTTTCCAAATTACTCGAGAAAGTTGTATACTCCAGACTCTTAGATTTTCTGAATGCTGACAAGATTATTTCTAATTCTCAGTTTGGTTTTCGCCAAAACCATAGCACTTCTCATGCTATTCTTACCTTTATTGATAAAGCTGCCAAAGCAATTGACAAATTTCAACACACTGTGGGTGTGTTCCTGGACTTCTCCAAGGCCTTCGATACCATTGACCACGAAATTCTTTTACACAAATTAAACCATTATGGTATCCGCGGGAAGGCCTTGGAGTGGTTCAGGAGCTACCTTACAAATCGAAAGCAATTTGTATCCATAAATTGTCAGTGTTCTTCCAAATTATCTTTAAATTGTGGTGTTCCTCAGGGTAGCTTGCTTGGCCCCTTGTTATTTTCAATTTATATTAATGACATTAGTAATTCTTCAGATATCCTTTCTTTCATATTGTTTGCCGACGATTCTAATGTTTTTTTGTCGCACACTAACCCTCATACATTGGCAAATGTTTTAACCTCTGAGCTCAGAAAATTACTTCATTGGATAAGAGCCAATAAACTGTCCCTCAATCTTCAGAAAACTAAACTAATGACATTCAGTAACTCTTTAAATAATTTACCCGATAATATCATTTTAGATAATATGCTTATAGAGGAAGTCTCTTCCATGAAATTTTTAGGTTTAATCATAGATAATAAACTCTCTTGGAAATCCCATGTAGACAGTGTATGTCAAACGATTTCCCGAAATATAGGAGTCTTAAATAAATTAAAGAATTATTTTCCAAAATTTACTCTTCTAACTTTATACTCTACATTAATATTGCCCTATTTAAATTATGGTTTAGTTGCTTGGGGCAACACACATTCTACTTATCTTGATAGAATCCTATTATTACAGAAAAAGGCAGTCCGTATCATATCAAATCTATCCTGGAAATCACACACGGACCCACTATTTTTTGAAAATAAAATCTTAAAAATACAAGATTTGTATCGTCATAATCTCGGTCAGTTCATGTATAAATTAAATAATAATTTGTTACCTGCACTATTCAGTGATATATTTTGTAAGAATATGGCTATTCATAAATACTCCACACGACAATCAAATGAATTTCATTTACCCCTTACTAGAACTATCTTCACAAAATCTATATTTACTTTCACCGGACCAAAATTTTGGAATAATCTTAATTCGAATATTAAAGATGCTCCCAGTTCACACTCATTCAAGAAACAACTAAAGACTTTTCTTTTGGTTTCTTACCGGGAATCAAATTGATTCTTGGTAGGAAACTGACTGATTGAAACTTAAAACTTTTAGATGGAATCATCATCATCCCCATGACTTATGGTAAATTCTCTGTTAATTCTGCATCCTGCATTCTGTTATAATTTTATTCAATTTTTGCTTCATATTTCAAATCGTGTTTCGTCCCCAATACTGCGCATGCTCTCTATATCTATCTTTCCTTCTTTTCTATAATAAGCCAGCGTTCTTTTTGTTTGTTTTTCTTTTGTTTTGTTATTTCCATTGGGTGTGTGTGTATGTTTTTGTTTTTGTTTCTGTTTCTGTTTTTGTTTTTGTTTTTGTTTCTCTCTCTCCTTGTTCTCTTTGGTGTTGTCCGTCTTCTTTCGTTCGTCGTTTTCTTTTTTCTCTTTTCTGTGGCGATAAGTTAATTTTTTGGGGGGAGGGAGGTGTTGCAGTTATTATTTTTGGTGTATGCGGGGGTGTTAGGGTGTGTATGTATTTTTTTAAATGTATACTTGCTATATAAATTGCACAATTTTTTTTTTGAGGGGTTTGCAAAATACAAGCCTTGCTTTTTAGCATTCCCCTCCATTTTCAGCATTTATATATTATTTTTTTTTTTAAATTACGCTGAATGAAAATAATTGTTATTACATGCATTTTGTTTATGATATTATTTACGATGTATTTACGTTTGTCTTTATATTGTTGAAAATGGTTCATGATATTATTTATGATGTAATTACGTTATATTCTGTTGAAAATGGAAAATAAATGAAATGAAATGAAATGAAAAAAAAATATACTAAAGCTTTTCGACATGCACTCATCGGAGTAAATTCGCATGAATGAGCAGAACGCCAGAAACGAAACAATATAATAGAGCCGAAAGAACAGTGGACGCTATATGCGCATTGTTGCTATTCCATAGCGGTGGTGAGCCCCCCTCTATCTCTGAATCTGTTTTCAAGGAATTGATGGTGTGGGCCACACGCAATGTGGAATTTAGCTTCGATGACGTCATGTATGCACAGATCGATGGCATTGCTATGGGTTCGCCGTTAGGCCCAGTACTCGGCAATATCTTTGTAGGCTATCATGAAAAGCGTGGGTTCTCTGATGTACATCCTACATGTACCCCGTTTTATCGCTATGTAGATGATACATTTGCCGTGTTGCAGAATCTCGTAGCGTGTGAGAATTTTCTTGCACATCTCAACGTGCTCCACCAGTCTCTCAATTACACTATTGAGATTGAACGGGATGGTGCACTTCCGTTTCTAGATGTACTGGTAGAAAAGTCGGCGAAAGGCTTTACTACTTCCGTTTATCGGAAACCCACTTTTACAGGTCAGTACACGCGCTGGGACGCTTTCAGTTCCACTCTGTACAAAACTGGTCTTATCGGTATTCTCGTAGATAGAGCACAGAGAATCTGCTCACCGTGCAAGCTCGCTGCAGAGATTAATCGAGTCAAGGATATCTTGTGCGGAAATGGCTATCCTGACCGCGTAATTGATTATCATGTCTCTCATGCCCATGAGGACACCGGTCTTTGGACCTAAGAGATGCTGATCTGTCTCCAACTTCCGTGGCGTGGGAAGGCTTCCCAAAAGTTTGAGAAACAGATCAAGCAGGCTGTATCTGATGCTTTCCCTACTGTTGAAGCGCGTGTGGTATTTACCACACATAGAATGATCTCGTCTGTCCGAAAGGATGTGCTCCCTATTACGCATTGCAGTAATGCTATTTACGAATTTAAGTGCCGATGTGAAGCTGGGTACATAGGACGCACAACCCAACGGTTAGCAGATCGCATTAGCCAACATGTGCCCACGTCAGTCCGAAATCGCCAAACTAACGCGCGTCCACAACCTTCACGCTCCTGTAGAAAACTGAATTTGCCTACTCCCTTGGATAGTGTTATTTTTGTAAATGACTGTGGGGCTATTGTTGCCAACTGGTCATCCATGAATGCCAAATTCTAAAGAATCCTGAAAATAAATTAACCCACTGTCTAAGTTTCAAACATGAAAATAGAAATAGAAAATTTGAATTTAACCTTGAAGTTTCTGTTTGTTTTGTTTTTCTTACAGAGATAAATTCATGTAAAATAAAGTTACATGTTTTGTTGATTGAATTGATTGTTTTGGTGCAGCGTGTAGGCTATGATCCTCATGGAAGATCATCTGAAAACACAGCAGCCCTACACTCTTAAAAGAAAGAAGAATGCACAACCGAACAAGAGCACTGCATTTTGCAACTTTTCACTTTTGACCCTGCCCCTTATTTTGATATACTGCACATTCCATGGTTGCAAAATCATAACAAATTTGATTTCATTTTAAAGAGAATTAAATACACTTTCTAATGATACTAAACATAGTGATAATTATGCCATGACAAGAGATTTATAATCAATCATAATTGAGCAGTTTCCAAACTGTTTTTGAGTTTGAAGGGTTTCTATATATTCATGTAAACAAGTTCATGATCAGTGACAGATCTACAGTGCAACATTATTCCTGTCATTATTTTGTTTTGATTCTAGTTCCTGATGTTGTGAGTGGTATCATGGGGATGACCACGGATACCAGTATAGCTTTGTCCTGGAACCCTCCACCAGGAATAGCAGATTATTACCTCATAATGTACGACCCTCCGTACGGGTCAACCCCTACCCCCTCAGAGACATCTGATCAGGAATTCACAATCGAAGGGCTTGATCCAGGTATCGCGTATGAAGTAAGCATCATTACAGTAGCTGGAGATGGGCGGAGCTCTGCAGCAAGTGAAACCTTCATGACAGGTGAGAGATCTCCATGGGGGATGTTTGTGAAAGGAGCTCATCTGGGGATTGATGGGGGGGGGGGGGCATAAGGGGTGGCACATATACACATGAAAGATTTAAGATATGGTGTCCTTATTTTGCTTTCTTCCACCCTTTTCAGTTTTAAACCCCTAAGTGTAATATATTTTTTCTTTTGGAGTGTTGGATAATTTTGAATAAGTTAATCACGTAAAGATGCAACCATTTCTTGTTTGTTTATTGTGAAAGATACTTTTGAAATATATTGCCATCCCCCTTTTTTGAGAATCCTGTATCAGCTCCCTGGTTTCGGTCTAAACTCAATGGCCCGTATTCTGATAGCCTGGTTCAACTTAACCACAGTCTAAGGGTGGTAATAAGCCTGGTTTAAGTTGCCATATTTAAGCCTGGGTTTAAATTGGGTATTCCGATAGCGTGGTTTAGTCTAACCTCAGTCTAAGTGTGGTAATAACTCTCTCAATATAGACTCACTTTCCAAACATTAGTAATGTAGATATATGCAAGCATAACTTATGCAGATATGCACTTGGGGGACTTGTTGCATGGCAACAGAGATCACGATATTTCTAGTTATCGCATGTGGGCGAGACACATTATCGCTAATGCCTCTTTTGGTAGCAAAATTAGATTTAAAGGGTTACTAAAATAAAAAATTAATTGCCCATGTTTTATGCATTCAGTCGTATTTCACAATCATTTGAAAAGTACATTTTTGCTGATTTACAGAGTCATAAGCCCCGCCCCTAAAAAACCATCGAAGCGACATCGTGATCTGTGACGTACGAAAAGTAAAGGAAAATATTCCACCCACCTGTATACCGCATATGCCCGCATATACCACGGTGCCTGTATACCACGGTGCCGAGTGCGAGCATGATATTCACCGCATCGACCATTTGCATTGCATATTTTCGTGTTTAATTGCTCACAATAACGTTGATTTGAGGACACAGTTTCATCAATTATGCCGAATCGGTGTATAGTTGCGGGCTGTAGCAAGACCCCTAAAGATGATGTAAGGGGGTGTAAGCCTACATCTTTTTCCTAAAGATGAAAATCTACGGAAATTGTGGGTCACAAAGGTAAAGCTCACGCGGGCAGAATTTGTTATATACCTGCGTGATAACCTGATGAGTGCAGGTCGAAAAGCTTCGTTATCATGTCTCTTTTTCGTGCCATATTGAAATTTTGTAGTACCAAGAAATTATTTGTAATCCTTAAATATTTGGCAATTTATTATGTCATGAAATATGTACCTTTGTAAATTGTTAATGGTGAGTGATGGCTTTTAATAAAACCCACAATAATAGATTGAAAGATAGAGTGTAACCCTTGTGCTGATGTTATTGTTTTTGGTTGACTGCTTATTCTGGCTTTTGTATTTTTCAGATGTTGGAGATACAAATTTGATCCGATTGAAGGAAATCACTGCTACTTCTATCTCTGTGACGTGGAGTCCCATTGTGGGTGTTACTCAGTACACAATCTCCATCTCGCCAGATGGTGGAACTCCTACATTCAATATATTCCCTGGACAGAGACTGTTTGCTGAGTTTACTGGGTTGTCAGAAGGCACTCAGTATACAGTCTCATTGGTGACGGTACCCGCTGGTACTCCATTGACAGCTCAATTCCAAACAAGTAAGGCACCTACAGATTTTTGTGCCCTGTCATGAAAGTTGATCTGTATTGGTATTAAATTTTTTTATCTCCGATATTTTCAGCTGTTTAGCTACAGACTTCATCAGTGAAGTGACTCGACTTGACCTTTCTGCCGTAAAATGCATTTGACCCTTTGCTCACAGGAGCCGGATAGCTTTTATATTAAGCCTATGGAATTGAGAGAATTCAGAAGCAAATTGAATTTGTTGTAAACTGCCGAAATAAAATCGCTCAGTGAAACATCCCGCCCCCTCCCCGATGAGGGATCTTTCCTCATTAAATATATTGACAATTAACAACATTACTCATCGCATCCTTTTGCTGGATATATTACTGCATCTGCCATTTGGGTGATGGATCACAAATAGTCTCCACACTCCAATTCACTTTGACTTGTCTCACGCTACCATCAGAGCACAGGTATTCTTGTAAACCCGGCCAATTCTCCAAAGAGAGTGTCTTACAAGTAGGTGTTTCTCATGGGAAATCCACAGGCATTGGCTATGGTATCTTTTGTATATTTTTACTCTGTATTCTTTCTGATTTTTTTCATCCATAGTTATAATGCTTGCTAATACATCTTTCTTCAGATCCCTCAATTCCAGGAACTATTTCAGCAAACAACATTCTTCCACGGAGTGCTACATTGACGTGGGGTCCTTCAGTTGGAGCCGAGATATATGAAATCACATTGTGTAAGTATTGATGAGTTTTACCTGTAAGAGTCCTATGTCCGATGTCTCCTTGAGTTCCGGTTGGTCATATCCAGTCTGACATTGTTTAGCCAGCCACTAGTTCTATGGACATTAAACTGTCCTTTCATTAATTTTCCCTGAAAGTGTCAGTCAATACTCGCTAAAACTCATTCAAAACTTGAATGATAAAAAAAAAGTTTTTTACAATCATACAAACAAGTAAATAAACTATAAATAAAGCTTTTGAATTTCATTAGCTGCTGTCTTAGGGCATAACTCTCAAATAAGGGCATCCAGATTTAATGCTGGTCCCAAATTTGCCGGATAAACAAAGGCTGCATACATTGCAAAGCCTCAGGTTTGGGCAAAATACGATAAGAAATAGGAAGTTAATTAAGAAAAGTTGTAATCAATCAAACACAAATTTGTAACTCTGTGATGTATCGTGCTCTTCTCCCATTTACCCTGTACCCCCAAAATTTCTGTTTGCTCTTAAAAGATTTTAATCATGCATGTACCTTAACTACAATCATTGTTCATTTGTTTTTACACAGAACCTGTATGAAACAATCTTTTTTCCTTCATCAAAACCTAAGAAAATGAAAATTTACGAAATTTCTGTACTGAGCAAATGGGAGAGGAGCTCGCAAGGTGCATTTATTACAGAGTTGCTAATCTGTGTTTTGATTAATTACAACTTTAAAAATTCCTAACTTTCTATATTTCTTGTCGGATTTTGCTCAAACTTTCTCTAATGTGTTTCTCTCATTTATTTAATTTATTCAAATCAATCAATATGAAGGCTGACTTTCCATTTAAAGGGAAGTTCATCCGGATAGTTTGTTTTAATAATGAAGGCAGAAAAAATGAATATTATTGACATTATGTTGTAGTATCATGAATGGTAATATATCAGAAACTATAAGTAAAAATTAGAGAAACCAATTAGTAAAGTTTTGTGTAAAATTCCCCAAAATAAAAGAACTTATGAACTTCTATGATTATAATCACTCAAACTTGAATTAGCAACTTAGTGACGTACGTTTCGAGTGCCTCTTCCATTTGCTCTGTACTGAAAATATCAGGAATTCTCATCCAAGATAATTTCCATTTTCTTATTGTTGATGAGGAATAGAATTTATTATTTCATACAAGGATTGTGCGAAAATGTATATTCAGTGATTATATCTAGGTCAGGTATAATTACACAATTTCTTTTATAGAGGAAATAGGAATTCATTATTTTTTTAGTAGATGCATGTGGGAAGATGTCCTCAAAAGGTATGTCATAGAGATTCCAATTTGCTTTTGATTAATTACAAATTTAAAGATTCATAACTCTTGTTATTTTCTATAAAACTTTCCTCAAACATTTAATGATCCGTTTCTCCCGTTGAAAACTCTTCATTAAAACCAGCATTAATGTCAGGGTGGAATTCCCCCTTAGTATCATCCTGGGGAGCGTTTCATCAAGTGTTTTGTCAGTGATTTGTACCGACAACTGTTATAAGGTACTGAAGTCCTTGAATTTGATTGGCTGAGAGCAAATTTGTCCATAAAATTCAATGAAAAACGCTTGAAGAAACGCTCTCCAGTTCTTTTGTAGCCTCACTCTTGTTTGATCATTGATGATAGTAAGGTCCATTGTGCCAGTGTGGGCCAAGTACAGCAGTTTTGTTTAGAATGAGCTTTTGCTGCGGCTGCTGATAATGGGCATAGACCCCAGTGAAACATGCCAGTTTTGAACTGGCCAACTTCTGTTCAGAATGAGATATGAGTAACCCTCTCTCTATGAGGAAGCATGAGCCACTAACCAGTCTTACTTTTAATATTGACAATTGTGTGGAGTATAAAGCTTTTTTATATGTTATGTGCGAACAAGGTTAAACAGACTGCAGATCAGAAAATATAATCAATTGTTTTTTTAAAGTTTAGATGTAAATAAATGTATATAGAGGGGAGAGTTTTCAGATATATTCAAGCATTATCTCTGCTTGCTTTACATAGGAAGTGCATGATTATTAATATTTCTCATGGAATATTACATTCCTATCTTATGTCTATTAAGCTTTTGATGGGAGCATCGTCTATACCATGCGCACAAATCAGTCGTCTGTGGATGTAACAGGTTTGTTACCAGCAACAGAGTACACTGTAACTGTTGTTGCTGAAGTTGTTCAGCAAGACATAACCAGCCAGAGCGGGGAGCAGATAGCAGTTTTCGAGACACGTGAGTTGACCAAATTTCAGTTTACTGTGTATCTTCAGTCAAAAGTTGGGCTTGTAGAATCCATTTTCTCTCTCTCTCGCTCTCTCTCTCCACTTGTTCTAGATATTTCATGTTCACCAGTGAACTTCAAATGCAATATTGCACATTACATTTACATAATCCTACTTAAGGCTAAGTCCTGGGGAAAAAAAATCGACTGATGCGTGAATTTGGTGTAAAGGGGACTTTTTTGATTCACCATAATGTTTTGGGCATTGTTTGTTTCCCTTTCCATATGGGTAGGAGGCATGCTATCTATATAAACGTAGAGGGCATTTAGTAACTTAAATTGCTAATAAGGTTTTGAACAGTAGGGAGAACTCATTTTCGTATAATATAACATGGAAATCCATATCTCTTGGACTTATGGTGAAGTGAGTTCTTCTCGATTATATCAATAGTTTGGGGATTTACTAAAACTACCTTATCGCACACAAAAGGTAGTTCTCGTACATTTTTTTTGTGCAAATCTAATGAAATTAATTCTAAACATAATTATATTAACATTCTAAATCCACTAATTTTCCCAAATATATATATATATTAAATGAAATGAGCCAAGTCTCGGGACGTAGCTGAATACCACAGATTTTTTGGTATCAAGCTTTCGGCTTACGCCATCTTCAGGAGCTAAACAACGAAAAACAAAACGAAAATGGAACAAAATGATTGTCACACCTGGGTAGAACCAGAAGGACTTTGACATGTTAGTCTAGAATTTAGGTTGTTTTGACCAACTCCCACAAAAAAGAAATAAAAAGTAGGAAACAAGTTACATCAATTTGAAGACTGTTTAATAAGATATTATCCCTATCTGGGAATATATAAATCTTTCACTGGAACCAAATATAATTTAACCATTCACAGAAAATCGTCATTATTGAGAAGTACTTTTATAAGCAATGCATAATATAGTATGAGTTAATGTGCACAATAATTACCCCCTTTCAATTAAAGTTTATCATCCGGATTGTATTATATAAGCCTTGAAAAACTACCATAGACATTTCAAAGTCACGAAAGTCATCTCCTGTGTGAATCCTTGAAAACAATCCACAGAAGTTGACACTAAAGCATATGAAATAAGTTCTACCTCGTTGGCGATGATAACAAAGAATATCCCTGAAGTGATGGTTGCTATCCTTCCCTGAAGGATCTGTCGTTGTCCAAGCTTGGTGTAGGGCCAGACTTTAATCTGAAGTTATTCGTACCAGTGGAACCCTCAGAAAATATCCAGCTGACAATCTTTAACCGGATGCTCATCGGGTAACCAATCTTTGAGTAAACTGAAATCTGCACCCTAATCAGTGTTGTAAACCATGTTGTAACCGCCATAGTCTGTCTGGAAAAATGACTGCTTATAAACACAGGGTCCACAGGCTGTCTACCATGATGGCACCACGGGTGTGGCCCTCTGGTTTCACTGCTTCACTTGCAGCAACCTGACACAGCTAAATACATGTAAGCAGATGGCGCCTCTAGCAGCATGCACACAATGCTCTAGCTTGCCTTGGCTCCCAACCTAGCAGAAATCACTCTACTGTGACCTAAAAAAGACTGCTTGTATAGAAATCCCTAACTCCCATAAAAGCCTAGGAATGGTAATCACCTGCTCAACTTGCCTGCAATATAATAAGGATGCTATGCACTTTTGACACAAACCCCCATTTAAGAAAATATATCATATTTCCTACAGTATATCAAAAGAGGAATAGCAAACTTTATTAATTGCATTTAGTTAAAATTAAATGTCTAAATGTAAGATCTTGTTACCTTTGCAACAGAAAAGTAAGATTCCTAACAGGAATAACTCAAGTAAGATAGCAAGGTCATGAATTTAATGCCTCACTCTGTATATACTCGGCTGAGAAAGTCAGCTCCAAAGTTCTCTGAACCAGGTATAGCTTCAACTCTAAACCTGAATGGCTGCAAAGATAATGCCCATCTCATGATGCGATTATTAATGCATTTGAACTGATTGATGTAGACAAGAGGCTTGTGATCTGTTTCGAGAATAAATTCTCGACCTTCCAGATACACCTGGAACTTTCCTATACCCCACACAAGGGCAATACATTCCCTTTCGATAGCAGAGTATCTTTGCTCTCTAGGAAGTAGCTTTCGGCTAGCATAAGCTATCGGACAGTTAACTCCATCTTTCTTCTTCTGAAGAACTGCACCCAAGCCTGTCACTGACGTATCAGTACGTACTGTGAAAGGCAATGCCATATCTGGCAAACACAGAATTGGTGCGGAGAACAAACAGCCCTTCAGCTTTTCAAATGCCTTCTTGTCTTCCTTGGTCCAAACTAGCCTGTTGGGTTGACGACCCTTGGTCTTGTCAGTGAGAGGAGCTGCCATAGATGCAAATTGTGGAATGAATTTGCGATAGTAGCTACCAACCCCGTAAAAGATCTCATCTGCTTTTTGGTCCCTGGTTGAGGGGCATTGCAGATCTTCTCAATCTTGTCTTGCATCGGTTGGATCTTTCCTTCTCTCACGATGTGACCTAAACTATGTACCCTGGTCTGACAAGATTTCCTGAGGCACACCTACCCTTGAAAATACCAGAACCAGGGCTTCTGCCACAGGTGTAGTCTCGATATTCGTCAAGGCCACCGCCTCAGGGTACTTTGTCGCACAATCAACAATAGTAAGAATTTACCTATTCTTCTGAGCAGTAACTGGATGAATGGGTCCAACCAGGTCGACTGGAATCCTCTTCAAAGGAATGTCAATAACGGGCATCTTACCCAACAGAACGCGTGGAGCTCTTCCCTTATAAAAGGATCGTTCGTTGACAAATGTCACACGACTGAACAAACCTAGTCACATCTGCTCCAACACCTGGCCAGTAGAAATATGACAGAACTTTATCAGTCATTTTCTTAACTCCCTGATGACCTCCCATTATGCCTTCATGAGCCAACTTCATGACAGTGATACGATAAGGCTTTGGGACAACCAGCTGAACAACTGAATTGCCATGAACAACACTCTTTCGAACAAACTGGATGAGTAATACTGCAAAAGTACTATGAGTACTGCAAGTTCCTCAAAAATATTGCGAGTACCGTAGTGAATTGGACCCAAGTACTGCAGTACTACTGCAGTACCACTGCAGTACTACTGCATTACCACTGCATTACTTTACAGTACTTTTTTACAAGGGCGCCATAATCTGTCTGGAAAAAATGACTGCTTATAAACACAGGGTCCACAGGCTGTCTACCATAATGGCACCACGGGTGTGGCCCTCTGGTTTCACTGGTTCACTGCTTCACTTGCAGCAACCTGACACAGCTAAATACATGTAAGCAAATGGCACCTCTAGCAGCATGCACACAATGCTCAAGCTTGCCTTGGCTCCCAACCTAGCAGAAATCACTCTACTGTGACCTAACAAAAGACTCCCATAAAAGCCTAGGAATGGTAATCACCTGCTCTACTTGCCTGCAATATAATAAGGATGCTATGTACTTTTGACAATGATAATACTTGTACTACTACATGCATAAAAGAAAAGTAATGAGCAATACTTCTGGCAATAGCTAATATCCAATACAAATAATCTGTATATAAATCAATATAGTGATAATCCATGTAAAGTTTGAAATAATTAAAATCATTACCTGTTAAAGTTGTTTGTGGTTCTGCTTGCTTGTGCGATGGATCACGTGACCTGATCCACCGCAAAAGCAAGTTAACTGATGCGTGTCATTGTGTCATTGTAGTGAATCTGGTCGATTTATATAATAATAATACCACTGTTCTTGTATAGCGCATTATAATATAACATCCCTATGCGCTTCCAAAGGGTTTTGGATATTATTACCCTGGCTTTAGCCAGATTATTCGTATTGAATATTAGCTATTGCCAGAATTATTGCTCATTAATTTTCTTTTATGCATGTAGTAGTACATGTATTATCATTTTGTTCCATTTTCGTTTTGTTCTTCGTTGTATAGCTCCTGAAGAAGGCGTAAGCCGAAAGCTTGACACCATTAAATCTGTGGTATTCAGCTACGTCCTGAGTCTTGGCACATTTCATTTATTTAATTATCCTACCAAGACGGCCCGTCATGTTTTGTCTCAGCCATATCTTCACAATATGTATATAATAAAAAAAGAAAATTCGCCCCATGGTTGAATATAGGTATATATATTATATGATTAAAATCTATGAGTTGGGATATGAAGACACAAACAAAGATGCTACATGGATAACAATTTTGTCATAATCACTTGATAAAGGCACCAGGAAGTGTCAGAAATTTGTGACAGGAACAAAAATATATGTTGGATTATAACGTGAAATGACTTGTTTTATGTATATGAATGAATGATTTGATGATTCTAAAAACTTTGTAGATACACATGACACATGAATATATGATATTTGTTGTTTCATGATTTTTAAAAGCTATTATGACAGAGTCAATATCCTTCTATCATGGCTATGTTGAAATCACATGAGATAGAGGTATTAAGAGCTCATATTGAGAAAAGAAGTGGTATGCGTTTTTATTTGGATATATTAAAATCTGTGTATCAAAGAAAACAATCCTTTTTAAATTTGTTAAATAGCTCAACTAGAAAGTGCATTTAAAAAAAATAAAAATCACCTTTTCGAGGGTTTGAAATTGTCTCGCAGTCCAATTTCGGCAAAATCCGAGCTTGTTTACTTTTCTATGCAAATTAGCACTGACGTCATTGGGTAGAGTCGTATGACCTCGCGGTATACTGCTGCACAACATAGCATGGACTGGCAACCAAGAGTGAAGAGAAACTTTGCTCGACATGATTTTTATACTTCAAAATTATGTTTCCAAATCCATCAGTTTTGTCGAATATTATATGAAAACTAGTTTACAAAATTTTATTCCAACAAGCAACCATTTTTCAGACAGCTCGCACAGGTTTACATGCACGAAAACTTTAAAAAGTCGTGGAACAAGGGCGTCATTCGCTCCTCAAACGTGGGGGGGGGGGACATATTTTTGTATTTTTGTTTTAATTAGTAATATATATATATATATATATCTATCTATCTATTAATATAATACACTAAGGATTTGGGGCTCCTTTTTTGGTTCAAATAGGCTCCTCCCCTGGCCCTTTCGGTCCCCGCCTTTTGGTACCCATGGGTGGGGAATGGTTCTTAGAGTGGTGGGAGGCACTTCTTAAGGGCTGACGTCCCGTCCATATTTCATAAATTCATTTTGAAACATTGAATTTCCGCAGGGAGTAGGCCTAATCATTCTGCCAACCATGAAGCGGGTCTGTAGCTTCATGCCCAGCCAACCCATACCCTTTACCTGTGAAGGGGAGGTATGCCAAATTAGAACAGCGTGTATACTCCAAGCATAGACTCCAAGTCCATAGTCGCATGTATGGCTTCAATGTACACGGGCACACAATACACGTGCATGTAATTCGTTCGCACAGCGCACTGTGTTCTACATGTAGCCTACTATACTGCGTATACTACATTTCACGCATATAGAGTTACATCATTATTTTGTGGCTTCACATACACAGTTTTGTGTGTATGTAACTATGAGTTCACTGTAGTCGCTGGGGGGGGGGGGGGGGGGGCATGTCTCGCTGAATCACATAACCGGGTGACGCGTTTGTGGTATACGAAAAAGCAAAAATCAAGAAAAAGGATATCAAATTCAGAGATGATAAAGAGATCCGCGGAAGGGGGGGGGGGGGTAGGCTTTGGAGTGTAGGGTTAGGGTTAGGGTAGTGTTTAGGGTTTACCTAACCGCACATTTGGGTGGTTGTCGCATAAGTTATGCGACAACCACCAACAGCTGAAATGACATGAATGGGGAATGGCCTTCATACCTTTGGAAAGATGTTATGGTATATCGCCTCAATTCATTCCCTTAGATATGACAGACTAAACTGATATGTAGACATCATTCGGGGGAGGGGATGTGTAGGAGATCACGTCACTTAGGAATATCGGTTGCAACGGTGTAAAGAAGGAGCCCCCCAAAACAACAACAACAAACAAACAAAAACAAACAAAAACTAACAAAAAACCAAAAAAAAACAAAAAATTCCTTCGAAATTATTTCCACTATGATATGAATACGTATAATGATATTAATCCCTTCTCCCTCGCGCTGGGGGTGATGGGATGACATTGGAATGGGGAGGGGGGTAGGAGGGAAAATTTAATCCGTCGGTCCTCCCAAGACCCATATAAGGGGCCATAATACCCCTGAAAATAAAATGACAAATTCATTTTTTTCCCTCATTTTTGCATCCTTTACAGGGGACGTACCGCTAATTATGGATGTTATGTTTTCATGGCCTTGATTTCTCTGAGTATTAAACCACAGAAACATGGCAAGATCAAATCGCTCCCTCTAGGTCTATGCATGGATATTGTACTGGAACATTATTATATCCATATCATTAATCTTCATCAAGATGAAAATGTAATTTTTGTAACTCATGCAAGCTTTGGATAAATAAGACATACTCACATGTTCAGGGGCGGATCCAGAATTTAGCATAAGGCGGGGCACACAAGTGCAGGTTTGTCAACTTTTCGAAAAGGCAGACCTGTATTTTTGGGGTCTTGCCAGGTTCTTGGAAAGTCGCTCAGTGGTGGGGGAGGGAGGGGGGGGGGGGGAAGGTGGCGACAATTTTTCTTTTCGTCAGACCTCCAAAATTCGCTCAGGAGTGGTGGTTAATTCTTTGACAAGCAAAAAAGGTTTTCATTCTAAAAGGGGGGGGGGGGGAGGCACAATCGACAAAAGGGCGGATGATACATGGTCAAAATGCATACTTTCCTTCCAAAAAGGGGGGTTGGGAGGGCACGGACCGGAAGTACCCCCACCCTGATCCGCCAATGCACATGTTGTAAATACTTTTTGGTAAAAAATAACAAAAACAAACAAAAACTAACAAAAAACCAAAAAAAAAAAAATTCCTTCTAAATTATTTCCACTATGATATGAATACGTATAATGATATTAATCCCTTCTCCCTCGCCATGTATAGTGTGTACCTCTGCCGCACAACTCGAGTGTACTTTATGAGTTGCAGTGAACCATTGATTAGCATTTTGGATCCTTGGTGTTTTGGCTGGCTATTGTTCACACTTTGCATTTTATATATCCTAAATGCCGTACATTCCATATACATTTCCTCTCTTTTGAATGCCTTGTGAAAATTCTTCATTCATTGTTGCTAAGTTATTAATAAAGACAATATAATTAGGAAATCATTTTTTTATGTATTATTCACTAGAAAGTTGTTCATCAGTAAAAAAGTAAACAGTGTCTACTATAAAACCAAATCTCTTCATAATTATCATACAAAATAGCAAAGCGTGCTCCCCAAGGGTGGGTACCGGGAGGGGAGGAGTCCCCCCCCCCCCCCCCGTTCCAGCGCGAAAACTCTGACGTTTTAGCGAATTCGGAAAAAAAAGGAAAAATATAAACGGCTCGTAGCAAGCAATTTTTTGAGGCGGAAAGTTATAGTTTCGACACCCTGGCTGCTTTTCAGTTATTTTGGACGCAATACTCCACTGTTTGTAACAGGGGTCGGTGCAGGGAGGGGGAGTTTCCCCCTTTCCACGCGAAGCGCGAAAGCTCTGACGTTTTAGCAAATTTGAGAGAAAGATAACAGCTTGTAGCAAACAATTTTTTTAGGTGGAAAGTTATAGTTCGACGCCCTGGCTGCTTTTCAGTTATTTTGGACGCAATACTCCACCTTATGTAACAGGGGTGGGTGCAGGGTGGGGGAGTTTCCCCCTTCCGCACGAAGCGCGAAAGCTCTGACGTTTTAGCAAATTTGAGAGTAAGATACCAGCTTGTAGCAAACAATTTTTTTCGGCGGAAAGTTATACTTCGACGCCAGGACGGCTTTTAATTATTTGGACGTAACATTTCACATGTGAGGGGGGGGGGGGGGGGGGGAAGCTAATGGCGTATCTAGGGATTATGGCGCCCGGGGCAAACAAATGAAGTTAGTGCCCCCCCCCCCTCCCCAGGTCCCGGTTATTGTAGAAGCGAGGGGCCAAAGCCACCGAGCGGCAAATTTTTCAATCTTTAACCCTTAAAAACACATTTTATTGCGCATTTTAGCCAGCAAATTTTGCATTTGACCACCGCAGTTGAGCGGTAGAGAAGCTTGATTTTTATACATTGATAATAATGATAATAATAATAATGATAATAATAATAATAATAATAATAATAATAAAATAAGATTTATAAGACGCCGAATCCAAATGCTTAAGGCGCAACTTGTGCAAAAGATGAAATACATCACAAATAAGCAAAAGTGCAATGGGATATGTACGGACATGAAAGGTAATAGTAATCAATTATAGGCCAAATTAATGTGGAAAGTTGAGTTTTTGTTAGTGCTTTTTCTTAAAGGTATTAAAGTCGTGTTTGGCATGCTTCTCTTTAGTCAATAAGATACATGTATGTGAGGAATTTGCTATGGAAAGATTGTTTCTATACATGTAAGCTCTGTTATTTGGGTTCAAGATTGTTTGAAATTGGATTCCTTGAATCACACCATAAGTTTATGAATGAAAACAAATTACTGTGTAAGGTTCGTTGGATTCTTTTTTTACGTTAATTGTAACTGGGCGTTTGCTCCCTTTTTATTAATGAAGGCTAATCACTGTAACATTCCTTCATAAGGTAAAATACTTCTGCCCAGTTAAGAGATTGAGGGTCGGAATTTACGTAAATTAGTTCAGAGGTACATTGTAATTAGGTAATATTAGAAAGCTTGAGGAAGTGAAGGTATTGAAGGTCAATGATGCAGGCGCATTAATTTTTAAGTGATACGGTCAAACCAGTGATGTGATGTAGAGTACTCGTTAAATCGGCCAGGGCATCGGAGATTCATTCCTTCTCTCATGCTTGTTCTGAACGTACCGTACCAGGGGGGTGTTTCATAAAGCTGTTCGTAAATTACGAATGACTTTACGAACGACTGGAACATGTTCTTGGGTGCTATACTAATCAGATTCTCAATCATTTAGCACAAGAACTGATCACCAGTCGTGCGTAAAGTTGTGCGTAACTTATGAACAGCTTTATGAAACACCCCCCTGTAGTAATTTGTTGTGCGAAGGCTGAAGTTGGTTCTTGAACTTCAATTCTTCAGGAGTTTGTAATTCCAGTATTGGAATTGACTGCGTTCAGGCAGTGCATTGGTCCCTGTGACGAGTGGGTGTTGATATCCTGGGGTTTTTGTTTTTTTATTTGTTATTTTCTATAATAAAAGATGAGAACAAACAACAGTGGTTGCCCATATGTGCTCTTTTTTGAGTGACCTACTTCGAGCTTCGACATTAAACAGATACTTTTTAAGATTATTTTTGAACACTTCAACAGAACTGCTATTTCTAATCCCTTGAGGAACAGTATTCCATATCGACGGGCCCAGCATGAGCGAAGGTTCGCTCCCCCCATTTTGCGTTAAGCCTAGGAATAACAAGTAAGCCAGAGTCTTGAGAACGTAACAGCTAGAGGGAATGTAATGCTTGATCAAACCAATGTTGTACTGCGGAGCAGAGCCATGCATACAGTGAAATAATAACAGAAGTATCTTGAAAACAATACGTTCTTCTACAGGCAACCAATTAATTGATTTGAGAACTGGTGTAATGTGACACGAGCAGCGGCATTCTGTAATTTGTGTAATTTTGCAAGTAGGTTGTGAGGCAAACGAAACAAGAGGCCATTACCAAAATCCAAGCAAGATGATCTTAAAGCATGAGTAATTTTCTCAGTGGCACTACGGTTAAAGGGTCACTAAAATAAAAAAATACATGTAATTGCCCATTTTTCGTAGGAAGGTGTCATCAGGAGCCAAAAAATATCCATCGCACAATTTTTTATGCATTCAGTCACATTTTATAATCATTTGAAAAGTACATTTTTGCTGATTTACACAGTCATAAGCCCCGCCCCTAAAAAAACCCATCGAAGCGACATCGTGATCACGTGATCTGTGACGCATGAAAAGTAAGGGAAAATATTCCACTAACCTATACCGTGCGCGCCCGGAGGCCCCCGGCAGGCCCAGCCCGGTGCCGAGCATGATATTCACCGCATCGACCATTTGCATTGCGTATTTTCGTGGTTTTATTCCTCACAATAACTTTGATTTTGGGACACAGTTTCATCAATAATGCCTAATCGGTGTATAGTTGCGGGCTGTAGCAAGACCCCTAAAGATGGTGTAAGCCTACATCATTTTCCTAAAGATGAAAATCTACGGAAATTGTGGGTCGCAAAGGTAAAGCTCACGCGGGCAGAGTGGCAAGGGCCGGCCAAGTGAGTGGAGTACAATCTGCAGCGATCACTTTGCCGAAGATGATTTTGAGGATCCTGGCCTGTATTCCGAATTCGGCATGAAGAGAAGGATAAGCTAGCTAAAAGATTCAGCTATTCCAACGATCAGACTTGGAGTCAAGTCTTCCAATCTGTTTTTCAACGACAGCAGCTGCAGCAGCTTCACCCGTAGACCGAAAATTCTGTCTCTCGTTCGTTAGCTAAGACGACCTAACGAACGACAGAATTTTCGGTCTACTTCACCCACGGCCCTTCACCGTATTCTGCGAGGGGTTCAAACATATTATGGTCGAATTTCCCCTTGCCACTCGAGCTTCTTTGCCTTCGGGGTCTGATAAATCATCTGATAAATCAGAGTTCGTATCTGCATGGCTCAGAAAAGTCCTCCAACTCGGAATCGCGGGCACTTTTCCTCTCTCTATATAAGTTACTCGAATTCAGCCAAAATCTAAGTCAGTACTAACGTACTTTGCAAAGCGAAGTAAAAAAAAAAAGCCGTAAGTGAAATAAACAAAACAAAAGCGTTCACCAGTCGCTATGTACGAGGGGAACATAATAGTCACTGCCGTACTAAATATGTGTAGGACATTGTAGCCTACATACAGATGCATAAAACGGCTGTGCACGCGTTTATGACCAATGCAAAACTTTCGTTCGGCAAGCTCAGATGGATGAGAACATTGTTCAAAAGAAAAGCTAAAAAACAAAACAAGAGCTGTATATTTGGGCAAAACCGTTTTCTGATATTGTAGAAAATATATTGCTAATGATTATTCACTCCTAAGATTATATTGATTAATTTCCTTTTTTCATAAATTGTCCGTTGATTGTCCGAGGGGTCAAATACCGCATTCTGTGTACAATATTATATGCTGCAGCCTGCAGATCTTGTGCCTCTAATTACTTTTCATACGTCATTTGGGGGGTTAGCCAATCAGCTCACGAGTTTTAAGGAACGGTCCCAAAACCTCTGCTTTTCCACCTTTTTCGCCAAAACGAGACATAATTTGGACAATCGATTGGCAGATTCGTGATTAGAAGGCAAAACTACATGGAAAGAGCACCCATTTTCTCTCTAATTTAGTCAACCTTTAAGGTATTTCCGAATAAAACCTAAATTGCGTAACTTATATTTATATTCACTCACTTCTACAATCGGAAGCAGAACGAAAACCCTATAGAGTCGAGAAAATCAGCAAGGCGACCTGAAGTTGAGATTTCTTTCAAAAGTATAGAACCTCAGTCTGCAAATGCTGCTTTATACACTTTATCCTATATTGGGAGCGCAATATTTAGCAGGAGTATTATACCGTTATATAGCGAGCAAAGCAATTACATCTTTATTTGTTTTCAAACTTTTTGAACCCTTTAAGCTACATGTATTAAAGAACTATATACTGGGGGAGCAAAATTATGACATCCTGAAAGAAAATAATTATGCGAGGGAGCAAAGCGACGGAGCTTTGGAAAATTTTCGCATTTCAAACGATTTGTTTCCATTTTCTTCGATATTTTCGCATTGAAATAATGGCATTTCTTATATCCTTACTTCTAATCATTAAAGAATGCGATGGTATTTCAAGATCAAATATGACTTTGGGTAATTATTAGTTTTAAGTAAATGTATCATAATTCTTATTTTATCGACACCCATGGTAACAGGGATGGGTGCGGGGAGAGGAGATTTATTTCCCCCCTTCGCGCGCAAAGCGCGAAAAAACTTTGACGTTTTAGCAAATTTTGAGAGCCAGATAACGGCTTGTAGCGCCTTTTTAGGCCCTTTCCTCTCACTTCCCCGCTTTTTCGTTCTCGCTTTTTTAATATATTTTTTTAAGTGGCTGAATAGGGGGGGGGGGGGGGAAGCAAGGCCCCCGGTGCCCCCGGTGCCCCCGGTGCCCCCTGTCTACGCCAGTGTTCATATACCTGTAACTCTTTCATGTTTCTTGCATTAACCTACGACTTTATTACAAAACAAATAGAACAGTAGAAACTAATACTAGGTAATCTTCATGAATAGCCTCATGTAATTGGACTCCACCGTTAGTGGAACATTTAAGTCTAATGATCACATGTTCACTTTACATACTCTAATTTTTGTTTTTGTTTTGGAGCAGTAGTGTTTTATATTCAAACACTTTCACATTCAGGCAGTGAAAGGCATGTGTTTTACAATCCTATATTTACTCTTCTTTTTCACAATTTCATTTTTCCCTTTAGTACAAAACTAACCAGGCACTGGAAACATGCTCTATATTTCTTTAATGGATAACAGAAATTTCTTCATGAACAGATTTTACACAAAAATGGAGCATTGCAAGGGTCAAAATGCTTAAAGCTTTATCTTTTAGGCACTACATGTACACATACAGGTATACCAGGGGTGGATACAGGATTTTCAAAAAGGGGGGCGCACACTGAAGAACCCTTCGTTTGACAAAGCCAAACGGCCATCTAGGGGGTTGGGGGCATACCTTGTCAGATAAAACGGGGGGGGGGGGGGGGCGCACACCCCTTTCGCCCCCCCCCCCCCCTCTGGATCCGCGCCTGTATACACACACATACACAAAATCATCAAATGACAACCCTTACAAAAATATCCTGTGGTATTCCTGTGGTATTTCTATGGTACTTTATAATACCACAGAAAATACCACAGGGATGAAGAGGTACCACACATAAGCATGTGGTACTGCAGAGGTGTAGCCTGTGGTACCCATGTGGTATGAAAAATACCATAAGAAATACCAAGAAAAACTATACCACAAAATTATCATACAGCAGTGCTGTGGTATTTATATAGTACAGTGTACTACCACAGAAAATACCACAGGGATGAAAAGGCCCACACAGATTCCTGTGGTACTGCAGAGGAGTATAGCCTGTGGTACATACTTGGAACTAAAAATACCACAGGGATGAAAAGGCCCACACAGATTCATGTGGTACTGCAGAGGAGTATAGCCTGTGGTACATACTTGGAACTAAAAATACCACAGGGATGAAAAGGCCCACACAGATTCCTGTGGTATGTGTCGCCTGTGGTACCCATGTGGTACCCATTTACCCACAGGAAATACTACAAAGAAAATTTACCACAGAAATATCATACAACAGTGCTGTACTGTTGTACAGTGTGACAAGGCTGTAAGAGATACCATACAGATTCCTGTGGTGCTGCAGAGAAGTAGCCTGTGGTACATACTTGGACCTAAAAATACCACAGGGATGAAGAGGTACCACACATAAGCATGTGGTACTGCAGAGATGTAGCTTGTGGTACCCATGTGGTATGACAAATACCATAAGAAATACCACAAAGAAAAACTATGCCACAAAAATACCATACAGCAGTGCTGTGGTATTTATATAGTACAGTGTAATACCACAGAAAATACCACAGAGATGAAAAGGCCCACACAGATTCCTGTGGTACTGCAGAGGAGTATAGCCTGTGGTACATACTTGGAACTAAAAATACCACAGGGATGAAAAGGCCCACACAGATTCATGTGGTACTGCAGAGGAGTATAGCCTGTGGTACATACTTGGAACTAAAAATACCACAGGGATGAAAAGGCCCACACAGATTCCTGTGGTATGTGTCGCCTGTGGTACCCATGTGGTACCCATTTACCCACAGGAAATACTACAAAGAAAATTTACCACAGAAATATCATACAACAGTGCTGTACTGTTGTACAGTGTGACAAGGCTGTAAGAGATACCATACAGATTCCTGTGGTGCTGCAGAGGAGTAGCCTGTGGTACATACTTGGACCTAAAAATACCACAGGGATGAAAAGGCCCACACAGATTCCTGTGGTATACTGCAGATGTGATCGCCTGTGGTAGCCATGTGTTAAAAGAAATACCACAGGGAATACTACAAAGAAAAATGTACCACAGAAATATCATACGACATGAGTGCTGTGTTATTTATGATTTATGTGGTATCTTTTACAGCCGTGTACACTGTACCACATAAATAACACAGCACGTACTGTTGTATGATATTTCTGTGGTACATTTTTCTTTGTAGTATTTCCTGTGGTATTTCTTTTACCACATGACTACCACAGGCGATCACATCTGCAGTACCACAGGAATCTGTGTGGGCCTTTTCATCCCTGTGGTATTACACTGTACTATATATATACCACAGCACTGCTGTATGGTATTTTTGTGCTATAGTTTTTCTTTGTGGTATTTCCTATGGTATTTTTCATACCACTGTACTATATAAATAACACGTACAGCACCGCTGTATGGTAATTTGTGGTATAGTTTTTCTTTGTGGTATTACCTATGAAATTTTTCATACCCTCAAAAGATGCCTCAGAATGAATAGCTCGAAACACATTGAATTATTTCAATCAGTTAGTGAATTCTGAACACTTTAGTATGTTTATAATATCAGGGGCCTGTAACATAATATAAAGATACAATAAATCTTACAATCAATTGTAACTCTTTAGTACATGGTTTGCCATAGACTTACGATTGATCAATCGTAAGATTGAGTTATCTCTTTATGTTACGGGCCCCAAATTAAAGTGCTATTAAGCATCAATACCATCGCGACGCGTAGGCCTATTGATTACCAACATATTACATTTCATTGCAAAATGGTCTGAATCTAATAGACTATGCACAAGCAACTGCACACACACAGACACACACATATACACCGGTACACACCATAGAGTTGAGTTCTGTGTATAACTCTATGGCAGACACTATGGCAGACATATTTGGCAATATGCCAGCCGTTACATTAACGCGGTCTTTGCATGCATGCAGTTCGGGCATGCGCAGCTAGCTAGCTAGAGATTCAAATGATCTACAAGTACAACAGCCAGTGATTGCAAGTGAAAGGCAGAACATGCATGTGCCTACAAAATTTCTGGATTATAAACTTCATTTCAAAGGTGAGCAATGGCAATGTATTTTATGAAGTAATAGCAATTCATTTAATATTATTCACTTTCTTGATGGGTATTTTTGTACTGAGCATCACTCGACAGTTGATGAGTGAGAGTAATGAATGAAGGTTTAAGACAGTTAAGCTTGTAGTTCCACCTATTCATATACATGTATTCGTTGTTTTTGTCCTATGTTGGGTATCAACTTTCTGCATGCATGTTTCATAAATCAAATAAGCGATGCTACGTTATTTTATGAGTAGATAGACCTATAGTGTCCCTGAAAAGAGCCAAAATTATTCAAACATTATGTAGAGGCTGCATGGCCGGCAGGGGGGGGGGGGGGGGGGGGGGGGGGGGGGGGAGTTGCATCTGATCATTCGGTGCATAAATTTTGTTAGATGTATCAAATTTAATGACGAATCCGGAGGATCTAATAAAATTTACTTTGCAATAGTTGCTCAGGAAAACATTTTCTGAAAATATTTTGATGTTTTCTTGCAAGAATGTTGTGAAATTAAATAAAAAGAATGATTTAAATATGTAGATATGAACAAAAACATTTTATTACAACTTTGATAATGATATTTGGAAATGGGAAGATGATGCATTCTTTTTTCTTCTGCCATTGTGTAAATTAAATTGACACTTTCTTTTTTAATTGTTCATTTTCTTTTATCTGCATGGCAGGAAAGATGGCATTTTGTTCAGTCTGAGGCTCGGCAGGATCAAGCTTATGTCTAAGGGATTGGACCTGAGCGAAGCGTTCTGCCTACATGTACATGTAGGTACGTGAGGAATTCGGCGAGCATGTCTTAGCTGCGTTAGTAAGAGTGGATCTGTGGGCACGTGGTACCGTGCTTGGGCTCAGAGGAGTACTTATATGTAGCAGCATGTGTGACTCGTACGTACATGTTTAGAATCATTCATATAAGATTAACTTATCATTTGCTAGTCTTTATAATGACACTTTAAATTACTGAGATAATGTCAAGTCATAATGTAAATGTCTTATCTATTTGACAAGCCTTTTTTAATTTACTTTTTACTTGTCTCCTCAAAAAAGTGGACTTGGAAGTCAGATTACAAAAATGATTTTAAAAATGTATTCTTCTGTTGGGGCAATGTATGAAATTTGCATAGTTATGAAAATACATGTATCATAAGAATAGGGGAATATCTTTGGGAAATCCTCACTTTTGAACATGAAACTGAAACAATAATGTAGGTGACATTTAAAAAACAGAAATACTATTGAAGACTTTACTCTTACTCAGAGCCCTGCAGTATCCTTGATCATGAGAAGAGGAGACTGATAATGTACATGTTATACTTGTACTTGTTATACTTAACAATTAGCCACTTGTGCATTCTTTCAAAATTGTAATCAAGAGGAAAACTGTGTTCTTCTAAACAAGAGACAATATTTCAGATATGTGTTAGTTGTGTATTTTTTAGATTATAGTCATGTCCATTCATAGGAATGTAACTGCTGTCCTCATGAAAGTAGCATTTTTAACTGAGAAATGACCAGTAACAAAATTTTGCAATGTCCCTCAACTCTCTAGTGAGCGTGTGTGAAGAACATTTTATTTGACCAAGTTTATGAGTGAGCACACATCAAAGGAAACTGTCGCTCTTCAAAATTCACAATGGTCTCTTCATAAGCTCATTGTACCAAGAATTCTTGGTACAATGAGCTTTTGAAGAATGTTCTTCACACATGCTAGCTAGAGAGTTTTGTACTCATGACTTATTTCATTCAAGTCTTGTGCATCTTTTCGGACAGAAAAAAAAAAGAATGTTTCAAAAGTATTATGGCGGTATTCATGAACTGTACTATTCAACTCTCAATATAATCATTAAATCAAACTGTAACATGGGAGCCTGGAACTGGCCTCCAAATTGGAAAATTTGCAGAGGACTTTGGTAGTTCTCAACTACTCATCGAGCATAATTTCATGTAGGTGTAAGATGCCAAAAGGGGAGCTCCTCAACAAATGTTGAACTTCAATGTCTTCTGAATTCAGGTTTTAGTGCTACATTCATTCTTGGAGCTTTTTTTTTTCTCATTCCTGAATTAACTCAATACTGCCTCCCTTTTTTCCATGTAGTATCTATTCAGGGATTTGAATCATATGTTACTAGTGTTTCAAAGTTAATTTCTGTACAGTTACGGGTCAATTTTACTTCAATACTTTACCTGCCTTTTACCTTGAGAGTGTGTACCACACAAATATTTATTCAGGTACACTCTGTATTTATTGCATGGCGACATGTTTTTATTATATATCTATCTTAAATGAAACTTATAAGTTCCTCAAGAATTTGTAAGTGTATATCAGATTACCAGCAAAGTTTATATACTTTTCCTATTTCTTTTTTTAAAGAGAGAGAATATCTGCAAATGCTTGAGGGACTTACAAGTTGTGCAGAGTTTAAATATCAGTATACATGTAGCAGTTTATATATGTATATTTCCTTTTATTAAAAGTGAAGGAATTTGTTCCCTTAACTTCCAATTTCCACTTTCATTATATGTAGTAAAATGTGTTGGTCTGTAGTATTCTGATGGGATCATGCTTCATGGTGAATTATTTTGTGAATGTGGTAATACAGTGCAAGTCACAATTCTTCTACCTGTTAACCTGCAAGCGCTGAATTCAATAGATATGGTCCGGTGATCCCACTGTGATCCTATTGTGATAAGCTTTTGCAGGTTAACAGGTAGAAGAAGAATTGTGACAGGCACTGTACTTGGCAAAACCGCACACCAGTAGCATGCATCAGTACCAAACAGAAAACCCACACAGTAGTATGACAGAGCGATACCACAGAGTATCACATATTGACACCGGCACAAGACTTCCACACAGCAATACCACATAGGAGTACCACAGAGCTTTACCACAGAGGAGTACCACACAGTTATACCACAGTGGAGTACCATACAGCTATACCACAGGGGAATACCAAATAGCAGTACCACAGGAGTACCTCACAGCAATACCACAGACGAGTACCACACAGCAATACCACAGATGAGTACCACACAGTAATACCACAGATGAGTTCCACACAGTAATACCACAGGGGAAACTACAGAGCAATACCACAGGGTAATACTACAGAAATACCACAGAGAAGTACCACACAGCAATACTACAGAGGAGTACCGCAAAGCAATACCACAAGGGAGTACCACATAGTAATACCATATGAGAGTAGCTGTGTGGTACTCTCATATTCAGTATGGTATTTTTGTGTGGTACTTCTCTGTGGTATTGGCCTATGTCCAAAGATGAACTCAGGTATTGCTGTGTGGTACATCTGTGTGGTACTGGTTTGCGGTACTGCTATGCGGTATGTGGTAAACATCTGTGGTATTGCCCTATGGTATACCACAGGAATTGCTATGTGGTACTGCTGTGTGGTACAGCCATGTGGTACAGCCATGTGGTACTGCTATGTGGTATTGCTGTGTGGTACAGCTATGTGGTACTGCTATGTGGTACAGCCATGTGGTACTGCTATGTGGTACAGCCATGTGGTATTGACGTGATTTGTGTGGTATATGTCCCAAAATACCACATGTATTGCTGTGTGGTACAGCCATGTGGTACTGCTGTGTGGTACAGCCATGTGGTACAGCCATGTGGTACTGCTATGTGGTACAGCCATGTGGTACTGCTATGTGGTATTGCTGTGTGGTACAGCTATGTGGTACTGCTATGTGGTACAGCCATGTGGTACTGCTATGTGGTACAGCCATGTGGTATTGACGTGATTTGTGTGGTATATGTCCCAAAATACCACATGTATTGCTGTGTGGTACAGCCATGTGGTACTGCTGTGTGGTACAGCCATGTGGTACAGCCATGTGGTACTGCTGTGTGGTACAGGTGTGTGGTATTGACGTGATTTGTGTGGTATATGTCCCAAAATACCACATGTATTGCTGTGTGGTACTGGCATGCGGTATTGCTTTGTGGTATTGTTTTGTGGTATTAACATGTGGTAATGGGCCCGGGGTTCTGTGGTATACGTCCCAAAATACCACAAGATCCACAGGTGAATTCCATGGGTATTTTTCTTGTGGTATTTTCTATGTGGTAATCCTGTGTGGTATTTATGTGTGGTACTTCTATGTGGTAAATGTCCCAAAAAACCACAGGAATTTTCCTATGGTATATCCTATGGTATATCCTGTGGTAACGTTGTGTGGTATACCACAGAAAATTTTTGTAAGGGAAAATACAATAATATGCCATGTGTACAACACAAAATTACTGAGTATTTCAGATAACAATTAAAGTTATTAAGATACACTATTTTTTCAATCACTATACGTACTCTCTCTCGTCATATTTCCATCATTTGCATGGAATGTCAGTTTCACTTACTGCAACGTAATAGCCAAACCACAGTTTGTAAAATGGTTGTAAAGTAGTATTTTTAAAAATAAATATGTGGAATTATTTTTAAATGAGAGACACATAAAAGATTAAGGGAGGTACACTTTTACTACACAGAGACATTTGGAGATAAATATAATGGTCCTTATGAACTAAAATCCAATTGCTCCTTGAAAAAATACCTGCACAACAATACCTGTTAGTTTGTCACCTTTACTATTCAATGAAACATTTAGGTAGAAGAAAGCATGGGCTTTAATGGTTTTACTTTTCGTTTCCATTGTTTGGTTGGTTTCTTTCATGCTAGGTTAGCTAGCATTTATCATTGCACTACTGAACCAAAAAAATGCAAAGAAAAAATTAGTGAGTCATCTGAAACATCAACCAACACGCACGATTCAAGTTAATAAGTTTTAAAATCCACCAATCGGCGCCATGTACCTTACTGAAAGGTATAGTGATCGACCGTCCACGCGTCCGCAACCTAGCGCCGGCCCTGGCCTAGCGCCTGGCCATGCCGACACAGTGATGCATGTTCATCAGTCTGATTCGGGTAGATGTTAGCGTATTGTATAGCTAGACATGCAATACACGCGGAACCGCAAATAAAGTAGTGTCATTTGCCAGCATCGAGTCGTACGCCTACGAAGGCCTACATAATGTATCCATTATATGATACAGTCGCCATCTCCAAAAGCCAACTTTTTATGCCTCCGCCCACCGAAGGCATTATGTTTTCGGGTTGTCCGTTCGTCCGTCCGTGTCTGCGTCCGTGCGTCCGTCCCACTTCTCGTTACCGTGATATCTGAACAATCATTTGAGGTAGGAACCTCAAATTTGGTACTAGTATGTACATGTATCCCCATACGAAGATGAACTGATTAGATTTTGGGGTAAGTAGGTCAAAGGTCAGAGGTCACAGAGGTCAATTTACATGAAATTATATGAAATTACTGGTTTTTAGCACCGTTACCTTGATATCTCAAGAACTGTTTGAGGTAAGAACTTCAAACTTGGTACTAGTATGTATCCCTATACCAAGATGAACTGATTAGATTTTGGGGTAAGGAGGTCAAAGGTCAGAGGTCAATTTACATGAAATTACATGAAATTCTTGGTTTTTAGCACCGTTACCGTGATTTTTGAAGAACTGTTTGAGGTAAGAACTTCAAACTTGGTACCAGTATGTATCCCCATAGAAAGAGGAACTGATTAGATTTTGGGGTAGGTAGGTCAAAGTTCAGAGGTCACAGAGGTCAATTTACATGAAATTATATGAAATTACTGGTTTTAGCCTCGTTACTGCGATATCTCAAGAACTGTTGAGGTAAGAACTTCAGACTTGGAAAGAGGAACTGATTAGATTTTGGGGTAGGTAGGTCAAAGTTCAGAGGTCACAGAGGTCAATTTCGTAATAACCATTGATGAATGCGCATCAACTATATTATACTTGTAGGTGATCAGGAATTATCTGAATACAAGCGGAGGCATATTGAAGACGCAGTCGTATCTTTTGCTTGTTTTTTTTTGTTGTTGCACTAGTTCTTAACGTAAGAAGTATATATATATATACTTGGAAATTTGAGGATAGGTAATTTCGGTTTTGAATGATTTATTTTCTTTTCATAATAAAAGTCCCAAAAGTGTGGGGGGGGGGGGGACATTTGATATTGTGTCCCCCACCTTCAAACTGCCCCCCCCCCGTCCCCCAGAGGTATATACTCTACGAGAATCGCTCTTTTCTTCCTATAATATTGGTCACAGCAGTGAAATATGTGGTGAAACACGTAATAAAGGTTAGTTTTAACTTGTCACGTGACATATTTTGGAAAAAAACTATACTATGACTTCGAACTGAGTCCACAAAATCAGCGCAAGAACGACCATGTCGGCATTGATGCAACAATACAATTTCACAATACGGCGAAAGTTGCTCACATTAGTTCTCAGTCTGACTTCCGACAGTGGTCTCCTGCGGCTTAATTGTTGGTGTTTTTGAATATTTGATGCTCTGTATTAAAAATGTGGGCAAGACATCCTTCTTCAACCTAGCCTTGTATTTCGGGCCAGCTACATCTCCAAAGTCAATCTTGCAGTGACGTTCGAAGGCTGATTTTTCGAAATGGTCGCTACAAATTCGTGCATGCTTGCTGTGTGTTGCTGCTGTGAAATCTTTTCGCCGAATTTTCACAAACTTCACCCACAAATTCCGTTGCTTATTGAGCTTTGGAAAGGTGAAGAAACTGATGTTGGGGTTCTTTAAAGTATTGTAACTCCCCCCCCCCCCCCACACACACACGCAACGCAATTTCGTGGCATTTTGCCACAAAACGTAAGGATTCCCCCAAAAGAAAGCGACTCTCGTTGATGTTTTTTTTACACACGATTTCAATAGCGCGCGTTATGCACCGGATGAATTGACCTGGATGAATTGATCAACTCTACCCAGTGACGTCATAGCAGGTCAACCCCGCTTCGATGTTTATCAGTCTGTTTGAGAAATCTGGCTCAATAAGGGCAATAATCAAGGGTACATTTTATGCAAAAAAATCTATTTTATTTGCTAAAATTGATGAAACCTTTATTTCAATATGTTTATTATTTATTTACAAACCATATTCTTGCAATTGGGGGTCGGAAAAAAAATCAACATATGAGCTCTTTAACAGTGAGAAAAAAGAAGCCTGTAAAAAATGAAATGGTGGTATGATGGGGTGACCATATTTCGCGCACATTCAAATTTTTATTAGAAATGTGACATTCGATACTTGATTTCTCATATTCTACAATAATTTATTTATAAAGTTTTATACCAAACGGAAAGCAAAATTCTGGACTAAAACTTGATTTAACAAGAACATTAATCGACGAAGAATTTCGGAAATATCGCGATCTCAAAACCTAGTGTCGGATCGCAAAACACTGAAGAAAAAAAAAGGGCATAAAAACCACGAGACCTAAGTTCGCGCACGTAAATTAACATCTAAGTTATCCAACGTAGCGGTCCAGCAAAGGGAAGATAATTGCATCATTTGTAAGACAAAATATCATACAATCATTTGTTATCACGTTTTACCTACAACTTTGATGACATCTTCTATCAAAATGAGGATTTTTGGACCGTTGTCGGTAACTTCATATTTTTCGGAAACTGACGCAAAAAGTTGCAAAATTGCCGATATTTTGTCAATATCTTCATTATTTCTCACCCAGCTTAAAAGAAAATATAGTCCATATGTAATTTTAGCTTCCTCTATCTAATAGCGCTATCAGATTTTCGAAATCTTTTGTAGTTTTTTAGATATTGCCCCGTGCGCGAACTTAGGTCATGCGCGAAATATGGTCACACCACCATACCATATCATGTAGAGGAGAGTCATCACCTTTGCAAGGTAAGAACCCACTGCACTATTTGTTGAAGAGTACTATAGTGGCCTACACTTGCACATCCAGTTATACTGGGAGGAGAGACCTGTGGGTTGCACTGATTCAGTTTGCTTTTCCTTTCCCGGGCGCAGTGATGATACTAAATGATAACCAGTCAGACCATGCCTGCATATAAATAAGTACCGGTACATACATGTAGGTACTGTTTTCTTCTTTTTGTTACAGTCCAGACCGTTGTTTCATTGGATTCGATCACCACCAACTCGGTGCGTGTCATAGGAACAGCAAACACACAAACGATCTTGTATACTCCTAGTGATGGCACATTTACTTCGGGATCTTTAGCAACAAATGGAGCAACAAATGTAGGAGGTTTGACCCCCGGTCAAGAGTACACTATAACCATTCGAGTAGGATCAAATGCTGTTGATCAAGTATCATTCTTCACATGTAAGTCTTTTACATACTGTATTTCTACCTCTAACTTTTATCCAGTCCCTTTAATTGTACTATTTAGAAATAGTTGTGGGCCAGGGGGGCACATTGCCAAGTATTCTCTCTGATGAGCAGGGGAAAAAGAAGAAAGAAACTAAAAAACAAGGTCATGAAATTTTTTGCCCATTTAAGAAGATTTTGTATAATAGTTTAGGTTAGGTTTTGCTGGGTAAAAAGCAGGAGGGAACACATGCTTCCTGTCCCCCATCACCACTGATCCATTATGAGTTCATAAAATTTGTGAGAAAGAAAGTAGACCAAAATTTTAAAAATAGATCAAGAATTCTCCTTCCGACATTATTTGACGCTTTAAATTCCCTTAAAATTACATGTATGCTGTCTCAGAAAAGTATTGCATAACCCTAGTGTGCTTGACATTTGTTTTAATGCACCGATACGTGAGTAGTTACCAGCATTATACTTGCACATATTTTTTCCCACCCCCACCTATATTGCCATTGATTTACTCGCAAAATAGTTTAAGGCATGTTCAAATAAGCCGAGGTGAACTGCCTTAAAAAAATCTGTGGGATTTTAGACGTACTCCCGTCACTATGAACATGGCGAACAAAGAAGCGGACAAAATATACAGCTCCTCATTGTACCTTCCACACTAGCCCCGGACGCTGCCACGAAGTGGCAGCGTCCTGAGTGAAACCAGTACGATTCGGTGGATCTCACAATTTACCAATGTTCAAATAACCATTGAAAAAATGAATATCTATTATTTTTTTTAAAAGTAAAGTATCATATATACGATGCCACTTACCTAAACAGGCTTTGCGTGAATCAGCTTTTCCTTAAAAAATGTGTAGAATCGATGAATCTCACTTTTTACTCTCAATTTTTGAAATCAGTCCCATTCGCCATGTTGTTAAGCAAAATGGAAAATAAGGAACTGCGCATGCGCCTATGACTATTTATTACGATGACGTCATAATTTTCGTCGCAGGTATAATGAATATGCATTAGGATACATGAATATGCATAATAGTGATAAATAGTTCAATCCAATTCAGTTAAATTTCAATTAATTGTCCAGTAATGAAAAATCATTTTGCTTACATTCAAATAAACATATATCAAAATAACTTTACAAATATATATTTATATACATAGGCCTACGTATATAACTGAATTATATAATTATATATTACAAGACAATAACCATTCTACAGTATAATACAGTTTTGTATAATTGTTGAACAACTTTTATATGTGGTATTTGATGGAAACAATGGAGGGTTTAGATTTGCAAGAAGAGGTGAACTTCAAACTTAAAGAGCAACAAATAAAGGCACTGAAGCAGGCAGCAACTCAAAAGGACACATTCATTATACTCCCAACTGGCTTTGGAAAAAGCACATGCTTTGCTCTGCACCACAAACTAATGGATAAAGTATGGATGAGGTTTTATAAACTCTAATTATGTACTTTAGCCTCTGAACAAATTTTATATCTATTTTGTTTGTTGATTAGCACTGTAACTTTATTTATTTTTTCTACTATATCAAATTAAAACTGATAACATATTTCATTTTAAATTTATCCAGTGTGATTCCTTCGTCAGTGCAGGATCCAGGAATTTCTGAGGGAAGGGGGCGCAATATTCTTAAAATGCTCTGACAAGCAGGAAAAGTGGTCATCAGCATTTTGGGGCAGTCTTCTTACTCCAAACTTTTCTGACAAGCAAAAAATAATAATAAACAAAAAGGTCATCAGCGTTTTCTCCTGCCATCTTTTCCCCAGGGTAAGGGGCCAGAGACCCCCCCCCCCCCCCGATGCACCACTGTCATTTTTGCTAATGTTTGTTTGTATTTACGTATTTACGTATTGCTAATTTACATGTATTCTTATATTGAATTTGCATTTTCAATGTTTGCAATATAATATATATTTTTAATGCTATATTTTGTACGCTTTTTATCATGGTTTGTACTGAAACAAAGAACATGAAATTAAATTGAAATGAAATGGATTAAATTACCAATTTTGAAATAAAAAATGAAATCACATTGACTAATACATCTATTGTAATACCGAACAACAGCAAAACACAAAAGAAACACGATGGCATAATCAATATTTTTCTTTAAAATTATCAGTTTATTTAGTGTTATGAATTAAAACATATTAATGAAGGCCATAATGTATGAAATGTAATACTAAAGAAATAAATGTATCTAGATACATCCAGCAGAGCACCACATGACAATAGTGATAACTCCTCTTAAGAGTTTAATGATTGACCAAGTGGCGAAATGGAGAGACAAGGGAATATGTGCAGTAGCCCTGCTTCCTATGAAAGAAATGACTGCAGCTGATATTGAAGGTATTTAACATAATGACAAAGATTACTTTTATCAGCATAGAAAGGCTTAACAAATGATAACAAAGCGAAGTTTAAGAAAATGTGTTGTGCCCAAACCAAGTCATGTGACCTTTGCGACCTTGTAAGCCCCAAACGGAAAATGTTATAGTTTTGTATACAAAAACAAACAGGAAATGCATTTCCTCATGTTCTTTGATTATAAGCTATAATATGTTCTGTAAGATGTTATTATAATCTATTATAACTGAATAGTAATCCAGATAACAACCTGAAATAGCAAATTTAAAAAAAAATAATATTCATGTTGAAAAGAAATACAACTTTTCTTATCTAATTTTCAGTATTATAATAAGAATGGAAATCACTTCCATTTTTTCCTTTCATAATGTTTATTAAGAGCTTCCTACATAGAAATGCATAGAAATTTCATCTCCATGGCTTTTTATTGCCTGATTAGCACTCAAACATATGCATATATGAATTACATGAATTATATCAATTTGAAGAAAAAAAAACATTAAAAAAAAACATGGTCATGATGCTGCTGAGATACTGAACTTTTACCCCCCAGTCCTTGCTATCTCTATAATGGGCCAGTGTAATTGAAAGACAACATAACCCTAAATTTGCTAATAATAATAATAATAAACAATTCTTATATAGCGCATAACAGTTCAATCATACAAAAAAAAATATATCTCAACATTAACATAAGTCGAATCATGAAACTTGCAAAGTTATAACACATAATATAACTTCATAAAACATAGTATAATATTATATAACCTAATATTAGAATATTCAAACTTATATCACCTGAATAAATTTAAATTTAAACAAACTAAATTTAAAACATAGTATCATATTGCAAATATAACCTAATATTTGAATAGTCTAACTTATATCACCTGAATGAATCAGAAATTGATTTGTCCATGCCCCCCCCCCCCGCCCCTAAAAATGTCACAGGACAGACGACGAACAATAAACATAATTAAAAATAACCACTCCCTCCCACCCACAAAAACAAACAGAAATCAAAAGGCAAAAAACTAAACAAAGAAAAAAAAAAAAAAAAAAAAAAAAAAAAAAAAAAAAAAAAAAAGAGGGAGTCTACAGCGGCGAGGATCGATCAAGCCCCTGAGTGGGTGAACCCGGCAGCCCCCTCCCATCATCTTTCTGGTTTTGATTAGTGCATAATACTTTTAGATTTTCCCATTTTTTATAATGTGTTTCGCTCGAATGCTATCTTCTTTTCTTCTTCTTTACACTTAAGTATCTTTTCTCGTTATCTCTTCCGCATTCGGTAGCTTATCGTTTCCTCTCCCAAGGTATATTAAATATTTAATTAGTAAAATTATATGATTAACTAATTGTCTATTTTCAGCTGCCTCATCTACCCCAATATGGATATTCTTCCAACTTAATTCTTTAAGAATTGGAAGATTAAACAGAACGCTACATAATTTCCACAATGTCCCTACTGTCTCACAATCCACCGATCGTTAGCACTCGAGCTCGAGCTCGAGCTCATTGCCTGCCACTCGTCTTAATGAATATTCATAATGCTCCCTTCTTGTCGGCAAGATTGCATCTATGAAAGGGCTAGGCAAGCGCGAGTTGGAACTGAGCTGAAGCATGTGGTGTTTTGTTATTTTCTTATTACGCTTTAAATACAGATGCATATACAGTATTAATTGTTTACTTGATTCTAAATGTAAATTAAAAGAGAGAAGGAGTCAGAAATACTGAATTTGAATTACATGCATAACGTCATTGGCAACAATTTGACTGATTGCCGATACCATACAACGAAAGAAGAAGAAGAAGAAGATGACGTAATTATTGGAGCTGTTGACGCATGCGCATTGCAAGCAAAACACCGAACTTCGGAAGCTTTTACTACAGGCTCTTGGAGATAAATATGCTTTTTTTTGTATCATCCTCATTGAAAAGAAAGACGACAGTCAAACGCAAAGTATTGTAAGTACCTAAAATAGCCTAAAATCAAATAATGTCATGTTTCATGGCTATCATTTTGACAAACGACCTTGTAATTAAGAGAACTCCAAGCAACCAAAGGACTGCTCATCGCAGCCCGAACACTACGTGTTCGGGCTGCCGCAGTAACTTCCACACTTGCTCTGGTAGACAATAGAGCATCCCTTCATTGTTATTATGTAAAAATATGTAGCACATTTGTCACATGCATATTCACCTGTTCTACATGTACTTATTTCACATAAAAGCAATGAAGGGATGTTCTTTTGTCTACCAGAACAATTGTGGAGGGTACAGTGAGGAGCTGTATATTTTGTCCGCTTTCTTTGTCGTGTTCATAGTGTGTGCTTCACCTTTCTGTGTTTCATAACACATATGTAAGTGAGAATGCGTAGGCCCTTTGTTGCGTCATGCATCCCCGCTTGCCATTCAATTAATTTTTAAAAAATGCCATTTTTTGGCGTTGGTTTACTGAGGCATATGTGAACGAGCCTTTACCGTGTGAAGAAGCTTAATAGCCCCCCACACCTAACCGAATTGCCTGAAATATGCCTTGCGATGGCTGGCGAAAGGAATTTTTTTAAAAATCGTTTTCAATGGTAACTGATAGTAAATCATATTTACCCTTCGTGTTTGGGTTCGTACACCTTCTGAACTAACAGCTGCGATTATTCAAATTCGCGCGGAAATTTTGAACATGTTTAAAATTTCCCGACGAATTGAAAAATCGTTGGTCATCTGTTTGAATTCGCATCTCTTATTTAGTCTGCGGTAATCGTTCGTTTATCGTTCGTGTGTTATTGTCGCGCATAGTCCCTCATCGCGCTTTATGCCAAAGTGGACCGATCTCGAAAGAACCCTTAACGAAGCAACACGAGTTGCGCATGGAAACAAAGATACTATGACAAACGGATTTTCGCTTGCCATCTTCTATGCGAAGGGAAACCAATACTAACTTTTACTAAATTTTAATAGCGATACATACACGAAGACAAGGCTAAGAGATACTAAGACAAACTATGGATTGCGAATGGTTGTGAGCATCCCGAGGTTGTGGATTTACTCCCGGTAGATGCAGTCTTTCGTGCCTTCCCTCTGCCTTTGCCTCTTCCTTTCACTGTAGGCATGTTGCGTGGATGACTTCTCTGGCCGTAACGTACAAGAACGCCCGATCTATTCCCTCGTCTTCGTTTCTAATCGCACGCCATATCAAACCATTGCTCACTGTTCGTTCGTCTTATTGGGTTATATCAACCCTTCGCCTGCAATTTACTCAAAGAGGTGAACCGAAAAATCGATATCCTTCGCATGTCATATTTATCCTTCGCTTACCGTTCGTTGATAAAATTTGACAATAGTTACTGATCGCATGATTTGACGGAAATTTTATTTGAATTCGTTGAATTCGCGTGCATTTCGTGCATTTTTCCCATTCGGTCAGGTGTGAGGGGGCTATCAAGTCTGTTCTTCATATGATTTCTTATTTCTTATCAAACTTTTACAGTTCCTGCGGTAGCTCAAGACGTCACCCTCAGTCCAGCTGAACCTGATACAAGTTCTATCTTGGTGGAATATAGCTCTCCTTCCACTGGATTGTACGATGGTTACCGCATCACCTACTCGGGAGCATCGGTAGGAGCAGATGGGAACGAACCGTCTTCTGTCGCGGTAGATTCAGTATCAACTTCGTTGACTATCACTGGTCTTACTCCAGGTGTAGTGTACACAGTGTCTGTACGGACCTTCGTGAATGATGAAAGCACTTTCAGCAGTCCTACCTCACAAACCATTACCACAGGTGAATTTCTCAGTATTATGCGAAAATATTTAGTAATGCATGTACATTTCATATCTAGATACAAAGTGTATTTGAAAGGAAAAAAAAATACATTACGGTATGAATAAAATTACATGATAATTATGATAGTCAGATTGTATAAACAGCACACGCTTCTGTCAGATCTGACTACCTTGGCGCTCAACAATTATTACCGGGCTTTAGCATGACTGCTCTTACGGTGCTTTAGCATTTCAAGGAATTAATTCCTGCCAGGTATCCATTTACCTAACCTGGGTAAAGTATAGCTGTACGAGCTACTTGGCTTATCAATCTGGTACTTGCCTACGGAGCTGTACACGGCCTGCTATTATGGCCCGTGTTGGAACGTGTCAACACAGAAATACTATGCCTCATAATCACCCATTCACACGCACGGTGAACCTTGCAAACCACCCTTGGTATTTGCTGTGGTGGTTCTGGTCATATTTCAGTTCTAAATAAAGCATGTAAAGTTAGTTATCTAGGCCTATATTACAAAATATCAAAACTAGGATTCAGTTTACCTTCCGCATGTTGCTGTAAGAATTGTTATATCATGACAAACGATGACCTCTAGCAGCCGAGCTGGCGCGGGGTCAGCACTATAGTCTAGTTCTTGATGTTTTTAATTATTTTGTCCATAAAACCATGAAGCTATATGAGCTATACAAACCCGAAATTTTGGGGAAGGTGAATTGGGGGGAGAGTGAATCAGTGGACTTCGCACCGTTCTACGTTGGGTGCACACACACACGGGGTTTGTATCTATAGCTCATATAGCTTCATGGTTTTATAGACAAAATAATTAAAAACGTCTAGAACTAGACTAGTGCTGACCCCTCGCCGACTCAGCTGCTCGAGAGAATTAGAGGTCATCGTTTGTCATATGATAATGACAATTCTTACAGCAACATGCGGAAGGTAATTAAGCTGAATCCTATCCCCGCTGCCGAATTTTTGTAAATAAGTTTTGTTATTTTGTATAGATTACTAACTTTAGAATTGAAATATGACCAGAACCACCACAGCAAATACCGAGGGTGGTTTGCAAGGTTCACCATGCATGCGTGGGAATGGGTGATTATGAGGCATAGTATTTCTGTGTTGACACGTTCCAACACAGACCATAATAGCCGGCTGTGTACAGCACTACAGCTCCGTAGGCAAGTACCAGATTGATAAGCCAAGGAGCTCGTACAGCTAGTGTAGGCCTAAATTAAACTTATTTTCTTAATATTTTGGTCATGAAGTTCCTCCTAAAATGTTTAAAAATGGGGCTTACTTTGCACTGGTGAGCATGTAGTACCTCCGAGCTTCCAGGCCCTTACGCGGACCCGATCAACTATATGTGCTTAGATGATCTTTGAAGGTTTGCATGGTGGAGCTTATAACGTGGAGAAGGTTTATGGTTCACCATGTGTGTTGGTAGGAGGAAAGGGAAAAAGAAAATTGGAGATGGATAGATAGATGGATAGATATGATGGATAGATATGTGCTTGCGATGGAATGGATTAGCACCACATGTACATTAGTAGTCATTGACCTGGTCTCTTGCCCAGCCAGTTGCTGACCTTGTCATCTCTGGAATCTTGCAAGTAATCAAGATTTGCTAGTAAAGTTAAAGATAACATTTAACAAATTCATAGTGACGAAGCTTTTCGACCTGCACTCATCGGGCCACAACGCAGGAATGAGAGAATACAAGAAAATACAAAAGTCAAGGAAGGGTGTGTATAGCGACCCAGGTATGATCCAGGGACGCTAAAATAATCGAAGCGCTTGTAGTGTACAAACTCCTTTTGTCGGCACAATGTCTCCGCCCTCTACCATGGTGATTTGGATGAACCTCCTATCTCTGAATCCGTGTTTGTTGAACTAATGAAACATGCTACAAGTGCTGTCGAGTTTAGCTTTAATGATATCATGTATTCGCAGATGGTGTTGCTATGGGTTCCCCGTTGGGCCCCATGCTTGCTAATATCTTTGTTGGCTTTCATGAAGCCCGCCTTCATGAAAACATCATGTCACTGATCCTAGCCTTACCCCGCTCGCCTACTTTCGTTACGTACTTATGTTGATGACACCTTTGCTATGTTTGATTCAAGCGCTGCGTGCAAGGACTTTCTTACACAACTCAACTCGCTTCATCTGGCGCTTCGGTTTACATGTGAGATGGAGCAGTCTAACACGCTTCCATTTTTGGATGTACTGGTTGAGAAGAGTGACGGCAAACTTCTCACGTCCGTATATCGTAAACCTACGTTTACGGGCCAGTACACGCGATGGGATTCGTACAGTGCTACATCGTATAAAACTGGTTTGATTAATAGCTTAGTGTGTCGCGCCTTGCAAATTTGTTCTCCGCGTAAGCTCAACCCTGAGCTTCTTCGCATCAAGCAAATCCTACGAGACAATGTCATTGATCGCGTTGTGCAGCGTACCATTGACTCGCGGACTCGCCCTGTGTATGGGCCCAATAAATGCCCGGTCTACCTCAAATTACCTTGGCGAGGTAAAGTGTCTGATAAGTATGCGCGCAATATTAAGCATACAGTGTCGCGCTGTTACTTTGCCGTGGCTACGCGTGTCGTGTTCTCTACTAATAGAATGCTACCCGCAGTTCGCAAGGATGTACTGCCTTCCCCCCAAATGGGCAATGTCGTTTATCAGTATCATTGTCGGTGTGAAGCCGTCTACGTTGGCCGTACATCTCAGCGTCTAGCGGACCACATTAAACAGCACGTACCCTCCGTGGTACGACAGACATCAGCTGGTAGCCGCGAGCACAGCCGAAGCGTAACTGCTATTGGTCAGCACTTGCTAAATGTTGTCGGCACAAAAAGGGGCGCCAAAAGGATATTTTTGTGCCGCCAACATTATCCAGGCTATAAACCACTGGTTTGTTCATCAGGAAACCTATTTTTTAATTTTATTGATACTTAAGAATATAAAGAGTAAATTTAGTATCAACCGAGGTCACAGTACGCCATGAAAATATTATATATATCAGCGAGAAGCATACATATGTTTATTTTACCCATGTCGCAAGCGAACTATGTGATTATGTTTCAGGCCTCTGCTCTTTACTGTTATATCAAAATCATGTATTTTGTTTACCATTTTATAGTTCCTTATGTACTGCCTTCCCCCCAAATGAGCAATGTCGTTTATCAGTATCATTGTCGTTTATCAGTATCATTGTCGGTGTGAAGCCGTCTACGTTGGCCGTACATCTCGGCGTCTAGCGGACCACATTAAACAGCACGTACCCTCTGTGGTACGACAGACATCAGCTGGTAGCCGCGAGCACAGCCGAATCGTAACTGCAAAACCGCTGCTAGCGTCGCTAATGTTCAATGCCGCAGTCACAGCGACTCTGCTATTGCATGGTCAGCACTTGCTAAATAGTCCGGCTTGTTCCAAGGCGTATAACCCGACTCAGTTCACTATTGTTGCCCGAGCATGCAGCTTTCAACATCTTCGCTATTCTTAGAAGCGTTGTTCATTCAGTCGAGAGATCCGCTATTGTGCCGACAAAAGGAGTTTGTACAAACGCTTCGATTATTTTAGCGTCCCTGGATCATACCCGGGTCGCTATACACACCCTTCCTTGACTTTTGTATTTTCTTGTATTCTCTCATTCCTGCGTTGTGACCCGATGCGTGCAGGTCGAAAAGCTTCGTCACTATGAATTTGTTAAATGTTATCTTAAAGTTTCACTCTACAAAATCATGAAATGACAATCTTGACTTTTTTCAATTAACAAAAATCTGTCGTCACAAAAAATTTGGTCCTGAACAATATGCAAAAGTTTCTTGGTCCTTAATAACCATACCCGTTTCTTGTTTTTATTACAGCTAGTGGAGCTGACGCCAGTTTCTATGTCTTCTCAAAGACAACCGATTCTATTGTGATCAAGTTTGCTCTTATTGGGACTAGCTATTCAGCTACTGCCAATGGGCGAAGTGGACAGTCACCAGTGAATGGTGTTCGATCAAACAGACAGTTCACATTCAACGGATTGACACCTGGCATAGTCTATGATGTAACACTTACAGTTCAACGTGCTGGTCAAAGCCCTGCATCTACTTCACAGACAGTGCAAACATGTAAGCCTGTATATTTTTCTTATGTAGTGTAAGAATTACTATATGTGCTAGTCAAAGCTTTGTGTCCATCCCAAACCAAATGCAAACACATTAAGCCTGTAATATAGTGTACAATTACAGGTGCTGGTCAAACCTTTTTCTCCACCTCAAAGTCAGTACAAACACATAAGCCTGTAATTACTGTGTTATTACATTAAAGATTTACAATGACATGTTCATGTGCTTGTCAAAGCTCTGTCTACTCCCCACACACTGTGCAACACGTATGAAAACCTGTTATTCCTATAAGTTTCAAGTTTCAAGTTTATTTGTCTTTCAAATCATTGTACATGTACAATTGTGAAATAACAAAACATGAAGTTTATATAGTGTAGGCACGACAAATGAACAATGCAAAATTCTTATACTGTAAATAGTTGAAAAGAAAGACGAGGAGACCTTGGTGAAAGCAATGCTTGTAAAATTAAGGGCCCCTCATGGCATGTTATAGTAACTATTTCCAATTAACACGGAAAAAAAAAATAGATGCAATAAGTGCATCTGACAGTGAGATGTATTTACAAAAGGTATTACGGGGAAAACAAGATCACTTACTGGTATAATCCAGGATACAAGTAAGTGAAAGAGGTGAAGATGGAAAAGACACAAAAGACAATGTGGCACAGTTCGACATGAAAAAAAGAAAGGACAGGACAGAGGACGGGATAAAATCACAAAACAACACAAGAAACACAAGCCACACAGAAACACAAGCCAGCCCAAAATGAAGGGGGAAGGGGGAAGGGGGAAGGGGGAAGGGTCTGCTAGTACACTGTATGACAATTTAAGTATAAAAAATAACAAAACTGACTTCGTATACAAGTGCATGAACTAAATAAATTAGGGCTTCACAAATCATCTTTATATTTACTTAATAAATAAGACTTTAATCTGCATTTAAACACAGAAATACTGGCAGCATGTGTAATCCTAGAATCGAGTGCATTCCAGAACCTGGGTCCAGTACAGACTATTGTGTCAAGAGTAAATGTTGTCCTTACACAAGATATATGGAAGGAGGTGGCTTGTCTAGTATTATATTTATGAACCTCATTATTTATTTTAAACATTTGTGCCAGTGCTGAAGGAAGCTTCTTGAGAGAAAAAATCATATATGAGAGATCCTAACTGCATAAAATAAATATCTTCTACTTTCAACAAATGATTATCATAAAAAAGAACACTTGTATGGGCGCGATAATGGACATTACATATATTCCTAATAGCTCTTTTCTGAACAATAAATAACTTTTCCATGTTTGTTTTAAGTGAGTTTCCCCACGCTAACACACCATAATTAAGATAAGACAAAATTAGAGTTGAATACAATATAAGCAGAACCTCTTTAGGGAAAACTGACTTTAGTTTGTATATTACACCAACATTTTTTGACAACAATTTACAAAGATTGTGTACATGAATTTTCCAATTCAATTTCTCATCAATATGTAGCCCAAGAAATTTAGTTGATGTTACCCTTTCAATACAAACATTATTAAATAAGACATCCCCAGGTACTATTTTCATTGAGTTACTAAAAAGCATATAATTTGTCTTTTGTAGATTAAGCGATAACTTATTAGCATTAATGACAACACGCTTGATGAATGCTGGAAATCGTTTATATACAAAATAAACAAGAGTGGTCCCAGAAGGGACCCTTGTGGTACGCCACACGTGACCTTTTGTAAACTAGAATCACTCTTATTCAAAGAAACAAATTGCTTCCTATTTGTGAGATAACTTCTAAACCAGTCCAGGGCAATGCCTCTGACCCCATAATGGGATAATTTATGTAGCAGAATTCTATGATCGACTGTATCAAAGGCTTTTGAAAAGTCTAAGAATATACCAATAGTATGCAAATGATTGTCCAAGGCAGCACCAATGAAAGTGCAATATAGCATGTGTAGTTGTGTGCTTCTCACGAAATCCAAACTGAAAATGCGAAAATATGTTAGCCTTATTAAAGAATTTCATGACTCTAAATATAAACAAGTTTTTCAAGAACTTTTTGAAAAAGATGTCAATAAAGAAATAGGGCGATAATTAGATAATAACTGAGGGTCTCCCTTCTTATAGATAGGTACAACTTTAGCAATTTTCATGTTTCTAGGTACAACACCATTTAACATAGATAAATTAAAAATATGAGTGAGGGGTTTCAAAATTCCTTTTACGACATGTTTAATAAGGTCATTCTTGATATAATCAAAACCAGGGCTTTTCTAAAGAGATCTAACAATATTAAACAATTCATCCTCAGCAGTAGGAAATAAAAATAAACTGTCCAGGGTAGGCTCAGGCAAAAAATCAACTAAGTTCTTTGGGGAAGTAGGGATAGCCTTCTGGAAGTTTACACCAATACTACTAAAATAATTATTAAACTCTTCTACAATAACATTACCATCTTCCACAATAGATTAGTGTATGATGTACAAATACACTTGTTGGTCATCAAAGCTCTGTTTCCAACTCGTCTTTTAGAATTTTTGTAATCTGTACTCTGTAAACTTTACACATATAACAAAATTGTACTGATGTTCACATTACATCCATAACCCTAATAGGGTGGGTGTAAAACATGGTGTCCCCCCCCCCTCCCGGATTTAAAAAAAATCACTTTGCAATGCGAGAAAAATTTGCTGCATACTCTAGGGAATTTTCTCTTCTACTTTTACGTATATCTTTCGATGCCAAGTTTTTTAAAGTCAGGCATATTGTTACAAACTAAATGACCTTTTACGACCTTATGACAACCTGAAATTTGTTTTTCTTCTTTTCTTTAGAAATTAGCCATCATTTCCTGACTAAATGCGATTAATAAATTGATCAAGGTTTTGGTTTATGTTCTTATTTCACATTACCCAATTTGGTTACAAGATATGATAATAGTTTATTTTAGATATACATTAATTAGTACATAAAACATAAGAACTCAATTTTTTACTTGCACTTGATTGAAAACAAGGACGAAGTTTAGTTAGAAATGAGGATATGAAGGAGCCAAAAGCAAAGCTTGTCAGTTGTTGGCTCCAAAGGGTAATACAACTATATGAGTCTAACAAAGTTGTAAGAATGAACAAAGCACAATGTAGAATAATTTTTATTTTTGATGTTTCTTTAGTACCAAACACTCCGACTTCTGTAGCTGCTGTACCCTCAGAAACATCTCCAAGTATCACTGTTACGTGGCAACCGGTTGATGGGGGAGTGTCATATTACCGACTCAGTCTCATACCATCATCGGGTGGCGAGGAAACTTCCATAAATATATATACAGGCTTGGAGACGAGTTATACCTTTGAAGATATTCAGCCTTCGACAATGTATGATGTGACAGTGACTGCTTTAGCTAGAGATAGGGAGTTGGAAGAAGAGAGTGACCCAGAGACTATACAAATCACCACTAGTAAGTGATTGCCATAATTATCATTAACCTTTCATTTGCCATGAGTGCACATTGGCACAATTGCAGGCGTGCCACACTTGCAAATTGGCACAATACTAGTAACCAGTTAACAAATGCACTGTGCATTACAAAAGCTTTGCATAATAACCCACTTCCGGTTTAATATGTAGTGAATTGATATGTTATTTGAGTAGCACGTAAAGAGTTGGTCAAATGTATCATACATGTACCTCTCCTGAATTAAAAGAAAAACTATTTTATATTTTGGCCAATGTGTAGGCATTTTGTAAAAATCTTATGACTCCAATATAAATCGTACTGTTTGAAATTGTTTTTGCCTGTGAGGAAATATTGAGACCTCAAGATAACCAACAAAAACTTGCACCAGATGGAAATGTTTGTCTTTATATACAAAATGCTCTTAGAAAATGGAAAAACAGAGAAAACAGATACAAAATTAAATTTTAACACACTCAATGATTATCTTTTTGCGTGGAACTTTACCATGTCTTTTATTTTCAACTTTATAGATTTATGTCCAATTCCACCAATAACTGTTTTACCCAAGTAATTTATTTGGTATCTTTAATGACAACAAAGGTTGATAGGATATCAGTTCATGTTCTGTCCAGATTATTTGTGACCAGGCACCACAAAACCACCAAAAAGTCGCCAGATATGGCTTTTTAGTTGTGGTTTAATTCTAAAAGAGGAGATTCTCAGCTTTAAAATGTTATATAACTCATTAGCATTTGATGTTCTTAACCCACTTTACAAGAGTAAAATGCCCAGTCCCTTAGAATGTTACTTTTGAGAAATAAGGGTTTAAAGTTTGCAGTCTATCGATCGCCTCTAACTTGCTAGGTATTGTGCAAAGGTGACAAAAGGAGGATTATAACTCAATATAAATTACTATGAAGGGATTATCAGATTATACTAAAACTTGGCACACTAATAAGCTTATCGTGTTCATCGTGTAGGATAAGTATCAATACAGGAACCTACACTGTTTTAAAGATATGGGACTTCAAAATGAGACAGGTATTCATGGTCATAGACAAGAAAGCTAATACAACAAAATCCAGAGAAGAAAAACAAAGATCTAATAAAAACTGTCAAAAATGCCACTTTTAGATTGTTTGGTACCTCCAAATTTTAAATTACTTAGAAAATGTATACTCTTTCTGGAAATACCCAAAACTAAAATTTGACAGTGCAACCAAAACCACCTTCATTTGTTGAGCTCTTACTTAACATCACACAATGTGAGTTTTTGGCGGTTTTGTTGTGCCTGGTCACAAATGTTTGGTGTACATGCATGTATACATAAACATACACAGATACACCTACACAATGGAGAAAACAATAATAAAATGTTATTATTACATTTCTAAATGTTAACTAATATTTAACACAAAAAATGCAATATGAGGTTCACAAATGAATATGAAATTCTTTATTCCTTTGCCAATATTTATTTCTGCTCTTTCCAGATCCAAGACAACTTACTATCACCAGTCTGACTACAACTAGCTTCACAGTGTCCTTTGAAGCAGTGACTGGTGCAGTTCTATATGAGATATATGATGGTTTAAATAATGTCCAACAAACTTTACCACCAATGACAGCGGCTACACTGGTCAACTATCAGCCAGGAAGCCTTGTTCAGTTGTCTGTGTATGCTGTGACTCTGGATACTAACATTCTAGAAAGATCTCAAGATATCTTAATGAGTAAGTAGTTTAATTAATATATCTTAAGACTACTCAAGGGACCACTCAAGGGAAACAAGATAAGTGGCCTTCACAGGCAGGTGATCTTAAAGGATAGCTTACTTTTGTAAAGGTTTCAATAAGAAACACAGTTCAAGGGGAACCTAAAAGACTGTCTTTAGGCAGGTGCTCTTTATATACAGGTGGTCACTAAAACAGGTCTCTATCTCTTTACTACCAAAATTCTTTCACAAGGCCCCCCCCCCTGAAAGCTTATCACATTTTCTTTTACCTTTTTGGTCCTAAAACATTGCCAGGGGCACACAAACACCCCCATGCCCCCTTGATCTGCCATTGATTTCTTAGGCACCTCCTGACATCTTTATGATTATTCATGCACCAACATAAAACTTGATTCCCAACGTGTGAAAGTGCTTTTTCATAATGTAAACCTTTAGTCTGCTCTTTGTACAGGCCTACATCTTTTTGTACAATGAATAATCAATCATCAACTTCCAGCTTTATAGTGGTAAATAACTATTAACCTTTTCATTTCTTTCTTTATTTTCAGAGCCTGAACCAGCAGCAGGCTTTACTCTGACTCGCACCACTGACACATTGACAGTATCTAATGTTGCCATTGGTAACAGTCGTGTTGATATAATTGCAATAGAATACAGTAGTGGTGGCACCCTTGAGGGCACTGCTTATATCCTGCCTTCTGTGCCTGAGAAGACGATAGAGTTTGTACAACCTAATACCTTTTACACTGTCGGTGTATTCACTGAGGCCTATGATGGAGGCTTGTCACAGAGAAGTGATGCAAGGGAGCTTCCATCACTCACACTTTCTGGTAAAGTTAAGCAATTTGTCATAACCCTTCAAATATCAGAAGACATACAAAATCACTGACAATATTTTTTTTCTGTAGTGAGTGAGAGAGTTAATTCGGTAATGATGAATTTTTGAGCTTTTTCAATCTTTTTAATGGTATTCCTATTGTTGAATCACAGTAATGTACGTGTAGCAATGTCACATGAAAACAATTTAAATACCTTCTTATACCAATTAACCCTAACTAATTATGGTGAAAACTTTGGACTACACATACCTCCCATGTATGTGTAGTCCCATACAGTGTATAACCATATTCGTTTTCAGAGCAATTCACTGGTAATAAATTTCAGCAAAGATATAATCACTTTATGGCTGAGTCAAAAATGTTTATCAACAGTTTAGAGAGCTCATATTGAGAAAAGAAGTGGTATGCGTTTTTATTTGGTAATATTAAAATCTGTGTATTAAAGGGTCACTAAAATAAAAAAATAATTGCCCATTTTTCGTAGGAAAGTGTCATCAGGAGCCAAAAAATATCCATCACACAATTTTTTATGCATTCATTCATATTTTATAATCATTTGAAAAGTACATTTTTGCTGATTTACGCAGTCATAAGCCCCGCCCCTAAAAAAACCCATCGAAGCGACATCGTGATCACGTGATCTGTGACGCATGAAAAGTAAGGGAAAATATACCACTAACCTATACCGTGCGCGCCCGGAGGCCCCTGGCAGGACCAGCCCGGTGCCGAGCATGATATTCACCGCATCGACCATTTGCATTGCGTATTTTCGTGTGTTTAATTCCTCACAATAACTTTGATTTTGGGACACAGTTTCATCAATAATGCCTAATCGGTGTACAGTTGCGACCCCTAAAGATGGTGTAAGCCTACATCATTTTCCTAAAGATGAAAATCTACGGAAATTGTGGGTCGCAAATGTAAACCTCACGCGGGCAGAGTGGCAAGGGCCGGCCAAGTGAGTGGAGTACAATCTGCAGCGATCACTTTGCCGAAGATGATTTTGAGAATCCTGGCCTGTATTCCGAATTTGGCATGAAGAGAAGGATAAGCTAGCTAAAAGATTCAGCTATTCCAAAGATCAGACTTGGAGTCAAGTCTTCCAATTTGTTTTTCAACGACAGCAGCTGCAGCAGCTTCACCCGTAGACCGAAAATTCTGTCTCTCGTTCGTTAGCTACGACGACCTAACGAACGCGAGACAGCATTTTCGGTCTACTTCACCCGTAACTCCAGGGAGCTCCAACGCGTTGAAGCTCCCTGGAGTTACTTCACCCACGGCCCTTCACCGTATTCTGCGAGGGGTTCAAACATATATGGTCGAATTTCCCCTTGCCACTCGAGCGTCTTTGCCTTCGGGGTCTGATAAATCATCTGATAAATCAGAGTTCGTATCTGCATGGCTCAGAAAAGTCCTCCAACTCGGAATCGCGGGCACTTTTCCTCTCTCTAGGCCTATATAAGTTACTCGAATTCAGCCAAAATCTTAGTCAGTACTAATGTACTATGTAAAGCGAAGTAAAAAAAAAAAAAAAGCCGTAAGTGAAATAAACAAAAGAAAGGCTTTAACCAGTCGCTATGTGCGAGGGGAACATAGTCACTGCCGTACTAAAGATGTGTAGTACATATACAGACGCATAAAACGGCTGTGCACGCGTTTATGACCAATGCAAAATTTTCGTTCGGCAAGTTCAGATGGATGAGAACATTGTTCAAAAGAAAAGCTAAAAAACAAAACAAGAGCTGTATATTTGGGCAAAAGCGTTTTCTGATCTTGTAGAAAATATATTGCTAATGATTATTCACTCCTAAGATTATATTGATTAATTTCCTTTTTTCATAAATTGTCCGTTGAACAGAGGGGTCAAATACCGCATTCTGTGTACAATATTATATGCTGCAGCCTGCAGATCTTGTGCCTCTTACTTTTCATACGTCACTTGGGGGTTAGCCAATCAGCTCACGAGTTTTAAGGAACGGTCCCAAAACCTCTACTTTTCCCCCTTTTTCGCCAAAACGAGACATAATTTGGACAATCGATTGGCAGATTCGTGATTAGAAGGCCATATGAATTTGTCATGTTCACTTAACGCGAACCGGTAGTGATCCCCGATATTTCGACAGAAATTTGGCGAAAACACGTCCTTTTCGGCACATTTTAAATCATATCTCGAGAACCGCGCAAGATTTTTCATGGGGGCAAACGGTTTATAAAACTTTGATTAATTCTACATCTCATGATATCAGTTATTTTTTAATTGAATGAAAAAAACCGCCGTCTATTTTCGACTGAAAATGCATGGTTTCATGCTTTTTGTGTGAGGAGAAGCACTTTTTTGCACTCATTGCTCTCGTATTCCTCCTATAGCTTCTGACTTACGTGTCAAAATGTATGGGGGCAAAGACTAGCAAATAGCCAAGATGTTACTCTTTCTTGTGATATCAGGTTCGTCCTGATTGGTCGAAAAAAACCGCCGTCTATTTTGCATAATTAAAAAGAAACATAGCAAAAAAGATGTCATGTATATAAAGCACGTACAGTATGTAATGCTGCGTATATATAGGCTCGATTTGGACTGTGCCATTCTAAAACGGGGTGCATCAATCCAATGTGTGTGTTGAACGACCGTGAATGCGAATTGACCAGTCGTTACAGCTGTGGAGTGATATGTGGATGAAATGGATGAATCATGTCGAATGAGAAAGTGTAAAATTCTTCCTTCCCGCGTACGCACTGTTGTGTACTCGGAGTGAGATTCGTAAATAGCAGCTCTTCTGTCCCTCCCTTCTCCGTTGCCCCCCATTGCTATAATAGAACAGCCGCGAACAAAACACCGATTTATACAGAGCAATGACCTGGACCACCCAGCTGATCGAGCGCGTGGTACTCGAGTCGCGTTTGTATGTGCGCACAGCTGACTAAAGCAGAATTAAACCTTCAAATTATGTGAACAAATCAGGGGGTGAGAAATTCATATGAATCTATATGGAAAGAGCACCCATTTTCTCTCTAATTTAGTCAACCTTTAAAGAAAACAATCCTTTTTAAATTTTTCAAATAGCTCAACTAGACAGTGCAATTTGTTTAAAATAAAAATCACCTTTTTGAGGGTTTGAAATTGTCTCGCAGTCCAATTTCAGCAAAATCCTAGCTTACTTTTCTATGCAAATTAGCACTGACGTCATTGGGTAGAGTCGTATGACCTCCGCGGTACTGCTGCACAACACAGCATGGACTGGCAACCACGAGTGAAGAGAAACTTTCGTTGACATAATTTTTATACTTCAAAATTATGTTTCCATATCCATCAGTTTTGTTAAAGATCACATTGCAAGAAAATTCCATCAAAATAAATATTGGCTGAATACTTATTATTGCATAGATGGCATAAATTAAACAAGGTTATCCAAATTCAACGCTTGGAAACATTTGAATTAATGATTATTATCAATTATAAAACGGTAAAATACAGCCCCCGATATAGCAGCTGAAGAGCTCCTTGAACGCTGCTGAGATGTGTGACGACACACGAAGGACCAGTCCTGTCTAAGCAGACGATGTCCCATAACATCTTGCACATTTTTCAGTGCCTGTTTTGTCACCTCCTCTTCACTTATTTCTCTTACTTGACTAGCGTCAGTCTTAATGTTAGTCTGTTGCCTCACTCTTAACTTCGTGTATCGTATTATTTTGATGAAAAATGCAACGTTAAAAAAATAAAGGAATCAGTCACTTGTAAACAAGATAAGACGCCATTGTATTTTCAGCTGCTTGCACCGGGGCATGTTCGGCGTTTCAAGAGGGAACGAATACAATCTGTGATATTATTCGGATGGCTTTTCAATTTGAAAGTGGGGTTTATTTCATTGATCATTGACCCTTCTCCTGTGTATTTACAATCAAACGGTTTTAGTTATCAGAATCAGTTCACTTTCCCTTTTAGAATGGTGTGAAATAAGGTCATGTTTAAATGTACCAAACTCTTTATAATTTGATAAATAATTGCAGTGCAATTACGTTCATTCATTATAGGACGTCGTCTGCTTAAGCAGGATCGATCCCTAGTGTGACGACATCAAAACATCGCTATATTTCTGACGAATCATCAGATACGCAGTTGACATAAAACTTATACGATTGCCATCTGTAAGCTTCCCAGTTTCTAGTGATACATTAATTGCCATATTTGTGATTTTCTTTGGATAGCTACTTTAAATATGATATGAAAACTAGTTTACATTTTATTCCAACAAGCAACCATTTTTCACACAGCTCGCACAAGTTTAGATGCACGAAAACTTTAAAAAGTCGGAATCATGGTAGGCTACATGTACAGCGACGCGGTGAAACCCCATGTAGGGCTCCGCTTGAGAACTGGGCTAGATCTGATACACTGCCGTGGAAGAAAAGAACAGAGCTACTCTACGAGAATCGCTCTTTTCTTCCTAATATTGGTCACAGCAGTGAAATATCTGGTGAAACACCTAATAAGGTTAGTTTTAACTTGTCACTTGACATTTTTTGGAAAAAACGATACTGTGACTTCGAACTGTCGGACCCGAACACATCATGGTAGGCTACTTTTACAGCGACGCAGAGAAACCCCGTAGGGCTCCGCTTGAGAACTGGGCTAGATCTGATACACTGCCGTGGAAGAAAAGAACAGAGCTACTCTACGAGAATCGCTCTTTTCTTCCTAATATTGGTCACAGCAGCGAAATATCTGGTGAAACACCTAATAAGGTTAGTTTTAACTTGTCACTTGGCATTTTTTTGAAAAAACGATACTGTGATTTCGAACTGTCGGACCCGAACACATCATGGTAGGCTACTTGTACAGCGACGCAGAGAAATCCCGTAGGGCTCCGCTTGAGAACTGGGCTAGATCTGATACACTGCCGTGGAAGAAAAGAACAGAGCTACTCTACGAGAATCGCTCTTTTCTTCCTAATATTGGTAACAGCAGTGAAATATCTGGTGAAACACCTAATAAAGGTTAATTAGTTTTATCTTGTCACTTGGCATTTTTCGGAAAAAACGATACTATGACTTCAAACTGAGTCCACAAAATCAGCGCAAGAACGACCATGTCGGCATTGATTCACAATACGGCGAAAGTTGCTCAAATTAGTTCTCAGTCTGACTTCCGACAGTGGTCTCCTGCGGCTTAATTGTTGGTGTTTTTGAATATTTGATGCTCTGTATTGTGGGCAAGGCATCCTTCTTCAGCCTAGCCTTGTATTTGGGGCCAGCTACATCTCCAAAGTCCAATGTGTACACATGTGTAAATCCTACGGAGGACTGTACATACGCTATCTCCGTGCAAAGCACTGATGTTGGGGTGGATGGGTCCTAGCGTAGGGCAGTTTATAGCGTTTTTCACAGATATTTAAACTAAAATTAAATCATGGATGGAATACCAAACGATCTCGTACTTACATCTTTTCATTCAAGGAGAACAACATGAGACTCTAATTATTAACAAGTTTCTCTCCAATTTCTTGTTTGCTACCAAAACTGCACATGAGCTTTAACAACAGAAAAGAAGCAAAACCTTTCACGTATTTACAAAACATTATCTTTCGCAAATATGTATGATGTATGTGAATCGAGTACAGCAAGGGAATGTCAGTTTCGCAGCATTGTAAATATTTAGACTCTGTCAGGAACTGTGATCCTCAAATGATACGTGAAACAAATACATTTTAAGACTCCATATGTTTTAAATGCTAATTAATATTGAACAAAATATTATGTGAGTGCATATTTCATTTAAAGTTTCCTAAGTGTTTTGCAGATATTGAGAATTTTGAAGAAAGCATGGCTTCAGTTCAAGAAATAGATAAAAAGAAAATGTAATTTCATGTCTTCTGCCTTCAGCGTTGGCAGGTTCAAAGTGTTATCATACATATAGCCCATATAGCTGACTCTGTATCTCATAGGAAAATGAGGAAGTAGATTCTACCAACTGTAGACCTATATCTATATGAAGAAAAAAAAATGTCTGAGCTGATTGAAGACAAGATACGATCCCGCAAAATTCACTATCAGCAAACTAGTAGGCCAGGAGCCTGCCCCGAAATAGTCACCAAATTTTACTCATAAGATTCGACCCCGTAAAGTTACTTGAACCATCTCAGTCATTGGCGAAAAAGGTTGTCAGCCTGACCGTAGCCGTTGGGTTAAGCCCCCAGAGCCCCTAAAAGAGACCCCAAATTCAGGTAAATTTCACCCCATCTCCCCCATGCACCAAACTTTGTCAGTAGGAAGTAGTATGACTGGACATTACAAAACACAAAAATTTGACAAAAATTTCCGTTGGGATGGGGTGTCAGACGGCCCCTGAAAATTGGGGTAAAATTTTCCCATTGAAGCCCGGGATCAGATTTTGTTAGAAGGAAGAGCTATGGATGTACATTCCAAATATAAAAACTGACAGAATTGTCCACCAGGAAGGGGGTGTCAGACCCCCTGAAATGAAAACCCTAAAGTGCCTTTTGACAATGCTTTCCCCCACCAAAATGCTCTGTATGTAAAGAAAAAACTATTTCTTACTTTCTGACTATAATTCAACAACGTTTCATTCAGTTCACTTCAAATTATCTTCTTGAGGTGCAATTTGGTACTAAGTGGTCTTTTGAGTAATAAGTTATCAAATTATGAAAAATGTATTGCTTTCTCAAAAGTAGCCAAAAAATATTGTCAGGATTATGTAAACACACCCAATGACCATCTAACAAGGCATAATAGAGCAGATTACTTGGTATCTGTGAAGTTAACACATGAAAAGTACATTTCAGTCTGGCAGTCACACAACACAGATACCTGAAGATCTCTTCTATTATGCCTTGTCAAAGAGGTGAAGATGGGCAATGGGTGTGTTTACACAATCCGGACAATATTTTGGGGCTACCTTTGAGAAAGCAATACATTTTTCACAATTTAATAACTTATTAATCAATTAACACCAAATTGCATCTCAAGAATATTATTATACTCAAAATTATGTTATGAAAATTTATTAAGTGAATTGAATAGAACACTTTTGAGTTATAGTGAGAAGGTAAAAAAAGGGTTTTTAGCTCACCTGAGCCTAAGGCTCGAGTGAGCTATTGCCATGGAAATTTGTGCGTCGTCTGTCGTGCGTCGTCCGTTAACTTTTTACATTTTCATCTTCTCCAAAACCCATGATCGGAATTCAACCAAACTTGGTAGGAATCATCCTTAGGGGTAGGGGATCCAAAGTAGACCAAGGGGTGGGGGGGGGGGGAAATTATGTTAATTTCTAACATCATATCATGTACATCCTCCTAGTTGTTTCAATTTCTAACATATCTCCTGGTGGTGCTAGAGAGAACATGCACCAGATGTGAATTGATCCACCTCAGGTGAGCGTCGTGCCCCCTGGGGCTCTTGTTTCTTTACATACAGAGCATTTGGTGGGGCAAAGATTTCTTAAAGGGCCCTTTGGGTTTTTATTTCAGGGGGTCTGACACCCCCTTCCTGGGAGACAATTTTGTCAGAGTTTATATTTTTTTGGAATGTACATCCATTGCTCTTCCTTCTAACAAAATTTGGTCCCTTGGCTTCAAGGGGAAAAATTTACCCCAATATTTAGGGGCTGTCTGACACCCCATCCTGATGGAATTTGTCAGTTTTTTGTGTTTTGAATTGAAATGAATTAAATTTATTTCCACATCTCCATTTAAAAAAACTTTCATAAAATATGTCAAATATATATACAAACAATGACATAATACAAACAAGTATACAGAGAATAAATTTATATGTGGTGGAATCATAAAAAGTTTGGTAAAAAACTTGTCAACATGATCCCATTTCACATGAAAAAAAAATACAATAAAAAAAAAAATTGCAAAAATGTAAAATTATCGTACATTTCACCTTTTTTTGAATTATTGATCGTACATCGTACAGAGGGCCGAATTATCGTACAAATACGATAATTATTGGCAACGCTGTCTGCCTTCAAAGCGCTCATTAAACAGAAAGTGCGGTTCCGGCTATGCGCTATTGAAAATCCAAGTCACATGTATTACGCACAACACACTTCCACACGGAGCTAGATACACAATAGCGCATCCAGCATGCCATGATATACATGTAGCTGTTAAAATTAGAAACCTTTATTATAAACAGTTTTACTAAATAATTTTTAAGTCTCAGCCCTAGCCTGAATCACTCTATAACCTTATTGAGTCTAAAACCCCACAATACACAATTATTCTCACATATGTGTAAATATAAAAAAAAAAAAAAATTATAAATGACTTGATATCATATTGCAATTGCATGACCAGTACTCATCTTTACCTTTAAATCTTTTATTCCATTAACAGTGGATCGAGGAGTTCCAGTCGTTGATGAGATTACTACGAGTACCATCACTATATCATGGACTGAGCAATCACCGTACACCCACCGTATCTTTATCCAAGAGAAAGATTCTAATGACATACTAGCTGAAATGAGTTACACACAGGCAGATGCAACTACCTCCCACACATTTGATGTTCAACCAGCAACATTGTATGAAGTCACAATAGAAGTGATTGCTAGTGGTGGTAGTATATTCCGTAAATCTTCCAAGGATGTGCGATCGTGTAAGTACATGTATGGTGTTCACATATGAAGAGTTAAGTTCCAAAACATGCTACATCCATAATAAATAAAAAAATTGTTTTTACTCTAGGCTACTAGATATTTTTATAGGTCGGTTTTACATTACTACCAAACTAGCACAATAGGCACAAGTTTTGTTACAAAACTGATATTGCTGACTGTGATAAGAAAAATTGTGTTTTACTCAGAACTTGAATTTATGGATGTAGCATATTTTGGAACCGAACTTTTTATATTTCACCATGTGAAGATATTATTCACATAAGGATATTTACAATGGATCTTGAGGTCAAGATTGGGTCAATTTCCTACATGATTACCTGTCCTGATTGCTTTGAGACAATTTCTTTCACAGTGTAATCGAATGATCAGAACTCAACATATTTATCTTAACTCTTATGAAACCTGCAGATGATCTCCCTGTGTCAAACAGTAATTTTATTGGGACACTTTTACCTAAGATTTCTGTATTATTTAAGTATTTCCAGTGTAAAACGGCTCCCCGTATAAACAGGTGTCAAAGTGGTTGTCATGCAGCCAATAAAGAACATAAATGGGTACTTTCAAAAAGCTTATATCATGTTCTGAGTAGTCTTTCTGTTGCATGATGTCAATTGTTTTGCACCAGTTAGAGACTTTGGCAATTTTTTTTGGCATCTTACAACTTTTGCCAACTCAACATTACATTACATATTGTGGGCAGCAAGTTAATTAAGAACATGAACAGAAGTCATTCACATGACTTTCACACAAAGATAATTTACTTCAATAAATCATATATACCTACTTATTATGCTAGTCTCTTGACTACGCAAACCCGTTCGAGAACTTAACACAAATGAGTCACAATATTGTGCGCACCCCCCGTAATCCTATTGTTCTCCCCTTCGCCACTCATGCGCGGCAACACGCAACGGCCATCTTCCTCTTTCTTGCTCGCCCCCGTCGAGTTAGGATGTCGAGTCACGGCGCTCCTGAAATCAGGTCTTTTCGTATCTTTTCAGCGCGCTTTTTCGCATCTTAAAAGCACTTTTCTGTACTTATTTTCGTCTAAGATTATAGTACTCTTGTGTTTTTTATGTCACTCTTGCCGATTGCAAGGGATATTTTTTATTCCTTTCTAGGCAGTTATTTTCCTTTTCACGGCCAGCCCCACGTAGTTATATCTGTGTGTCTTGCGGGTGTTTCCGTTTGACCCGATCCGTTTTGGTTCGGTGTTTGTTTTATACGTTTTTGCTGTGGAAATTTGTGCGTATCCCCAAATTTTAGGATTTATTATTACCTGCACTCTTTTAAAGTATTTCATATTTTTGTATACTTTATTGTCTGTTTTATTGCAGCGTTATGAGTTCGGAAGAAGAAGCTGCTAGGTCGCGGAGACCTGCTTCTTCCGAAGAGTCGTCTAGCAAGACGACTCGGCCTTCCAGAACTCTCCCGAGTACTTTCGTACATGGGGGAGGGAGGAGGGCTGCAGGTAAGTTGCCCAGTGGTGTTTCCCTGCAGGGTTTGCCAGCCTCGGAGCATGCGGCTTCGGGGCGGGTGGCGTTAGTTGACGGGCTTCGGGGTGGGTGGCGTCAAGCTCTAGTGGTTTGGATATCACAAATCCAATCCCCCGGTCGCTCAGACCAGAAGGGGGGACGTCTGTTTCCCGCACGGTAGCGATGACTCGCATAAATCTGCTAGGGGAGACGCGTGCCACTACTGCAGGGCAGCTCACGGGCATCGCCCATGTTGGTCTGGGTTCTCAAACCCTAGCCCCCGGCCGATGCCAAGTGGGGGAGCGAGTACTACCCGGGCTGTCTATATTGCCAGCTGATGGGAAGGCTCGAGGAGACCTATAGTGGTCCATGGGAGTGTCCGCCTGTTTCGGCTTATGTTTGCGGACCATTGTCCCAATCAATTCAAGCGGAACCAGATTTGGATGGGGCTTCTCAAGCTTCGGTTTCTGAATCGGCATTGTTGGAGCAGGCAGAGCCTCAATCGCTCTCCCTTTGTGGGGTAGAGGCGATTGCTTTGTTGTCCAAATATCTCCCTGAATTTCAGTCAGCCCGCGCGCAGGGTTCGACTTCGCGTTGGTTCAGGCAGCAAGATTCCTCCAAGGGTATTTCTCTCGCAGAGGATTTCAAGGTGGAGTATGACCGCATTGAATTAGCGCTCCTTGTTAAGCGCCCTGTTGCGGTTAAGGGTAAGGCATTTGCCTTTGATTCCCAAGATCAAGACAGCTTTTTCAGTGCTAAGTCTCTCCCTCCGGAGATTTTAGCGGTGGGTCGACGTCTGCGTGCGACCAATCCGCTTACTTCTGCTTCCTTTAAGTCTGAGGATAAGCGTTGGAGCAGTGTTGAAAGCCAAGTCAGAGCAGGTATGCGCTTGGCTGCTTTTCAAGGTTTTCTCTCCGACCTCAGGTCCAGGGCGGAGGAGTTGAATGTCACTGATGGTGATAAGCTGGTTATTGATGACCTGCTGCACACTCTTTTTAGTTTGCAGTGGTCACAACTTTCCAGTGCGGCTGCTTCGGTTATGTACCGTCGCAGGGTTTTGGCCCTCTCTGCCCTTGGGGTTAAGGAGTCTGACATCGCGCCACTTCTCTGGGATGTTCCGTCTCGGGGTCCTTCGCTCTTTGGCGGTCAATTCGCTACAGTTTTTCAGAGGGAGATTGATGCGCGGAAGCAGGTCACTGAGATGACTAAGCAGTTCCGCGCTCCCTTTAAGCCGATGCGGGCCTCTGCCCGTCGGAGGCCTGTTGCTCCCACTTCGGGACAACACAGTCGTGTTTCTGGGGGCCTGCCTGCTGAGCTTCAGCCAGTTCCTTCTCGTGGGAGAGGGGGGCGTGGCAGAGGCTCTTCGAGAGGTACTCGTGGCTCCCTGCGTGGCAAGGCGACGGCTTCGCACAAGGCTAAGCCTAGTCTTTGATGGTCTTCCCCGAGCGCTTGTTCAATCCGACATGGTAGGTGGCCGACTTCGTTCTTTTCTCCCGGCTTGGGAGGCCATCTCCGGGGACGCATTCGTGCTCTCTGTAGTGCGAGACGGATTCTTCATAGATCTATCCGCCTCGCTCCCCGGAGGGGCTATAAGATCTCGTTCACCTCCCATGTCTGCCCTGGCTCGTTGTCATGCCTCAATGGAGATCAAATCTCTGTTGAACAAAAGGGCTATAGAAAGGGTAAGAGACCGACCGTCTCTTTCCCTTTCTCCGATCTTCGTTATTCCCAAGCGCTCGGGAAAACTTCGTTTGATACTGAATTTGAAAAGAATAAACAAATTCATTCCTTCAGTACATTTTCGGATGGAGACTCTCGCCTCCATTCTCCCGTTGATCAAAAGGAATTTGAAAAGAATAAACAAATTCATTCCTTCAGTACATTTTCGGATGGAGACTCTCGCCTCCATTCTCCCGTTGATCAAGAGGAAGGACTACACGATCTCGATAGATCTCAAAGATGCGTATTTCCATATTCCCATTCATCGCGCTTTGCGCGATCTTCTGGGGTTTTCCTTCCTCTCAGAGACTTTTTGCTTTCGCGCTCTTCCCTTCGGGCTGCGCCCAGCCCCTCGGGGTTTTTACGCAGGTTGTAGCCGTCTTGGCAGCCTCGCTGAGGCGCCGCGGCCTTCGGCTTTTTTGCTACCTGGACGACTGGCTCCTCCTAGCGGAGTCGCACGATCGTTTGTCAGGACTTGGGTTTCCTAATAAATTGGGAAAAGTCAGAGTTAGTTCCTACTCGCAGCCCGGTTTTTCTGGGGGCTGTGTTAGACATTCGGAATCAATTGGCTCGGCCCAGTCGAGACAGGATTCTGACTATTGTCTCTGCGGCTCGCAAGCTCATTCTGGCCAGAAAGGTCAGGGCCAGACAGTGGCTTCAGTTCTTAGGTTATCTAGCCAGTCTAGTCGATGTTCTAGAGGATTGCCGGCTCCTTATGAGGCCTTTTCAGAGGCATCTCCTCAGGTTTTACAAACCATGCAAGGATTCTCTCTTGGTCTGGATTCCAGTACCAGTAGAAATCAAGTCCCTTCTCTCCTTCCGTACCCCCCTTCTGTCGATCTCGGTTTCGACGGACGCCTCTCGGCTGGGGTGGGGCGGACATTGCAACGGCAGCACGGTTTCGGGGGATTGGTCTCATCTCAGGACTCTACCCCATATCAATGTCCTGGAGTTCATGGCAGTCTTTTTAACCCTGCTTCACTTCAGAAGTCGACTTCTCAGTCGTTCAGTTCTGATCCTCACGGACAATGTCACAGTGGCGGCTTATATCAATCGGCAGGGAGGCACTCGTTCTGCCACCCTGAATGCCTTAGCAGCACAGCTGTGGTCATGCCCGTTGCCTCTTTCATCCCCGGTCAGGGAAACCTCATTGCGGATTTTCTATCCCGGGGCAGGTGTCTTCCATCAGAATGGAAGCTCCATCCAGAGGTCTTTTGCCGCATTCGCAGTTGCCTGGGCCCACTGGAGGTGGACCTGTTTGCGTCAGCTCTGAACCACCAGCTTCCGAAGTACTGCTCCCGTGTTCGCGACCGGGAGGCTTGGGCTCTGGATGCTTTCTCTCTCAGTTGGGAGAATCTTTGAGGGTTTGCCTTTCCTCCCTTCCAGCTGAATCCGCGACCTAGCAGCTTCTTCTTCCGAACTCATAACGCTGCAATAAAACAGACAATAAAGTATACAAAAATATGAAATACTTTAAAAGAGTGCAGGGCTCGGGTGCTTGTAATAGCTCCTTTTTGGCCCAGGAGGATTTGGTTCCCAGAGTTAGTGAGCCTTCTGGTGGCTCAACCGTTCCTTCTTCCGCTAAGAGCGGATCTGGTGTTGCAACCCCTCTCGGGGATTCTTCACCACAGTCCGGCGTCCCTTCATTTGACTGCTTGGCCCCTGTCGGGGAATCTGCAAGACAGTCGGGTCTCTCTGAAAGGGCCGTTTATAATTCCCGTCTTTCAGTCTTTTTCCAATGGTGTAAAGCGCGGGATCAAACCCCGTCTAAGGCTCCTATTGGTTCAATCGCGGATTTTCTAATCTCGCTGTTTGACAAAGGGAGGTCCATCTCTACTATCCGAGGCTACCGGTCTGCGATCGGTGCCATTCATTCGGGGTTTTCGGATGGTTCGGGTCAAAGGCGCAGTACCCTTCATGCCCTCTGTCTTACTCCTGGTCATGTTCGTTGGGAGAGAAAAGGCGTTAGATTGATTCCTAAGGCTTCTTTCATTGCCAAGAATCAAACGGCTTCTTCTGGCCCTGTTGAGATTTTTCTTTGTCCGCTATCTGACTTTTCGTCAGTGCGTGAGGACAAGGTTTGGTGTCCTGTTAGAGCTCTCAAATGGTATATTGATAAGACTAAGTCATGTCGCAAAGATGATCAGTTGTTCCTGATCACTCGAGAGCCTTTTTCTCCTGCTTCTCTTGATTCCATTTCTAGATGGATTGTCGAGGCTATTAGGGCCGCTGGCACAGAGGCTCTTTTGTCAGATAGTAAGCCCCATGCTCATGACACTCGTAGTGTCAGCACCTCTTGGGCTCTGTTTCAAGGTGTGGCGCTTAATGATATTTTGAAGGCTGCCTATTGGCGTTCGCCCAATTCCTTCATTTCTTGCTACCTTAGGGATGTCCCTGCAGGTGAGGCTATTTTTGCGTCAGCTACCTTGAAGGCCGCTGTGTCTTCTTTGTAATCATGTTCCCTTCTTCTCTTAAAACATGCCACCCGGTCTTTGAATGGGCGCTAGTCTAGCATAATAGGTAGGTATATATGATTTATTGCAGTAAATTTGTAAAATCAGCACTGATTTTCTTATTTACTATATAAATCTATATACCTACCTATGACCCTCCCTCCTTCCCCTCGCCTTGCAAGCAACATGTTTTCTACTTGGGGTTGCTCGCAAAAGAGGAAGATGGCCGTTGCGTGTTGCCGCGCATGAGTGGCGAAGGGGAGAACAATAGGATTACGGGGGGTGCGCACAATATTGTGACTCATTTGTGTTAAGTTCTCGAACGGGTTTGCGTAGTCAAGAGACTAGCATAATAGGTAGGTATATAGATTTATATAGTAAATAAGAAAATCAGTGCTGATTTTACAAATTTGTCGCCAAATGTCGCTTTCTGCAAATTCTAAGCTTTCCATTGGTATTGGATATGCTTAGGTTCATAATATACCCTTAAACTAAACCCTTGATCAGTCAGTCACAAACTTGTTATCATCTGTTTCCTGTTTATTTTGAGTTGTGACTGATATATCGAAGTTTAGTTCAGTTGCAGTGAATTATGAAAACTTGCAAGTCTTTACGCAACAGAGCTCTCAGAACTTGTGTTCCTCAAGTTTACATTTTCACAACAGATTTTGTCTCATTCTGGTGTAGTGCCTGAAGCCCCAACATTTTCCCAGATTACATCAGTTGATCTGACATCCATTACCGTATTATGGGATATTCCTGCCGATGCTACATCAGATGGGTTTGAAGTTAGGGTGCTCCCTCCCCCCGTTCCCGGGAATTACCCCATCCTCGTGAATGAGAGATCCCATGTCATTCGAAGCCTCCGACCTGGAACTGCCTATGACATCAGTGTTGTGAGTCTGTCAGGACAAGCAGATAACTGCCAGACGTTCAGCAGTCCTGTTCAGATCGTCACCACCACAGGTCAGTATAGATTGCTTTCCTGGCTGAATTTAATCTTAGGAATGATACTCTACGAACTAATTCTTTGTACAGATCAACATATGTGCCTTTGATACCTAGGCCTATGTGTTCATGACATCAGTTCGTAATTACAATTAGCGCATATGCAGATGAAGGTCATTTGTACCAAGTATAATTGACCTATATGCTTTTATAATGTGCATACCATCATGCGCACCGGTGTGATTTTATATGTTAAACAAGTAGTGTATCTACCAAAACAGATGCGCATGCGCATACAAATTGGGATCATATCAGGGTCTTTTGTGCCATGAATTAATTATGAACTGGCTTACATATATTCCAAAGGCATACCAGAGGACTTATATTTTGCCTTCAGAGCGAACAGCGGGTGTTGTGATTTGGCCCTGTGAAATCGCTATCATCTGACTTAAAGCGAGTTGTGACTAATTTTCCTTACTCAGATATCTCAACTTTTTTTTTACCACAGAAACTCTGGGTGTCTTTGAGATTGTAGCTGTAGACATCTTTGATACCAGAGCATCAGTGAAGTTCACTCCTTACGACGTGATGTTTTTTGATGTGGGTAGATATGAGGTAACAGTAATGCCATCTGATGGAGGAACCCCGCAGTTCATCTCAGTCCAAGCAGATGCATGCACTGGTGATATCATGGACCTGATGGGTGGTACCAGCTATGATGTAGAATTATCAGCTATAATGAGTAGTAACGATCAGAGTTTCAACACTACGGCAACAACAACATTTGTAACCTGTAAGGATGCATTCAAAATTCAAAAGTTTTGAAATATTTTGTAAAATGATAGAAACGTGATTGGTTCATGTAATCCACATGGATATGAGTTGTGCAGTGTACTTGATGAAATTTAGATATCCAGAGGGTTTGCAAGAGATATTAACCCATCATGTGCTGAAGCATTATGACATTTTGTGGCATATAAAGACGAATCTACAATGCAAATGGGATGAAGATAGTGGAAAATCATTATTTCATTCCATAGAGGCAGAACCATAATACTAGGATGAAATGTTAATATTTACTTCTACTGACTCAGGCTGAACCCAAAATCGCCATTCAAATAAGTCACATTATTATTTTAGATGCACTGCTATTGCTAACTGTTATGTCTTTTATGTTCCAGGCCCATCTTTCTGTGCATCTTCATTTGGTTAAGCCACCTTCCAAGTAACATGCCAATGTCAATAATTGATCCCCACTGTGCCTGGTTTATCATATGTCAAACTAAAAAGAAAGAAAACCTTACAATATACAATTACTCTTACATGTGCATGTATGTATACCCCCATGTATGTGGGTTGGTTGGCTGGGGAGCGTTTCATCAAGTGGTTTGTCAGTGATTTTTACAGACAAATTTGCTCTCAGCCAATCAGATGCAAGGATTTCTGGAGCTTATATTATTGACCCCTAATAAAATTTCTTTTCCAACATTTCCTTCCACAGTGCCCAAGCCTCCTGTCAGTGTCACACCGATATCTAGAGGCTTCTTCTCCTTCACTGTACAGTTAGAACCTCCAGTAAACAGCAGCTACGATGGGTTTGTCATTACAGCGAATGGTGAATCACAACAGATCCTTCAGGGTGAACCTTACCAAGCAACATTTCAGAATCTGATTCCTGGTGTGACATACAGCGTGGACGTGTACTCCTTTCTATTTACACCAGTTTTGACAAGTCAAGCTCTAATGGACTTCACCCCAGTATCCATCACAACAGGTGCAGTAAAAATAGTTTTTTGGTCACAGAAACTCTATAGGGAGCTGCTGTTGAATATGAGATTTTTTTGCAAGTATTTCTTTTTTACTAGAGATCTTTTTGACTTTTCTGGAGCTAAATCACTCAATTTAATGACGTGTGAATGCATTGAATGACGTGTGCAGAAAATATCTCACTGATTTGTATAAAAAGTCTTTGCCACACTGAACATTGCAATGGCTTGTTCATGTGGTCACAAGGTTAAACACACAGGAAAATTATGTAATAAGTCCCCTGGCATTCTACATCTCAGATCTCCTAAAGAAGCATCAACCAGTACATAGTTTTAAGTCCTGAAGCAATTATAAAAATGAACTTCTATGTGCTAATGCTTAACTTTTATTGTCTGTTTCAATGTCAAATTGGCCATAAATATATCCTATGAAAATAAACTCTACAGTGAGTGTGCTTGTTTTTCATTTTATTAATTCCTTTATTCATTTTATTTTCATAAAAATACAATCAAAGCAAATAAACATATAATCATACAGCAAAATAATGAAGTAATATCATTAGTAGGCCAGCCAAACATCTAAAAAGTCTCTATAAAAAGATTCGACAGCATTTATGTGTAATGCTTGGCATCCATGCTAAAACTCTTGCAAAAATACGGAGGAATGTAAGGTACGGGCGGATGCCACGCGCACCTCTGCCTAAAAATGCCGTTTTGGGCTAAAAATTTGAAAGAATGTCAAAATCACGATTTTTAATTTTTTGACCTAATATGTAATCCCTGATAAAGACTTTTTAAATGATGTCAGATTTATTTTGAGTTCGAAGTTATAAACCTGATTAATATACAATTGAAAGTTGGATATTACACACACATGTATGGCGTAATGAAACATGAAACTGTGATTTACTCAAAATAATAGGTTGTGAAAACTACCAATATTTCAAAGTTTTTACCCACCGTAAATTTGTCCATTTAAACGCTTTTTTTAAAATTAAACATATCATGTCATGTCACACAAAGAAAAGAAATTATCCACTAAGGTGATATATAACTCATTTATGTTATCCCAAATGGAATGATGTATATTTACCAGATACGCATTTTGAATGAAAAACACTATTTGAATGTACATCTAGAGTGTACAAAAGTCATCTACATAAGGCAATTATCCCATGTATTATCAGTATAGTCTATGGGCCAAAAACCGAAATTTCCCCACCCCCTTAGAAATAATCTTAGATGAAGTTTTTTCTGTTAGATGGGACCATTAACTATCAAAATATGCTTCTTTGCCATAAATTAAGAGGTGGGTGTAACCACAAGGGCTATTACCATGGCAACGGATCAAGAACAATAAAATTTCAGAAATTTTCATTTATTCATGATTAAGAAATTTCAAAAACACAGTGTAACATTGTAGAATAATGTATCAAAAGTTTCTCACTTGATCAAAACCCAAATAAAAGTTATAAAAAGTTTCCAAGATGTTTGAAAATGGCTGTTTCCATGGAAACAGTAAGAAAAAAACCCTGATATTTGGGCAAAAATCCCTTGATGCTATTGAAAAAAAGAAGTAAAAAATGATATTGACCATTATTATTTTCTCTTTTACTCGACACTGCACTTAACTTGTTTTAGTAAAGGGGTGATGGATGTGACCACTACATGTTTAGGCCCTTACTACGGTAACAAATATATTTATTGTGTTGTATTTCTAACAAAATACTATGGTTGTTCATGAAATAATGGTAAACATCTAATAATTTTTGCCCCCTGTTTGATTATATTCAAAATTTTAGTTAATTGGAGTAGAGCTAAATTTGATTAAATAAAAAGCTGTTGCCGTGGAAACAGAATGTTAATGAAGTTGAAATCCAATACAAAATAAATGTTAAACAAACAGAATTTGAACAATATCATATGAATCATATATTATTTTCCTTGGAGCTATCATAAGCAGCTTGTTTGCCTTAAAGGCCAAGTCCACCCAAATAATGAGTTGACTTGAATCAATAGAGTAAAATTAAATATGAACAACAAGAAGGAGAGGCCATGGGGAGTCCTGTTTCCGCACTTATTGCTAACTTATACATGGAATCCTTTGAGGAAGATGCGCTCAGAACTTGCCCGCCCGAATTCAGCCCGAGAATTTGGAAACGCTATGTCGATGATACCTTCATTGTAACTAATAGATCCACCACCGGTGGTCTTTTAAGTCACGTGAACGCGCAGCAACCGTCTATTCGTTTCACTATGGAGACGGAAGACAATAGCCGCATCGCCTTTCTTGACACACTAGTGCACCGGGATAGTGATGGCCGCCTCACTACCACAGTGTATAGAAAGCCCACACACACCGATCAGTATCTGGCCTATGACTCGCATCATCCCCAATCCGTCAAGCGCGGGGTAGTTAAATGTCTTTATGACAGAGCATCGCGCATTGTTTCGAAACCCCTGTGCACAGCCGCTGAGAAACAACACATCGCTTCCGCTCTTGTTTCGAATGGATACCCGCGTTCCTTCCTTAACCGCGTCGCTAAGAAGAAGAAAGCCATCGATAAGGAAGTTGTGAATTACAAGTCTACCGTTGTTCTTCCGTTTGTCGATTCTATTTCTCGCCAGCTCCGCCGACACCTAGAGAAGCATAGCATACGCGCCGTTTTCAAGTCCGACACCACTATTTAAAACCAGCTAGTCCACCCAAAGGACCCCACGCTACCCGGCAGACTCGACGGCGTTGTCTACAAAAGTGGCATTTTTCGCGTGGCATCCGCCCGTACCTTATTCCTCAGTATTTTGGAAAGAGTTTTAGCATGGATGCCAAGCATTACCCAAAAATGCCGTCCAAAGTAACAAAAATCTTCTTGGCTGATCTACTATCATTGCCAATGTATAAAGAATGCTTTCTAAAGGCAAAGTTTCTGTTTCAGGAGGAAAAGTTCAGACATTCTGATTCTCAATTAATTGTTCAACATATAAGGCCTTGGACAGGATTTACCATTGCATGGTAGGGGTTATGAAAAAAAAGATTCATCATTTTGCTCTTTTGTGTGTGTTGTGTAGATACTCCTGATCCCGGCGAGGTAATTGTTCAGTCCTTCACCACCGACTCCATTAAAATCAGCTGGGGAGATGTGCCAAATGTAGATCAGTATTCTGTCACTATCAGTCCAATGGAAGGAAATCGTACAGAGAATATCATGAACAGAAGGGTTGAGTTTACCCAGCTTACTCCAGGGCGGTTGTATATGATCACCCTCAACTCAACAAGGCCCTTTGGGTCAGATATTACCGCCAGTGTGATGCAACGCACCAGTGAGTGGAAAATTTGTTGTTATCATCTTATTTATTTAGTTTTATTAATAGTATTGTTCTACATGGGTGACTTCATCAGTGAATTTTAATAGTGGTTTACAAGAAATCCCAGCAAATGATCTAATTCAACTTAATATATAATACAATGTAAAGATATTACAAACAGATCAAACAAACTATCTGCATATAAAACAAAAACATCAAAATGTGACTCTGCAAGTATAAGTAATGAATATGAAGAGTGAATAATTATAAGTTTAATAATTTTGAAATTTGACTGAAACTTTATACATGTACATTAATTGATAGATGTCTTGATTGATATATGTATGCCTGAATTTTTATACATTGCATTAAGAAGTGCGATCCCCACAGGTGCCCTCATATAATGCTTTGTTTCATCATTAAATTAGACATAAAATATCTTCAAAAGAAATAGACTTGAGTTCCCTTTATATGAGCCTGTTTCATGAGGAAGAAAATAAAAATACTGAAATTTATCAAATGAGCCGGAGATAGCATTTTCTTTCAAATCTGCTCTCGATTATGTCATTGCAAGCAGAAAAGTGTGTAAAGGTGCATTGTTCTGTTGTGGAATTGAAAATTTGAATATTCCTGACTTTTCAAAAATGAAGATCTTTACGTCAATTTTGTATTGTTTACTATCAGCTCCATCTCCACCATCTTCACTGATTATTACTACTCTTGATGCTTACGATACAATAGGCCTTCAGCTTAGTTGGTCATTACCGACAGAAGGAGAATGGGATCGCATTAGGTATGTACATACAGGCTTCTTGCCAGAAAATTGTGTACACACGGTCCTAAATCAAAAGAAATAAGACATTTCCCAGGCAAGCGATGTGAAAGGAAACCAATTTTGCAGATTGGGGGTACAGTAAACTCAGAAACTTTTGCGTGCATTTTATGTTCGCAAATTTCACAAGTGGTTCAGATTCGTGAATGTTTAATGCCATGAAATCATTGAATCATAATTGACATAACACTAAATTTTGCAAGTCGTTTATTAAAGGTTCTTGCTGTAAAAATGGCTGTCGTTTACAATTCGCGAAAAGTTTCATGTCACAAAGATTTCTGGTTTTATATTATGCACTGGCACATTTACAGGACAATAGTGAGTGAAATATGGCCTTGTGGCATCCCAGGGAGGTGTTTTTGGACAACAAAACCATGTTTGGATTATTTTATGGGATTCAACGCGTATACTACTCGAACCGGGCAATCGCTGACCTCCCTTGACACCCAGCGATCTACGTCATGCACATGAGTCATCGGGCGCGTTCATTTTATGAAAAGGGGGAGTAGTTGCACTTTGAGAGGCATTGTAGTTACCACCTCAAAACGGACATTTTCACAATAAACTCCATCCCGGCTCTTGACATTTTCATTCGTTTCTTATATTATTCTATTTTCTTTTATTATTCTATTTTCTTTCTTACTTATATAGGCTTACACGCGTCTCGCAATCAATTATTGTTAGACAAATTATTTTTCACTGTATACAAATCGAGTTACCCCACGGTAGAATGGCACAATCCAATAGACGTTGGTCAGTTCTTCCCACTAAAACCGTAATATCAAGCGGTGTATTTTGATCAAAATATAACTGAAATAGAAATATTAAGCTTACATATGTAGCCTTGTCTACAACTTGTATATGCACCGCCTCCTATATCACACAGCTGTCCACAGATCAAGAAAAATACGGAAATATCGTAGATAGAATGATTAAAAAAAACCGTGGACGAATGCGTTCGTCCGTAATACATTGCCCTTGCATGCACTAGACTTGCGACATGTTTGTGAATAATGTGCCCTCAAATAAGAGGCCATTTGTGAATGAACAGCAAAAGTGCACCAAATTTCAAGTTTCAAGTTTCAAGTTTTCAAGTTTATTTTGTTTTCAGAAAAACACATGTAACAAAGCATAGAGAGTAATCATAACAGTACAAGAATTATCTTCTAATACACAATTTCAGAAGTATACAAAATAAAGTGAAGAAAGACGAGGAGACCTTGGTTGAAGCACAGCTTGTTGAGTTAAGGTCCCTCAATTGATATGACAAAGATAACTGGTTCATGATTTCCAAAAAAGAAAAAAAAAACAAGAAAAGAAGTGTATAAAAGGGAAATATATACTAACAGCTATTTACAAAATACACCCAGAAAACAACTACCCAACGAGGCATCGACCGCAGCATGGACCTAATGATCCAGGTTCTTGATCATAAATACCATACCCGAAGATGCGCACATCCCCATCACACCAGGTTAGTTATCACAAACATCGTGTGTGTGTGAAATACATGTCATATGAGTAGGAACAGCCCACCCATGGCAACAACAGAATACAGGCCCAAGCTCATCGATGAGTTATTACTCTCTGGATGCATAAGGCAAGTAGGAATACAGTTTATGGCGTATTTACAAATGGATGCAAAGAAGAAGAGGAAGAAAAGGGATTCATCAAGGAAGAGAAATAGCGATAGAGAGTAGAGTGAGGGAGAGAGCACTAGGAATATAGGAAAAGAAAGAAAGCAGACATAACTGACAACATGAAGAAAGGAAGGGGGAAAAAGAAAGAAAACAAAAGTGGAGAGAAGCTGGCAAAGGAGGGAAGGGAAAATATTCAAGTTATACTACAATACTATGAAGAATAATTAAATATATCAGTATTTTTATATTAATGTGTCATCCACATACTTGTCAAGTAAATATAACTTGAGTCTACGTTTAAAAACTGAGATGCTTGGAGCATTTGTTACTGTAGACTGAAGTGAATTCCAGAACCTGGGGCCAGTGGACATTATAGTTTTCAGAGTGAACGTTGTCCTTGCATATGGTAAATGGAGAGCAGAAGCCTGTCTGGTATTATGGCTGTGAATTTGGTTATTTTTTCTAAAGATTTGAACAAGGACAGGAGGGAGGTCCCCCGAGTGAGTGTTAAACATGAACATACCAAGATGCATTGAATAGAGATCATCTAGTTTTAAAATATTGTTTTCATAAAAAAGTAGATTTGTATGAGCACGATAATTTGCTTTACAAATTATTCTGATAACCCGCTTCTGTACAACAAAAAGCCTAATGAATTTGAGTTTTAGCTGATTTGCCCCATGCCAATATACCATAATTAATATATGATAGAATAAGAGTAGAGTACAAAATGAACAATACTTCCTGAGGTATACATGATCTCAACTTATAAATAACGCCAGTGTGTTTTGATAACACTTTACTTAAATTGTCCACATGAGCTTTCCAACTCAGTTTCTCATCTATGTATATCCCAAGAAATTTTGTTGAAGTTACTCTCTCAATAGGGACATTATTAAATGTGACATCGCCTGGCAAAAATTTTACTGAATTACTAAACAGCATATAATTTTTTTTAGATTCAATGATAACTTATTAGCATTAATCCACTTCATTACATTTCGAAACTCCTCGTTGACAGTTTCCAACAATGTTTGTGGACATTTGTGAGAAAAAAATACACTTGAGTCATCTGCAAAAAATATGAAAGATAATACACTTGATGAGCGTTGAAAATCATTAATATATAAAATAAATAAGAGTGGTCCCAAAAGGGATCCCTGGGGAACACCACATGTTACATTTTTGGTGCAAGAGTCAGTTCCATTTAAAGACACATATTGTTTTCTATCAGTAAGATAACTCCTGTACCAATCCAAGGTGACTCCCCTGACACCATAATGACATAATTTACTCAAGAGAATTTCATGGTCTACAGTGTCAAAGGCCTTGGAAAAGTCTAAAAAGGTACCAATGGTGTGTAAGTGACTATCTAAAGCAAAAGCAAGTTTATCTATAAGGTGTAAAATTGCATGCGTAGTTGTATGCTTCTCTCGAAAACCAAACTGATAATTACTGAAGACAGATGATTTCTTTAAAAAAGTTATAGTTCTTACATAGATAAGTTTTTCCAGAATTTTTGAGAAACATGTTAACAGAGAGATCGGACGATAATTCGTCAGTGACTGTGAGTCACCCTTTTCTGAAAATTGGTACAACTTCCCGTCAACCAATCAGAAAAATCTTCAAATCACTAGTTTAAGGATGTCATTAGCCACGATTTGGTTCAATAAATCATCTTCAGAATTCCCACTCGATTTAAATAAGGCGATATAAGGTCAAAGTAGGGGAAAATGCTCTCACTGCTATAGGGAAAGGTCGGAGTTGAATGTAAAACTCTCTTTTTAAACCAAAAAGTGCAGTAGTTTCCTCACAAGTCATCTACGGGTTATTAACATCACATAATAGGATATAGTGTGAAAATTGTTTATCCGGGCGTAATGATGTCAAATATCAATTTGTTTTAAAGCCCTCGTGTGATTTCATGGATAGTGTCACAAACTGAGACAAGATTTAATGTGTTATAGGACGCGGTGCGAAGTGCGCTGAGGAAATGCACTATAGTTCTTCATAATAGTGCAGTGTGCATTGGTCTATGTATTACCCTTGGAGAGAACTTAACTTGATGTTTCCCCTGAAGTTCCAACATTTGGTATTAGTACCAATGGAGTTATGCAGTAGTGAGAACCCTGTTTTCTTTGAAACATTGACTGGCTGTAAGGGGGATATGATATAAGATGGCTTACTTAAAAGAAGGTTTCTAATTGGTCAGATATTCACTCTCCTTGGCATTGCGTAACTCGTTATATGGCCACGACATAGACAAATTAAAACTTATAGACGGAAAGGTAGCACCCGCGGATTGCCTCATTTGCATATAAGCTGTAGCGTCACCATTCAGTCTAAGCGTATTCGGCCACGTCCATTTGGTTACATTTCATTTTCCTGAAGCCCCCGATACCCCAAAAATATCGAAAAGTATCGAGAAACACCTTATGCATTATTCATTTTTGTTTTGCATACTCCGATTTATCAAACTTTGATTGGACCGGACCTTATGAATATGAATGTTCTTCAAAAAGAACGATTTGACCTCTTTTCGTCACTTCCGCTGTGAATGTGATGTCACCTGCACAAAGTAAAAAAAGTTGTGAAAAGTTTAGAGGTGAGTACACTTGTATTTATGCTTAATTTTCAAATTAGAATATATTTGTAACAATTTCTGCCATTGTGAATAATCTGTTTCAATTTCTCTACATTTTGAAAGGGCTCTGCAGAGCTGTATGTCATGAAACAATGTGTAATCTACTCGCGAATTTTTAAAACAATTTTCATCATCATGAGCTGATGTTGCAGCTAAATTTCTCTAACCACCCTGTCACTCGTGACGGCTTACCCGGACTTTCGGGTGGGACGATACGTTTCGATAGATGATACTGTATATTGTATGTCGATGATTTGGTTATAAGTTAGATGTAGACGCATAGACTCTGTTATATTCTGAAAGACAAAGGGCCCAGATGAGGCCCTTTCTAATTGATGCAGTAAGGCATTCTTGTCCGGATTTTTAAATTTAGAATGAGGAGGGGATTCCATGTTGAGACCATTCCAGTTAATATAAATGCCGGGTTGTAATTTTAACGCAGTGGTTACTGGTTCTTAGTAAAAGTTAATTTGCCCGAGTGTACTAATGCTAGATGCTTTGGCCCACTTTTTCTTCTAAACTTGAGACAAGGCCAAAGGCAAGCATGATGAGATTTTATATTTTGTTTCATTTCAAGAGAGAGAGAGAGAGAGAGGGGGGGGGGGGGAGTTCATACATGTATTTAATCTTGATTCTACTATTTGTAGACCAGAATCAAAACCCTTTGTTGAGAGGTAATAATAGATCTCCACAGAGTAATATATGGATGGCCTTTGTTGTTTCAGTATCGCATTAATTAGTCTCATCATGTTGACTTGATTTCCCTCAGATAAACATGGCAAGGAACTAACTTGGGGCTGGTCTACTAAAAGATCTAGACTCACTAGAGCTTAAACGTTAGACGTCTACGTACTTGTACAAGTCAACAAACCTTTGGAGGGGCGGATGAAGCGGAAAGTCCTACTATTAAAGAATTTGATGAGACGTAAGAAATAAACAGGTAGGTCTAGACCTAACTAGTTAGACCTAGACTTAGTATTACAGCTAAAATTTATAGGTCGGGTAGCGGTAGTGGATCCAGGATCAGTTTACTTGGGGGGGGGGGGGGGGTTTACTTTACATTGACCAACCAGAACAGCAACAATTTTTTTTTTTTTTTTCTGAGAGAATGGACATTTCGTGTATCCTTTTCCATGTGCCATGGTATACACAGAAGAGGCAAAGACGAAAAGCACAGACACAATGGCTTAGAACAAGATCTGAGCACGATTCGGATAGTTACAGGAAATCTAACAGAGCTTTTACATGTTTTGAATGTGGCTCACAGGAATTATCACAAGATTTAGTCACACATAATAAAGATGACTTGAAAGATTTGTTCACTGTCATTAAATCTCTGCTTAAATGTATCAAATAAACAAGGTTCCAGTGATGCCATGTGACAATGATAGGAAAAAGATATTTGTGAACGGCTTGGGGAAATTCTTTCAATAATAAAGTCTTAAATATTAATAATGAAATTCGAACGAGTATAGATTCGTTGGATGGAACTGATATTGATCCATCAAGTCTTTATCCAGGACTTGATAAGTTTAATAAGTTTAGACTCTTGTCTCAACATGAAGTAAGAAAGCTTATCATGAATCTCAGTAAGAAATCCTACTCTCGCTGATCCAATTCCAACAAAGATTATTTTGCAACATATTGATGTATTATTGCCTGTGTTCACATCTATCATTAATACTTCCTTATCTGCTGGCATTTTCCCTAAAGAATGGAAAGTCGCCCTTGTTTCACCATTGTTGAAAAGGCCAGGTCTTGATGTTGAATTTAGCATTCTCAGACCTGTGAGTAATTTACAATACATTTCAAATTTGGTAGAAGGAGCAGCTACTCAACAAATTATTCAGTTTCTTAATTAATATCAATTCACTCCTTCCATCAACCAGTCTGCATATAGACAGTTCCATAGTACCGAAACAGCACTAATCAGGATCAAGAGTGACATTCTGATGGCAATGGATAAACAGAAAGTCACTCTACTTAGTACTACTTGACTTGAGTAGTGCTTTTAACACTATTGAACATTCAAGGTTAATTGAAATATTACAGATATGTTTTGGTATAGATGAGATTGCTCTCTGCTGGATCAAGTTCTACTTGTCTGATAGGTATTAAAAGGTTACATTAGATGGTATCGTTTCTGATTCTCTTCCAGTGCCTTTTGGTGTGCCCCAGGGCACACGACTCGGCCCATTGCTCTTCACGTTATATACAAGTAGTTTAATCAAGATCATTCGTGATAAATTTACCAAAGTTGCTTGTCATTGTTACGCAGATGATACACAACTATATTTATCCTTTAAACCAGCCCCTGGTACTCAAGATGTAAGTGTTTCGTTGTTGGAGAAATGCAGTAACTTCATTCGTAGCTGGATGCTTAAGAACAATCTCAAATTGAACGATAGAGTGAATTTTTAATTATTGGTACTTCACAACAGATTTCAAAAATTAACATTGAAAATGTAAAAGTAGGATTATCTGACGTTAAACCCTCTGATTCTGCACGAAATTTAGGGGTATATTTTGATACAAACTTGAACATGGAAAGACAAGTAAAAAATATTTGCAAATCAACATACTATCTTCTGTACAATCTCAGACGTGTACGCAAATGCTTTGATCATGAAAGCATGAAAGTGGTCATACATGCCCTCATTACAAGTAAGCTCGATTATTGTAATGGGTTGTTATTCGGAATGCCTGACTCACTGATATCTAGGTTACAAAGAGTTCAGAATGCATGTGCAAGACTTGTTTATCATCAACCAAAATTCACTTCAAGTGCACCTCTTCTGAGAAGGCTCCATTGGTTGACAGTTCGTCAAAGAATTTCATTAAAGTTTTTGTTAATTGTTTATAAAATCTTTGAGTGGTCAAGCTCCCAGTTATATTTCCGAATTACTTAAACCCAAAGTCCAGTCTCACAGTCATAGTCTGCGCAGTTCCAGAGATGCATTCATGCTCCAGATACCCCATATTAAAACCAAAATCACCCTTGGTGACCGAGCATTTGCCATTGCTGCTCCAAAACTTTGGAACAGCCTACCTATTGAAATAAGAACCTCTCAATCTGTAAATGTCTTCAAACCAAAATTAAAATCGTATTTGTTTTGTTGAAGTAAAACATTTTATAATTATGCACATGTTAGGAGCTCTCAAACAGCGCAACTGAATATACCTTGTATTTCGTATAGTAGCTGCCCTATATAAGTCTATACTTCGCTCCCAACAACATCTCCTCCAAGTCCCTATATCTCACACTCAATGTTATGGTAACCGCTCTTTTGTCAGCATAGCAGCCACCCTATGGAACCAGCTACCAATTGCCATCCGCACTGCACCCACCCTGGACTCATTTAAGAATCTTCTAAAGACAACTTTGTTTAAGAATTAATTTCGATTATGCTTATGTATTGATGATGTGTTGTGAGATATAGAATATTAATTATTTGTATTTTCATTGTTTGAACTTTGTAAAGCGCATAGAGATGCCTGTTAGCGTATTATGCTCTATAAAAGCCTAATTTATTATTATTATTATACTTATATATTATTTATCCACCACTGAGATCTGTTTTCTTCAGTGTAATATTAAATTAGCTTTGATAGTGTCTTTAAAAAATCAATTGTGAGATCTTTATATGTCAGTATAAATAAAAATTTTAGTCCCCTTAATTATATTAAATATTTCATTAATTCCTGCAAACAGAAACAAAACAATATAAGATGGGTGAACTTATGTAATTGATAAATTATTAATTATTATTATTATTATTATTATTATTATTATTAGGGCCAAAACATTACATTTTCAATTAAAATCCATGAACCTTTTTAGGATTATGTAGTAAGAATTTATCCTCTTCGTAAAGATCAAGAGGGTGAGGATGAGTGTATCTGATTTTTCTTTTCTTAATACAGGATAATGCTTCTCTACACAACTCTACTTCATCTATTCTACAAAAGATGAAGATGAAGATGAAGGCTTACCACTGAGAATGAAGACAAATTCTGAGAGGAACAAATAAATACTTAGGCGCTCCAGTTTTGCATGGTAGGTCTTTGCTGTAAGAGTACAGTTGCTATCAGGGGCGTCGAACCGTTTTTGGATTGGGGGGGAACAGCCTTAGTACTCGTACTCTTCATGATTTTTTCAACGCCTCTTAATTACCAGCTTCTCCACTGTTACATGAAGCAGGGAAATTATAGAATTTATTGAGGGGGGTAGGGGTAAAATGATATATTTGCCCTCTCAATATTTTCGGGGGGGGGGGGGCAACTGCCCACTTGCCATCAGATAATCGACGCCCGTGGTTGTTATTACTAATTTGGTTTCTTTGGATTAGCCTTGAAAATTTTATGTGTCCAAGTGGACAAACTTTTTTCCTCTTTAAATACTTCCCACTTATTATTCTATTTCATATAAAGAGTCAAAGCTAACTGTGTTAATAGGAAGCTCTAAATTTCAGGGGTTTTTAAAAATTCTAATTGTTGCTATTTAAACTATCAAATACACAATGGATGCTATTTTCTAAAATCTTTCCTCTTTTCTTTCAACAGACATGGATTTCTACTTCAGCTCTTGATCAACATGTATTTCTTCCGGGTCGGCTCGCAATTCATAAGGACCGCTATTCATAGAAAACCGCTATTTATTTAACACCCGTTATGAATAGCAGTCCTTATGAATAGTTGTGAATAGTGAGGTAATTTGTCTATGGTTTGCTCACTATTTAGAAGGACCGCTTTTCATACAAAACCGCTATTCATTTAGTCACGCGTTATGGATAGTGGTCCTTATAATAATAATAATATTGGATATTTATATAGCGTTCATATCCACCATGAATGGTGCTCAAGGCGCTCCAATATTACCCTGGCTTTAGTCCAGCTGCCCTATAAGGCACTGAAAGCATTCAAGGAATAAATTCCTACCAGGTACCCATTTACTACACCTGGGTGGAGAGTGGCAAATGTAGATTAATGTCTTGCCAAAGGACATTAGTGCCGCTGCGGGACTTGAACCGCGAACCATGAGATCCACAGTCGTATCGACGTATCGACTAGACCATGACATGAATAAGTGGTCTTTATGAATAGCGGTCCTTATGAATAGCGAGGTTACCCCATTTCTTCATATTAGAATCATATCTGGATTCAAGTATAATATGCATGTAGAGGTGTCGTGGTGTACTGGATACATCACCAGACTGTGGATCACATGGTTCACGGTTCGAATCCCACAGCGCTAATGTCATTTGGCAAGACAATCATCTACATTTGTCAGTCTCCACCCAGGTGAAGTAAATGGGTACTGGTAGGAAGAAATTCCTTGAATGCCTTAGCGCCTATCATGGCGGCTCGACTAAAGCTGCGGTAATAATTTGATACTTTGTATTAAGGGCAGTAGAGTATATTTGTATAGTAGTTGCGCTATATAAATGGACATACATGCATATTACTATAATTAGAATGACTGAACAGGAGTTTAAAGTTCTTCAATTATATGTTAACCATCTTAACCAACTGAATCTATGAATTTGTGCTAATTAAATTATTATTTTATTATTAATAATAATAATAATACCTGGCATTTATAAAGCGCCTTTCCCAAACTGGATCAAAGCACTGATATATATTATTACCCTGGTCATTGGATTCTGGCACGCCCGCACACAGTGTATGCACATTCTCCACTCCCTGGGGAGCATTCCAGCCAGTGATGATCTACTGGGAAACTCCATACTATTCAACACTTCGTTTGACTTAAAACTATAGAATTAGATCTCCACCCCTTTTATATAGTTAGATTTATAATACTAACATGCATACTATAACATGTACCAACTGAAAAGGAGATGGATCGTTTATTTTAGATTTCTTAGAACTGTCGACATTATCTTTGTTTTTTAGGAGTAAAATTGTTGTCATTGGTGTGTGTTGAACATTGAACTTAGATGGTCATTTATTTCTTTTAATTATCATTTCTTCTTTTGTGGGGTGTAGTGGGTAAATTATCTTTAAATTGTAATTCAAATAATTTACTTCTTGGAAAGGGATTGAAATTAATAATGTATGATTAATTTAGATTGAAATTCATTATTTTTAAATGCAATGTACATATTTGTACTACTCTCAAGAAGAGAATATTATTTGACCTTGACAAATCGGCTGTGATGGAACTCTATTGTATATGAAAAAAGTGTATAACCGCAGATAAATTATATAAATTATGTTGGGTTTTTTAAAGGAGAAGAAGTAAACGTATATTTAAGAAGTATGACAATTTCTAAACTTCTATAAAGACTGTCCTCATTTCTGTATGCAAGAAAATATTCATTAAAAAGTGAGAAAATCTAAACGTATTTCTGAATCAACGTGTGTAAACTATTGTACCTTAAATCTTGATTGTAAGAAAGATATACATGTCTTGCGACGCATTTATTGCATATTATTTTCGACTGGCTTTGTGACGTAACAATGGATTTACAAATTTGCACTCTATATGGGATGGATGTTGCTAGTTTGATGAGCTCCCACAATCGGTTTCCCTTCTTATATAACACATAGTACATGCTCGTTGTCGTCAATTACATGTATACCGTAAAAGGTGCATCCATAGATATAGAATTTCTCTCGTGCATTATATTTCACCTTAGCCTATGGCCTCGTTGAAATATATTGCACTTGAGAAATTCTAAATCTGTATGGATACACATATTACGGTATATTCAAATCCAGAGCATGCACTATATATATAATATTGCCCAAGAAGAACTACATTGCTTGAGTTGAAGATGAGGGCAATATTATGGTAACCCAAAAAGGTGTTAGTCAATATAAGGAATGGCAATGAAATTTAAATAATTATTCACATTGTTTGAAAAGCTTATTTAACCACCAATCGGAACTCAAATGCCACTTATCACATTATATTAATATTCACACAGTCACAAATAGTGACTGGGAGACTTGAATATCTACATGTATAACATCATGCCACAAAATTACCTTTAGAATATCATGAAATGTTACATAACAGACAATAACCAGTGAAATCCCCAATGTAGCCTCCGTGTATAATATGTTAATTGCAGGATTACCTATACTCCAAGGAATGGAATAAATCAGAGTGAGTTAGTTGGTAGAGCAGTCACGAATTTCACATTGGAGGGACTCTTTCAGAATACAGAGTACACTGTGGATGTGACGTCTGTGTCTGGTCTAGATAATCGTACAGAAGAGAGTGCCCCAGCCTCACAAACAGTTACAACTCCTCGTGAGTACACTAAACCCATAGCAGTTACGTGTCTTCTTTAAGACACGTTTTGGAGTATCTTTGGTCTAGAATGTGAAGAATTACACATTACTCATGAGCAGAAAGAGCACAAATCACAGAAAATAGACTTATGTTGCCTGTTTCAATAAATATATCCTATGAGAATAAACTTTACAATGAGTGTTCTTTTTTTACAGTTATTTATTCATGTTCATGTTCATGTTTTTTCATGTTCATAAAAATTACAATCTAGGCAAATAAACATAATCATACAGCAAATTAATGAAGTAATATCAGTGGCAATGCATTAAGAATGTTGTACTTGACAATTTATTTACGATTAAATAGGAGAACTTAGAAAAAAAGGAAGTGGTGTTTAAGACAAAGTTTCTGTTTCAGGAGGAAAAGTTCAACGAATCGTATATTAAATTCATTGTTCCAGGTCTTGCATGGGATTTACCACCCATTGGCACGAAAGGAGTTATACCAAAAAAGATTCATCATTTTGCTCTTTTGTGTGTGTTCTCTACATTGTAGATACTCCTGATCCTGGTGAAGTAACTGTTCAGTCCTTCACGACAGACTCTATTACAGTCCGCTGGGCAGCTGTGACAAATGTAACTCAGTATTCTGTCACTATCAGTCCAATGGAAGGAAATCGTACAGGAAATATTATGAACAGAAGAGTCGACTTCACCCAGCTTACTCCAGGGATGTTGTATATGATCACCCTCAACTCAGCAAGGACCTTTGGGTCTGATATTACCACCAGTGTGATGCAACGCACCAGTGAGTGGAAAATTTGTTATTACCGCCGCGCGAAGCAAGGGCGGTACTAATTTCAGTCGATTCTGTCCCGATGTTTCTTTGCTTGTTTGCTTGCTTGTTTGTTTGTTTGTTTGTTAGTGCTCTAACGTTTGAATGGTTCCATTTCAGTTCACCAAACTTTCAGCAAATCTTCATCTAAGGAATATGCAATTTCCTATTGAATTCCACGGTCACAGTTGCATCTGATTTTTTAAAATTAATTTTTAAAATTATTTTTTTTAATTTTATAGCGCCGAAGGTACAGCCCTTTATATACACGTACCGTCATTGGCCTGTGCATGCAGTGTACGAAAAAGCACCGCAACATATAGTATCTATTCAGTTATCGTATCCGCGCGCGCGCTATTAGTATGATGAGAGACTAGAGCTAGTAGCCTATAGTCTAATTAGAGGAACTCCTGGGGCAAGCACTGTAATGTATTTTTAGTTTTTTCTTTTTTCTTTTATTGTTTTTATAATATTCATTTCTCCTGGCCTACAGCCGAGTACAGGACTATAAAATGTTTGTAGTCGGCCGTAGTCGCCTTGCTCGCAACATTTTATCACTTATCTGTCATTCTGTGTTCATGTGTAGATTTAACTGTTAGGTCTAACGACGTTACATCTGTGCTGCTGCAGTGTAAGACCAGCCGTCGTTCGGGTGTTGGCTTCGCTGACATGTCATTGGGTACGACGATACTCCGCTGAACCCCCTCGCGAGGAGGAGAGCGACCAAAACAATAAAGTGACAAAAGACTCCTCCAAACAGAGGGATTTTCCCGTCTAGCTGCAGTGTAACTATACACAGCGCTAACGCAACAGTAATTGGATATGCGATAGCACTTTTTTTAGCAGCATTAAAATCTGCACAATTTTTCATGTAAAAATGTGGCTATGCCTAGGCTATTATAGTTTGCTGCATGGATGCAATTTCCTGTTGAATTCCACAGGTGCATCTGTTTTTTATGCCTCCGCCCACCGTAGGTGGCATGGTGCCGGAGGCATTATGTTTTCGGGTCGTCCGTCCGTCCCCTTTTCGTTCTCGCGATAACTTCAAGACTGTTTGGCGGATCAGTTTGTAACTTGGCCCATGTATGCATATGGGAGGGACGATGAACTGATTAGATTTTGGGGTCTCAAGGTCAAAGGTCAAAGGTCATAGAGGTCATTATATACATAAAAATGGTTCGTTCTCGCGATAACTTCAAAACCGTTTGGCGGATCAGTTTGTAACTTGGCCCATGTATGCATATGGGAGGGACGATGAACTGATTAGATTTTGGGGTCTCACTGTCAAAGGTCAAAGGTCATAGAGGTCATTATATACATAAAAATGGTTAGTTCTCGCAATTTAACTGAAGAACTGTTTGACAGATCAACTTCTAACCTGGCCCATGTTTGCATATGGGAGGGACGATGAACTGATTAGATTTTAGGGTCTCAAGGTCAAAGGTCAAAGGTCAGAGGCGTCATTATGTACATAAAAATGGTTCGTTCTTGCAATAACTTCAGTTGTTTGACAGATCAACCTCTAATTTGGCCCACGTATGCATATGTGAGGGAAGATGAACTGATTAGATTTTAGGGGATCTCAAGGTCAAAGTTCAAAGGTCATAGAGGTCATTATATACATAAAAATGGTTCGTGATGTATGGAGTCTAGGCCTACCTATTTTAGAAATTTCAAGGGGACAGTGGTCTATTTGCTATAAAATATCTATTTCCTTGGTGTATTTGATGATTGTAAGTCATCAATGGTAATTAAGTTTTTTATTTGAAAATAAAATGAAATAAATTTTCTGTCTCCTGTGCTTTTGAAGTGAAAAGATTTGTAATTTTGATGGACCAATCCTTTTTAAAGTACATACATGTATGCCATACATTGCCAATCTGATGATGGCGGAGGCATAAATTCCGACCGCGCGTGGTCGGAGATTCATCTAGTTCTTTATTTAATTTTTTATATTTTCTTTATTGTTTTGAAGGTGTGTATAAGTCATAATATTACTACTCTAGTTAGACCTAGATCTATAGTACAGTGGCACTTATAATATTTTATAATCATCATCAATCAAATGACACATAATAATAATAATAATTAGTTTTGTTTACCCGGGGTAGCCACTTCAGTTCTAAGAACTGTTCTCCCAGCAGGCCCTGCATAACAATTACCCCATCGTCATCAGGTAGGGCCTACAATTCAAACCTGCCCAATTATCTTGAGCACAATCTCAACTCCCCGGGGAGCATGCAAGCCAGGCTATCAGTATCAGATGACGCTCACGCTTAGTTAACACCCGACCAAGGTTCCCATCACTCATGGGTAAAAAAAAGCGAGCGGATAAAATGCCTTGCCCAAGGACATAAACACCAGACATAGTAGGGTTTGAACCCGCGACCCTCAGATCCGAAGACGAGAACCCCAGTCCACTACACCACAGCGCATCCGCAATTAATTCTTACTGAATGGTAATGAGGTGGGACACTACATTGCGCAGGCGCAGCGGTTCACTGTTTTGCTAAACGGTATCAATCTAGTTATCTTGTTGTATCCCCCAGCAGAATGCCGGAGGATACTTTTGATTCAGCAGCATTACGCCGCCGCTGCCGCATCACATTTTTGTAAGTGCTGAAATTGCCACATTCCTTGATGGATTTCTTTCAAATTTTGTATGGAGGTGTATCTTGGTATAATCTACACACTTATAATTTCTGGTGATTGATGCTGCCCCCAGTGTTCCGTCTTTTATGGTAAAAGTCATACTTCGGAGGATATATGGCATGAGTGCACTCTGCAGGACTTGATTTCGAGATGGATTTCTTTCAAATTTTGTATGGAGATGTATCTTGGTATAATCTACAAATCTATACTTTTTGATAATGCTGCCCTCATTCTTTACAGGGTCAAAGGTCATATGTTTTTTTGTGCGCTCTTACTGCCACATTTCTGGATGGATTTCTTTCTAATTTTATATAGAGGTGTGGATAGTTTGTGTGCACTTTAGCGGTCACATTTCTCAACGGATATTGTTCAAATTTTGCATTAAGGTGTTTCTTGGTATAGTCTACGCACCTATAGTTTTTGGTGATGCTGCCACCAGTGTCCTGTATTTTATAGGGTCAAAGGTATTTCTTCAGAGGATGGCATTAGTGCACTCTGCAGGACGTGATTTCGTGATGGATTTCTTTCGAATTTTGTATGGAGATGTATCATGGTATAATCTACAAATCTATACTTTTTGATAATGCTGCCCTCATTCTTCCGTCCTTTACAGGGTCAAAGGTCATATGTCTTTTGTGCGCTCTTACTGCCACATTTCTTGATGGATTTCTTTCTAATTTTATATAGAGGTGTGTCTTAGTAAAATCTACACATCGTTAGTGTTTGCTGATGCTGCCCCCAGTGTTCCGCTTTTTATATAGGTTCAAATGTCATATTTTGGTTGCTGTCTTACATGCACGTTGGAGGTCACATTTGTCAACTGATTACTTTCAGATTTTGTATGCAGGTCCATCATAGATTACTTTAGACCTCTACAGTTTTTGGTGATGCTGCCCCCAGTGTTCCATCTTTTACAGGGTCAAAGGTCATATTTGGTGGATTCTTGTGTGCACTCTGCAGGTCACATTTCTTGACAGATTTCTTTCTAATTTTCTATAGAGATGCATTATACTCTAATCTACACACATTGTTTTGGTGATGCTGCTCCTAGTGTTGACAATAGTCCGGGCCACTAGCTGGCAGCAATCTCTACGCCATTCTTTTGTTTGCGGGAGGGGAGGACGGAGGTTCTTTGTCCCTCCTTCAAATCGCTGCCTGTGCCGGGGATATATTGGCATTGCGCGGCATGGACATTTCTAGTTTATTTAGTCATTTATTTTGTCTTGTTATACCTGGGTGGCTTCATCAGTGATTATTAACACCAGTTTACAAAAAAGATCTGCAAAAGAACAAATTTTACATAGCATAATCTAAGGTACAGACACTACCAACAAAATATGATTAAAGAAGCTATCTATTTGTTGAAACAAATATACAAAGCAAAAATATTGATATGTACATGTAACTCATCAAGTGTACATGTGGAATGAAACATGATTAATTAGAAATTAACAAATTATGAAATCAGACTCGCATTGAGTGATGTGTATCTTGATTGATATGTCTGAATTTGTATTCTTTGCATCAAAGAGGTTCCTCACAGGTTTCCTCATATAAATTGGGCACATGAGCCTCTTTCACTCTGAGGAAGAAAATGATAGTTGATCTTGGTAAACAAAAATATTTAACTTCATCATCTGAGCCTAAGATAACATTTTCTCAGAAATCTGCTCTCAGTTATCAAATCACAAGCACAGAGAAGTCTGTAACGGAATTGTGCCCGGTTGAGCAACTGAAAAGTTGAATAATCCCTGACTTTCAATTGAAGATCTTTATGTCAATTTTATATTGTTTACTATCAGATCCATCTCCACCATCTACGTTGATTATTACTACTCCTGCTGCTACTGATACAATAGGCCTTCAGCTTAGTTGGTCATTACCATCAGACGGAGAATGGGATCGCATTAGGTATGTATATACATACAGGCTTCTTGCCAGAAAATTATGTACACACGGTCCTAAATCAAAAGAAGTATGGCACTTCCCAGGCAATCAATATGAGAAGACCACGCTAATCTTTGTAGAATGGAAGTATGTACTGACATGGTGTAGACAGGGGGGGGGGGCACAGGGGGGCCATGGCCCTCCCCTATTCAGCCACTAAAAAAAAAAGCGTGACTGAAAAAGCAGGGGAAGTGAGAGAAAAAGGCCTAAAATGGCGCCACAAGCCGTTATCTTTCCCTCAGAATTTGCTATAACGTCAGCGTTTCGCGCTTCCTCGCACTCACCCCTGTTACATGCCGTGAAATGTTGCGTCCAAGTAATTGAAAAGCAGTCCGGGCGTCGAACTAAAACTTCTGCCTTAAAAAAATTGTTTGCTACGAGCCGTTATCTTTCTCTCAAATAGAGCTTTTGTGCTTCGCGCGGGAAGGGAGAACTCCCCCATCCCTGCACCAACCCCTGTCTCATACAGTGCAGTATTGCGTCCAAATAACCTAAACGCCTAAAAAATTGTTTGCTACGAGCCGTTTATCTTTCTTTTAAATTTGCTAAAACGTCAGAGATTACACGCGGAAAGGGGGAAACTCCCCCTCCCTGCAACCACCCCTGGTACATACAGTGCAGTATTGCATCCAAAATAACTGAAAAGCAGCCAGGGCGTCGAACTAACATTCCGTCATAAAAAAATGGCGCTAAAACGTCAGAGCTTTTGCGCTTCGCGCAGGAAGAGGGAAACTCCCCCCTCCCTGCACCCACCCCTGTTACATATACAGTGCAGTATTGCATCCAAATAACTGAAAAGCAGCCAGGGCGTCAAACTAACTTTCCGCCTTAAAAAAAAAAGTGTTACGAGCCATTATCTTTCTCTCACATTTGCTCTAAAATTTCAGAGCTTTTGCGCTTCGCGGTTGGATCCTTCACAGACCATTTGCCCATGCGTGTCCTAAATTATGGAATAGCCTCCCTGAAGACATCAAATAGTGCATAACATTTGATTCTTTTAAAAATCATGTAAAAACATTTCTGTTAAATTCTTAACTAATTTCTACTCCACAGAGTTGATTTGGAGCAATATAAGTTACATTATTATTATTATTCACGTTTTGAAAAATCGTGACTACGCCTGTGATTATGCATTGCACTGAATTTGAAATATTCAAATTGTTCGAAAAGTTTACCACAGATCAGAACTCAAATGCCCCTTTTCCCTTTATTTCAGTATTTACCCAATAACGAATGGTGCTTAGGATGTTCGAATATCTACAGCATCATGCCATAAAATTATCTTTGAAAATATCATGAAATCTTCTATAACAGACAATAACCAGACAAAATACCGTAACGTACTGTACCCTTATACGTTAATTGCAGGATTACCTATACTCCAACAAATGGAATAAGGCAGAGCGAGCTGGTTGGTAGAGCAGTAACAACTTTCACATTGGAGGGACTCTTTCAGAACACAGACTACACTGTGGATGTGACGTCTGTGTCTGGTCTAGATAACACTACAGAAGAGAGTGCCCCAGCCTCACAAACAGCTCCAACTCGTGAGTACACCTAACCCATACCAGTTGTCTTCTTTAACCCATTGCATACATGAAACGGATGGTCCCTGTGTTAAGCCTATGGGAATTAGAGAATTCAGTTGTCATTGTGTTAATACACATTTTGGATTACCGGTATCTTTATTCGTTTAATTTATTTATTTATATATTCAATTTCCAGGCAAACAGATAAAATGTATAGAAACAAAAAAAAGTAAGAAATACCACCAACTAGTGCCCAAGGATAGCAAAACTGAAACTAGTTGCTAAGGTTCTCTTTACTAGTCAGTATTTTTTGAAATATATATACAAACATACATATTACAAAGCAATCTTATTTTTAGATTTATGTTAAACAGTTCATGAAAATAATGAATTGATACAGATCCAAAATGGAAAGAATTACATATACATGTACATAAGCAGAAAGAGCAAGAGTAACATAAATTTTTGAGTCCATGAATAAGAACAATTCAAATTTAAATCATCATTTTAGTCTTTACAATGGCAACACAATGTGAAATTTATAATCACTATATTCAATAGTCGGGATGTAACCAACTTTAATAGACCTGAAAATTTGATCAAAAGACTTTAGTGATGCTTGATGCAATCATTATAAATGCGTACTTTTGTGCTGTGCTTACCATTACTTGTGACATTCCAGCAAATTTTTAAATATGCACCTGTGGCAAATAAAAAGCAAAGATATGTTTTGTGTTGTTTCCTTCCAGGGAGCCTACCACCAGATAGCATGATAATCACTATCATAGATGAGACATCAGTGTCTGCTATCTGGACCATCTGGGATGACGGCCAGATATTATATGAATTGTTAAATCAGGATGGTAGCACAGATGAAACTGACACTTTGGAAAATGCAAGACTCGTGTTAACTGACTTGACGCCAGCATCTGTGTACAGACTCACTGTGGAAGACCTGTTTGGGATGAACAACCCTATAGCAAGAGAGTTCAGAACAGGTACATGCATATTTGATTTGATGACTAGAACAATTGAACTCTTTATTCGCTTTGGATTGAAACCCTGGATTCCCACATTATTTGGAGTTTATGGTACATGCAGTATGAAGAGTTTCATTGTAAAAACATATTATCACCATTTGAGATGTTCTGAGAAAATCAACATTGTTTTGCCACAAGTTCATGCAAGGACATGTAGTCAGGAAATACATACCAAATGATCATTTTAATGCATTAAATAACAGTGGTCTTGAAAAGAAATCTATGATAATTACTTCTTTTTATTTAAATCATGATTTTCAACAGTATTTTTTGCAGAACGCATTTTATCCACAAACTTGTTTCTTTGCAAAACGCATTATGTCAAAATTTGTTGTTCATTTACCTACTGTTTAAATCATTCGATTTGATGTTTAAATTTACTGCAATAAATCATATATACCTACCTATTATGCCAGTAGTCTTGACTACGGGACCCCTTCGAGAATTTAACACAAATGAGTCACAATATTGTGCGCACCCCCGTAATCCTATTGTCCCCTTCGCCACTCATGCGCGTCAACACGCCACGGCCATCTTCCTCTTTCTTGCTCGCCCCCGACGAGTTAGGATGTCGAGTTACGGCGCTCCTGAAATCAGGTCTTTTTGTATCTTTTCAGCGCGCTTTTTCGCATCGTAAAAGCACTTTTCGGTACTTATATTTGTTTACATTATAGTACTCTTGTGTTTTGTTAGTCACTTTTGCCGATTGCAAGGGATTTTGATTCCTTTTCTTGGCAATTAGTTTTCATTTTCACGGTTAGCCCCACGTAGTTATATCGGTGTGTTTGAGGGTGTTTCCGTTTGGCACCGAGCCTTTGGGTTCGGTGTTTGTTCTTACGGTTTTTTGCTGTGAAAATTTGTTGTGCGTATCTCCCAAATTTTTGATATTTTTATCTGCACTCAGTTAAAGTATTTCATATTTTGGTTTACTTTATTGTCTGTTGTATTGCAGTGTTATGAATTCGGAAGAAGAAGCAGCTAGGTCGCGGAGACCTGCTTCTTCCGAAGAGTCGTCTAGCAAGACGACTCGGCCCTCCAGAACTCTCCCAAGTACTTCGGTACATGGGGGAGGGAGGAGGGCTGCAGGTAAGTTGCCTAGTGGTGTTTCCCTGCAGAGTTTGCCAGTCTCGGAGCTTGCGGCTTCGGGATGGGTGGCGTTAACTGTTCCTGGGACGTCAACTCCGAGGGCGGTTGCTTCGGGGTGGGTGGCGTCAGGCTCTAGTGGTTTGGATATCTCGAATCCAACCCCCCGGTCGTTAAGACCAGAGGGGGGGGGGGGGCGGCCGTTTCCCGCACGGTAGCGTTCACTCGCTTAAATCCGTTAGGGGAGACTCGTCCCACTACTGCCGTCAGGTTCAGGTGGTTTGGATATCTCGAATCCAATCCCCCGGTCGTCAAGACCAGAAGGGGGGCGGCTGTTTCCCGCACGGTAGCGTTCACTCGCTTAAATCCGTTGGGGGAGACGCGTCCCACTACTGCAGGGCAGCCCACGGGCTTAGTCCATGTTGGTCTGGGTTCTCAAACCCTAGCCCCCGGCCGATGCCATATGGGGGAACGAGTACTTCCCGGGCTGTCTACATTGCCAGCTGATGGGAATGCTCGAGCTAACAATTATGGACGCTCTTCGGAGCAACAGGTGTTTTCACCTGAGTGCGTGACTACTAGTGCTCTCCTATTGCCGCTCCCTAGCGGTTCAATAGCGGGTTCACACGCCTTTAGTAGTCAACGGGCACATACCGAGTCATCTCGGTCCGCCCCCGCACTGGGTGATTTCAGCACCCAGCCCATGGCTATCGCATCTTTTTGCTCAGCCAATATGGGTAATTTGTGCGAGACTTTGGGTTCATACCCTCAGCGCACTACTCCCTTTGAGGGAGGTGGGCGTCCCTCCATGGAGGGTTCGGTTCGTGTTTCCGAAGCGGCTTCGGGGATCCGAACGAATCCGAATAAGCGCTCTAAGAAAAGGGTTTCGGCTACGACTCTTGTCGAGCCAGCCAAGAAGAAGGCCAAGAAAAAGGCAAAAAGGGGCAATGTTTTGCCGGCCTCTTGCCCGTCTGGCCTGGCTAACCCGGCTAGTTCCTCTCAAGCTGAAATGTTCAGCATGATGCGGGCTTTCGCTCAGAATCAGGGTTGGTCCCTTGTACCGGGTACTTCAACCCTTGCTTCTGCCCCTATTCCGGGGCTGACTTTGAGACTATTCAACCTTTTGTGATTGAGTCTTCTTTGTCTGAGTCGGGTTCGCATGCGCCTCCTATTCCCGCGGCCCTCGGGGCTCCGCCGGGCGAGGAGACTTATGTTGATCCATGGGAGGGTCCGCCTGCTGCGTCCTTTGTTGGCGGTCCTTTGTTCCATTCCACTCGGGTGGAACCAGAGTTTGAGGCGGCCTCTCGAGCTTCGGTTTCTGAATCGCTTGGGCAGGCGGAGCCTCAATCGCTCGCCCTGTGCGGGGTGGAAGCGATTGCTTTGTTGTCTAAATATCTCCCTGAATTTCAGTCAACCCGCGCGCAGGGTTCGACTTCGCGTTTGTTCAGGCAGCAGGATTCCTCCGAGGGTATTTCTCTCGAGGAGGATTTTATGCTGGAGTATGACCGCATCGAGGCTGCGCTTTTGGTTAAGCACCCTGTTACGGTTAAGGGTAAGGCTTTTGCCTTCGGTTCCCAAGATCAAGACAGCTTTTTCAAAGCTAAATCTCTTTCTCCGGAGATTTTAGTGGTGAGTCGCCGTTTACGGGCGGTCAATCCGCTGACCTCCGTCGCCTTTAAGTCGGAGGATAAGCGTTGGAGCGGTGTTGAAAACCAGGTCAGAGCGGGTATGCGTCTGGCTGCTTTTTCAGGTTTTCTCTCCGACCTCAGGTTTAGGGCGGAGGAGTTGAATGTCACTGATGGTGACAAGCTGGTTATTGATGACCTGTTGCATACTCTCTTTAGTTTGCAGTGGTCACAGCTTTCTTCTGCGGCCGCTTCGGTTACGTACCGTCGCAGAGTCTTGGCTCTTTCGGCCCTTGGGGTTAAGGAGTCGGACATCGCGCAGCTTCTCCGGGATGTTCCGTCTCGGGGTCCCTTGCTTTTTGGTGGTCAATTTGCTACGGTTTTGCAGAGAGAGGTTGATGCGCGTAAGCAGGTCTCTGACATGACTACGCAGTTTCACACTCACTCTAAGCCGACGCGGGCCCCTGTCCGTCGGAGGCCTGCTGGTCCTGCTTCGGGTCAACACAGCCGTGTTTCTGGGGTCCCGCCTACTGAGTCTCAGCCAGCTCCTTCTCGCGGGAGAGGTGGACGTGGCAGAGGCTCTTCGAGAGGTTCTCGTGGCAAGGCGACGGCTTCGCATAAGGCCAAGCCTAGGCTTTGATGGTCTTCCCCGAGCGCTTGTTCTTTCCGACATGGTAGGTGGCCGACTTCGTTTCTTTCTCCCCGCTTGGGAAGCCTTTTCCGGGGACGCTTTTGTGCTCTCCGTCGTGCGAGACGGATTCTTCATAGATCTATCCGCTTCGCTCCCCGGAGGGGCTATAAGAACTCGTTCACCTCCCATGTCTGCCCTGGCTCGATCTCATGCTTTAAAAGAGATCGAGTCTTTGTTGCAAAAGAGGGCTATAGAAAGGGTAAGAGACCGGCCGTCTCTTTCCCTTTCTCCAATCTTTGTCATTCCCAAGCGCTAGGGAAAACTTCGTTTGATACTGAATTTGAAAAGAATAAACAAATTCATTCCTTCGGTACATTTTCGGATGGAGACTCTGGCCTCCATTCTCCCGTTGATCAAGAAGAAGGACTACGCAATCTCGATAGATCTCAAAGATGCGTATTTCCATATTCCCATTCATCGCGCTTCGCGCGATCTTCTAGGGTTTTCCTTCCTCTCAGAGACTTTTCGCTTTCGCGCTCTTCCCTTCGGGCTACGCCCAGCCCCTCGGGTTTTTATTGCAATGGCAGCACAGTCGCGGGGGATTGGTCTCATCTTGGGACTCTTCCCCATATCAATGTCCTGGAGTTTATGGCAGTTCTTTTAACCCTGCTTCATTTCAGAAGTCGACTTTTCAGTCGTTCAGTTCTGATCCTCACGGACAATGTCACTGTGGCGGCTTATGTCAATCGGCAGGGAGGCACTCGTTCTGCTATCCTGAATGCCCTAGCAGCACAGCTGGGGAGGTGGTGTCGTCGCATGGTGATCATACCCGTGGCCTCTTTCATCCACGGTCAGGAAAACCTCATTGCGGATTTTCTGTCTCGGGGCAGGTGTCTTCCATTGGAATGGATGCTCCATCCAGAGGTCTTTCGCCGCATTCGCAGTTGCCTGGGTCCACTGGAAGTGGATCTTTTTGCGTCGGTTCTAAACCACCTACTTCCGATATATATTGCTCCTGTGCGCGCGATCAGGGAGCTTGGGCTCGAGATGCTTTCTCTCTCAGTTGGGAGAATCTTAGAGGATTTGCCTTTCCTCCCTTCAAGCTGATTTCGAGTCTTGCGGAAGATCAGGGAAGATCGGGCTCGGGTGCTTGTGATAGCTCCCTTTTGGCCCAGGAGGAGTTGGTTTCCGGAGCTAATGAGCCTTCTGGCGGCTCAACCGTTCCTTCTTCCGTTAAGAGCGGATCTGGTGTTGCAGCCCCTCTCGGGGATTCTTCACCACAATCCAGAGTCCCTTCATTTGACTGCTTGGCCCCTGTCAGGGTCTCTCTGATAGAACCGCACAGACTTTTTAATGTCCAGTCGTAGGGTTTCTACTAGGGAAATTTATAATTCCCGTCTCTCGGTCTTTTTCCTTTGGTGTAAAGAGCGAAATCAAACCCCTTCTAAGGCTCCTATTGGTTCAATTGCGGATTTCCTAATCTCGTTATTTGACAAAGGGAGATCCATCTCTACTATCCGAGGCTACCGTTTGGCGATTGGGGCCATTCATTCGGGTTTCTCAGATGGTTCGGGGATTTCCAATTCCCCGCTATTGAGTGGTTTGATTCGGTCGTTCTTTCTGAAACGTCCTCCTTGTTCTAGGTTAGTACCGTCTTGGAGTCTGCCTAAGGTCCTGGAGGCCTTGGCGAAACCTCCTTTTGAACCGTTAGGTGAAGCTTCGCTTCATCATCTTACGGTTAAGACGCTCTTTTTGGTAGCTATTGCCTCTGGGCAGAGGCACAGTACTCTTCATGCTCTCTGTCTTACTCCTGGTCATGTTCGCTGGGAGAGAAAAGGCGTTAGATTGATTCCTAAGGCTTCTTTTATTGCCAAGAATCAAACGGCTGCCTCTGGCCCTGTTGAGATTTTTCTTTGTCCGCTTTCTGGGTTTTCGTCAGTGCGCGAGGACAAAGTTTGGTGCCCTGTTAGGGCTCTCAAATGGTATATTGATAAGACTAAGTCTTATCGTAAGGATGATCAGTTGTTCCTGATCACTAGAGAGCCTTTTTCTCCTGCTTCTCTTGATTCCATTTCTAGATGGATTGTCGAGGCTATTAGGGCTGCTGGCACAGAGGCTCTTTTATCTGACAGTAAGCCTCATGCTCATGACACTCGTGTCAGCACTTCTTGGGCTCTGTTTCAAGGTGTGGCGCTTGATGATATTTTGAAGGCTGCTTATTGGCGTTCGTCCAATTCCTTCATTTCTTGCTTCCTTAGGGATGTTCCCGCAGGTGAGGCTATGTTTGCGTCAGCCACCTTGAAGGCCGCTGTGTCTTCTTTGTAATCTTCGGTGTAATCCTATTCCCTTCTGCCTGAAACATGCCTCCCGGTCTTTGAGTTGGCGCTGGTCTGGCATAATAGGTAGGTATATATGATTTATTGCAGTAAATTTGTAAAATCAGCACTGATTTTCTTATTTACTATATAAATCTATATACCTACCTATGACCCTCCCTCCTTCCCCTCACCTTGCAAGCAACATGTTTCTACTTGGGGTTGCTCGCAAAAGAGGAAGATGGCCGTGGCGTGTTGACGCGCGTGAGTGGCGAAGGGGACAATAGGATTACGGGGGGTGCGCACAATTTTGTGACTCATTTGTGTTAAATTCTCGAAGGGGTCCCGTAGTCAAGACTACTGGCATAATAGGTAGGTATATAGATTTATATAGTAAATAAGAAAATCAGTGCTGATTTTACAATTCTGACACTGTACAATAGTTAGGAATCCGTGTGGAGAGCATCCAACACATTTAGGGCTTGATTTTGGGCTCCAAATATGGAGCCAAATATTACAAAAGTGCCCCATTTTAACAGTGAGAAGTGCCCTTTTTTCCAGCTGATAAGTGCCCCTTTTTCTTTGTATAGTGCTCCCTTTCTTTCAAATAAGTGACCTGTTTATCTTCTGATAAGTGCCCATGTTAACCTCAAACATTAGTGCCCTTTTTGAAATCTGGCAGGTGTCCCTGTTTTTGTCTAATTAGTGACTGTTTTCTGTTCTCATTGCCCTTTTTCACCTCTGATAAGTCCCCCTTTTTAAGTGCCCCCATTTCTTTCTAAAAAGTGCCCTTTCCTTTATAATATACTGACCCACAATAAAAAGTACCCACGACTTTATAATGGTATATCATATTTATATTGACAGACACAGAATGACAATGAACCAGGGTGGAAAGATTGACCTTTTATTGAAACATTTCACTAATTTCGGAAGACAATGCTGTCTCTTGTCAGCGCGCATTACAGCGCAGAACACAACAAGTTGAAAAATGAAAGTCACAGATCAATAGCGTGTGTAGCCACCATTTGTTTGCAGACAGGCATTGCATCTGCGACGCATACGCGCACCAGTCTTTGAATGAAATCTTGTGGAATCCTGTTCCATTCATCTTGCAAAGTCTGGATCAGTTTTGCACGAGTCCTGACCCTGCCAGCAATGCGCCTCCCAAGCTCATCCCACAGATGCTCAATGGGATTGAGGTCAGGGGACATCGCCGGCCACTCCATGGTGTTAATGTTCTCATCCCTCAGGAATGCAGTGGTTAGCCGTGCAGCATGAGGTCGGGCATTATCATGCTGAAAGATGCGCAGTCCTCGGCTGTTCTGCAGGAATGGCACCAGGTGTGGTCTCAGGATATCGTCCCAGGATATCGTCCACATAGCGCTGTGCAGTGATGTTGCCATCCACAAACACCAGGGGTGATCTGTGACTTTCATTTTTCAACTTGTTGTGTTCTGCGCTGTAATGCGCGCTGACAAGAGACAGCGTTGTCTTCCGAAATTAGTGAAATGTTTCAATAAAAGGTCAATCTTTCCACCCTGGTTCATTGTCATTCTGTGTCTGTCAATATAAATATGATATACCATTATAAAGTCGTGGGTACTTTTTATTGTGGGTCAGTATAGTATTATTTTTCCTGCTAATAAGCAACCCCTCTGTCTTTCGATAAGTGCCCTGTATATCCCGATGTCATTCCCGAAATGTGCCCTTAAGTCCACAAATGAGCCAGTTACCTAGCTCCAGAGAATCAGAGAGGCTTCATATATTATAATTTCCCCTACTGATATCAGCACACTGTGAGGCAATTGATCAGAGCAAGGAGCAGGATGAGCACAATGCTCTAAATTATACAAGAATGACCAGTGCCCCCAAATTAAAGGAACTGAGCAAAAAAATTTCTAAAAGCTCACTCACTATGCTCGCTGACATTTATAATATATCTTCTTACCATATTAGGAAAATCACATCAAGTATGTTCATGTTATGGTGTAACCTTCAAGTACTATGCATTCTTCTATTTATGATGAGATTGTGCTTAAAAACCCATGAAAATTTGTTATTTTCTCAAATAAAATTTGCAATAATTGGTCGCAAGCGACCTCACAAATTAATTAGGCCTATTGCTGAGACAAAAATTGACAGAGTTAACATATGAAAATGAATTTGTAGTTGTTATTTTTATCATATCCCTGTATATAATGCAACACCTGTGGCCTTCAGTGTTAGCCGAAAAATATCTTTAATTCTTCGCCCGCTCACTTCACTCGCTCGCAAATTAATAAAAAGACTGTTACACACATCTGCAAAGTAGTTTTTATCTAGAACCATACTAAGATAGAAACAATAAATTTTGGGAAAATGATCCTTGATACTGTATTGATCAGAATGTAAGAGTATACTAATGTCTCAAAGTTGTATGTTTCTGACTTGTTTTCAACCTTTAGGTGCCCCTTTTTCTACAAAAAAAAATATGCATACAATGTGCATACACATGAGATGAGCCTAACAACGTAATAATACATGAAAAGTAGTAGAAGTGGTGATCAGTTTAATAGGCATGGAGCACATGCCCTTTTTTTATTCAAAATGATACTGAATGATGAAGGAGATAAATATGTTTCTGTTACATTGTAAAGCCCTCTCCAGCATCTGGAATAGAGGAGATAGAAGACAAATCACAGTCTTTGAGATTACTTTCATTTGTACCGTATCCCTTCATGCTGAGTTCTGCAGATGTATCTAGATAAATATTTGTTTTGATTGCATTTTAGGGCCCTCTCCAGTGTCTGGAATAGAGGTTATTGAAGACAAATCGAATGCCTTTGAGATCGCCTTCACGTGGACCCCATCTCCTGATGCGGAGTTCTATCGTCCTGTTCTTGTGCACCCTGATGGAAGAGAAGAGTCACATCCTGGTGGTGATGTTCCTGCTACCAGTGCACTGGTAGCCACTTTCAGTGGTCTTGAACCTTTCTCAAGATATGAACTGATTGTTCGATCAGGATTGAGACCGTTTTTGTCTTTCAGTCAAGAAACATTAGGAAGAGCCGGGACTGCAGAATATACCACAGGTACAAACTGAATAACATCAAGGGAATTTACAAGCTTGTGTCAGTGTTTAATTGGATTTCTTATCATTATTATCTTTCTTTGTCTTTCCTCTTCTAGTAATGTATTTCCCTTGATTCTTGTAAATGTCCCATAAGGCCTTATTCATATGGCACAGTAAACTACATAAAAAAGCCTCTGCAGCAAAATTAAAATAAAGCAAGCACATTGTACGTCACAATTCCCTATTTTTCACCCTTGAGGTGTCGTTATTGAGTGGTTTAAACACTTGTCTGGAGATGCAAAGGTCGTGGGTTCGAACCCGGCACGGCACTAGTGTTCATTTGCAAGACATTAATCTACATTTGCCACTCTCCACCCAGGTGTTAAATGGGTACCGGTAGAAAGGAATTCCTTAAATACTACATGTATGAGTACCGAATTCGGTAGCCTAGCTAGAGCCGGGGTAATATTGGAGCACCTTGAGCACCTTATATGTGGTGGATATGAATGCAATAAAAATACCCAATATTATTATTATTCATTTACAAAAAATGCACCCTGACCCAGTAGTTGCTCCCAATACTTTTACATGTTCTCTTATCTGATCTTCCACTTTTATTGTACCAGTGCTTTTTTTATGAATGGTCGAATAAATAATAACAATAATAATAATAACATCGCACAGTAAACCACCTCAAATAAATCAGATTTTCTGTCATCTAAACTTGCCATTCATTTACATATATGAAATGGGTCATATTTTGCACTGTGTTTTTGTTAAGGTGATTTACTGTGCCATGTCATGCCATGAGTGAACATTTCCCAGGTGAGTTCTTTTGGGAAAGAATATATCAACTGCCTTTTCTCTACTTTTTTTCATTCAAAATGATACTGAATGATGAAGGATATAAATATGTTTCTGTTCCATTGTAAAGCCCTCTCCAGCATCTGGAATAGAGGAGATAGAAGACAAATCACAGTCTTTGAGATTACTTTGATTTGTACCGTATCCCTTGCTGAGTTGTGCACATGTATCTAGATAAATATATCTTTTGTCTTTGTATAGATGCCATTGCAAATGGTACGATAACAGACACTGGGAAGACCTCGACCACCATCACCCTTGCTATCACTCCACCCAATCAGCGTGTAACACTGCTCTACATTGTGTACTACCTTGCTGATACTGGTACACAAGTTGGTACCGCATATCAAAATTACTCACTATCTGGCCCTCCTCCTGCTACAGTGATAACTCTTGAAAATCTCATGTCAGCCACCGCCTATTGGTTAAGAGTCTCTTGGCTCGATGGAACAAACACTCAAGTTGCACCAGATTATTTCACCTCAACTTGTGAGTAGACAAGGGCAATATCAGAGCTGCCAGCTACAGTTTATGTTCACATGTCAATCATTTCTCACTAAAAACATGGCTGTAAATTATTTTTCATCAGTGAATTGGGTAGCTTAGCGAAACGCTGTTGCACAAAAAGACTCGTCCGGAATGAAAACAGCAAAATTTTTATGATAGTCATGAAATTAATTTGATGTTTTGGGTAATACGTAAAAACCCTAATCAAGGTACATATTGTCAGTGGCGTATCTAGTGGCGGGGGGCAGAGGGGGCACATGCTCCAGGCGGCACTTGAAGGGGGCGCAAAAAACACAAGAGAGAGAATGAAAAGGGGGAGAAATACATGTACAAGAATTTTTTTGGTCTTTGAGGGTTATTTGCATCCCAGTCAAGGACAAAATGCATCAGAAATTATTTTGTATAGGGTTTGAAATGCGAACATTTTCTGAAGCTTGGTCGTTTTGCTTATTTTTCATCAGTGAATTGGGTAGCTTAGCGAAACACTGTTGCACAAAAAGACTCGTTCGGAATGAAAACAGCAAAATTTTTATGATAGTCATGAAATTAATTTGATGTTTTGGGTAATACGTAAAAACCCTAATCAAGGTACATATTGTCAGTGGCGTATCTAGTGGCGGGGGGCAGAGGGGGCACATGCTCCAGGCGGCACTTGAAGGGGGCGCAAAAAACACAAGAGAGAGAAAGAAAAGGGGGAGAAATACATGTACAAGAAATTCTTTGTTCTTTGAGGGTTATTTGCATCCCAGTCAAGGACAAAATGCATCAGAAATTATTTTGTATAGGGTTTGAAATGCGAACATTTTCTGAAGCTTGGTCGTTTTGCTTCCTCGTCATTTCATCATACTCTATAAAAACAGAAACTTTGCCACACAGACTGTTTGCACATTTTTCTAGTGGTTAAGTTTGGCAAAGGTTTCTTGCTGCAAAATAGTTGAATCGCAATTGACACATAGCTGAATTTGGGCAATTCATAAAAGGTTCTTAGTATTAAAATTGTTGTTTGGAATTGCATAAAGTCTCATTTCGCGAAAGTTTCTGGTTTTATAATAGGCCTACTTAAAGAAAAATTCTGAGAACAAAATTTTAGGAGAGCTTATGCGTTGACATTTGGTAATTTCTTCCTGATTGAGGTTTGGATGATTGTCTCCTGAATTTAAAATTACCGGATGTGAGCATTCCAGTCTGAGAAAAGGTCTGATTGGCTGCAAATGGTAGTGATTAGTCACATGACTTGGTAAAGACAGTTGATTGGCCTTTTCACAGACTGCAAGGTGAAAAATAAGAATTTTCATTATCATTTATATTGCCAACATGACCTCAGACATGTACAAGTTGCATATTTGAATTCATATAATATCTTATCCTGTATTTCAGATTCTTTAATTATCCTGGTGTTATTTGGCTTTGTGGTTGCCTTTAATAGTAAAAGGATATCTTGTATCTCCAAAATTTGGGACTGGTTATTTCATTCTGTCTGTTTTTCAGTGTCATCAAGTCCTACTGGCTTCACTGCTGGACTTATAAGTAATTCAGTCACTCTCAACTGGAGTCCCCCCGTGCCATCCGACAATTTGGTTGGATTCAAGGTCATCTATTCTCCCTCGGGAGATGGTGGAGAGAGAGTGCTCTATGCTGACCCTACAGACAGGTCAATGGTCATCGAGAATCTTGTACCTTGGATAGTCTATACTTTCTCACTATCTTCGCTCGTTCTGAGTCAAGGTGGGGATGCTATCTTAGAGAGTGAACCTGTTGCTTTTCAATATACACTAGGTAAGAAGACCCAGGGACTTTCACTTTTGTATATATTTACAGTGAAATCTATTTATAAAGACTGCTCAGGAGAAACAGAAAATTTGGTCGTTGTAGGCAGGTTGTCTCTGAGTACTGCATGGTTTGAATGAGATTCTATGGCAAATGAAGACCCTATTACCTTCTAGCTGCCTTGATGAAGGTGCTGAAGCATCCAAGGTACTACTTCCTACCAATATCGTTTTACCTCACCTAGGCCAAGTGTCAAATGTAAATGAATGTCTTCCCAAAGAACATTAGAATTGTGGGAGGGAATTGGATCCTGAACTTCGTGATCCACAGTTCAGTGACTTATCCACTAGACCCCAACATGACTCTTAATTTCACCTTTGCAGGTGGAACGGCAGGACAACCTTATGTGCTCTACAAGACTAACAGCTCCATCGAGTACATCTGGACACAATTTGCTCAGTCTGGTCACTTTGCCTTGACTTTGAGCCTAAATGGTATCCAGGTTGGGAATAGGATCGAGGTTCCCGGCTCAAATCAGCCTAGCTACTTGATAGAGGGTTTAGAATCTGGGGCAGAGTATGAACTGACAGTAGATCATTACAACTTGTTCCAGACTTCAAGTTCTACTGGTACACCAATAGGAACATTCAGTGTGCTCTCAACAACCAGTAAGTCATTATAATAATATTACACTGTTATTCTCAGCATATCATGTTCTAATCTCACTTGATATTTGATAAGATTATTACTTTTGGTCCCAAGGATAAGTACAGGGATTACCTCATTGTATCGTTCAAATGTTGTTATAGATCTAGTCTGCAGGCAAAACTCTTATCTTGACACTTGGACACAATTCCATAAAGCCATGAACCTGGCCAACTTAGTCAGGCTCTGGCATGTCAAACTACAGGCCTATGTTAATGTTGTTTGATTTTATTTGGCAGTTAGGTAGATTTGCGAAATGAAGTTGCATGAAAAAAGCACGTGTGGAGTGCAAAATGCATAATACTTGAAAATCATGATTTCTTGGTATAGAGGGGGAATCATATCGTTAGGATATGGAGCTGGTAATATGTCAAATTGCAACTTTTAATTTACTGACAGCACCTACTATTTTGCATTTTGTATTCTGCGTTCAGGAAGCATCATTTCATTCCACTGCATTTCTCTAAGCTACCTTAGACAAACTTGGCTATTTGGCATTGGAGAGTAGTGATCATCAACCATAACCTAACTACTACTGAATTCTCTCATCCAAATATTCTTTTCACAGGGACCACCCGGTTCCCGTGGGCAAAGGGCTAACAACATTCCTTTATTCCTTTATAGACCCTAACCGTCCTGGAGCCATCACTGTCCTCTCAGTGGAGCAAACTTCAGCTGTTTTAGGCCTGGCAGAACCTCCACTTGCCACCAACTACACTGGCTATGAGATCTCATTTAGGAGAAATGGGAGCAATATTGAGGTGCTTGCTGGAGCGGCCAGTGCTGATGACGAGATGTTTACTGTGGAAGGTCTTGATCCAGATACGTTATATACTTTCTACGTGCGAACTGTGAGTGGGACTGGGCCTTCCCGAGGAGTCAGTGAGCCCTCTGTGGTAGAAGATAGCACATGTGAGTTGTGTTTCATTATTTGTGATTGTGTATAGAGTCTAGCAGTGGCACAGTGAATGCACAAGAACTATTCAAAAAGCGATGGATTGTAAGTTGGAAACAAAAGACGCTTTGGCTACTCTCAGGTTATCATTAAAATTTATCATTTATCATTAAAAAGTTATTTTGGAGCTAGCCTACATGAATTTTTATTCCCATGCCACTTTCTTTTTTATGTGTTAAATGTCTACCCCCAACTGGATTTGGTAATATACCAGAATGTTTATTCCCCACCCATTGTTTTGTGTATCAAAAGTCTTCACATTTTTCTTGTCTTGCTGTTTAAGTAAAGAAATACGTCGAAACTGCATTTCTCTTCTTTATAAAGAACTACTCGTTCGAATAGTTAACTTCAACCTTTGCATACCATATGATTAATGATGCCCCATGTTAAATGGGAAAACTATTTGTATGCATGGTAGACGACTTAATTGAATTATCTATTCTCTGCATTTTTACCTATCACCTCTGTCATACCAAACGAGTACTGATAGACCATTGTGGTTAAGCTGTTCGCCTACTGACAGGGGGTCTATTAAACAAATCTTTTTTATTCCCCATTGTTTTGTGTATCAAAAGTCTTCACATTTTTCTTGTTTTGCTGTTTAAGCAAAGAAATACGTCGAAACTACATTTTTCTTCTTTATAAAGGACTATATATACCAAGTGAATAATGATGCCCCATGTTAAATAGGAAAACTATTTGTATGCATGGCAGACAGATCTAATTGAGGTATCAATTCTCTGTATTTTACTTATCACCTCTGTCATAACAAACGCGTAATGATAGACCATTGTGGTCAAGCTGCTCGAGTGCTGACAGGGGGTCTATTAAGCAAATCTTTTTGTTTTGCAAATCACTTGTCTCATTCACAGAACCCATCCGTAAAATGTGTTTAACTTTAAGTAACTGTCCTCATCTTGTTTAATCATACAATACATAAAGTATCTGAGCCTTGAAAGAAATGTGCTTGTACATTGTTTCATTACACATGCCAGGGTTCAAGCGGTAATATTACTGCAACATCTTTGTTATGTTTTTGTTATATACTGAATCCAGTCTTACAGACGAATAATCAAACGTTCATAGAACTCGTCCATTTGGTATAGTATTTACACGTGTGCTGAAAGAGCTTTAAGTAACAATTTTCTTTATCTTGTTGATCATACATGTTTACTGATGAATAGCTGGCTGTTCACTGTGTAATGCAAAATCTTTTTGTATGCTGCCAGACAGTTTCAGTAACAATTCTTTATTTTGATTGTTACCTTTATCGTTCTGTGATGCAGTTCGATGTATGGGCAGATGTTTTGGAGCTATTCTACATGATTTTTATTCCCATGCCACTTTCTATCTATTCCCATGCCACTTTCTTTCTATGTGTTAAAAGTCTACCCCCTACTGGGTTTGGTAATATACCATAATGTTTATTCCCCACCCATCGTTTTGTGTATCTAAAGTTTTCACATATTCTTGTTTTGCTGTTCAAGCAAAGAAATATGTCGAAACTGCTACATTTATTATAACCTACCAAGGATCATACGAAAGTACACCGTCCATTGGGATGGAGACAAGTAATTATCACCTTTTTTGGTCTCGATGAGTGAGAGTGTTAAGACCAAGTTCCAACCTCTTTGTCAAATATTAAATGCTTGACAATGACATGTTATTTTTCTGTTCGAAATCAAAAGGAGTAAGAGGGGAAGAAAAGAAAAAGGCAAAAATACTGTTCAATTTTTTGTAAGGTAATGCCCAATTAATCTTTCTTCCCCGACCCTTTATTGTATCCCCCGGCAGTATGCCGGAGGATACTTTGGATTCAGCAGCGTTTCGCCGCCGCCGCCGCGTCACATTCTTGTGTGCGCTCTAGCGGTCACATTTCTCGACGAATTTCTTTCAGACTTCCTATGGACGTGTATCTTGGTAAAATCTGGACCCCTATAGTTTCTGGTGATGCTGCCCCCAGTGTTCCGTCTTTTATAGGGTAAAAGGCCATATTTTTGGGGAAAGTTTGTGTGCGCTCTAGCGGTCACATTTCTCAACGGATTTTGTTCAAATTTTGTATGAAGGTGTCTCTTGGTAAAATCTGGAACCCTATAGATTTTGGTGATGCTGCCCCCAGTGTTCCGTCTTTTATAGGGTCAAAGGTCATATTTTGATAGATGTCTTGTGTGTACTCTTGTGTGCGCTCTGGCGGTCACATTTCTCAACGGATTTTGTTCAAATTTTACATGAAGGTGTCTCTTGGTGTAATTTAAAAACCTATAGTGTTTGGTGATGCTGCCCCCAGTGTCCCGTCTTTTATAGGGTCAAAGGTCATACTTCAGGACATGTCGTGAGTGCACTCTGCAGGCCACATTTCTCAATGGATTTTGTTCAAATTTTGTATGGAGATGTATCTTGGTATAATCTACACATGTTTAATTTTTCGTGATGCTGCCCTCATTGTTCCGTCCTTTATAGGGTCAAAGGTCATTTTTCCATTTCTTGCACTCTTACTTCTGCATTTCTTGACGGATTTCGTTCAAATTTTGCATGAAGGTGTCCCTTGGTGTAATCTAAAAACCTGTAGTTTTTGGTGATGCTGCCACCAGTGTCCCGTCTTTTATAGGGTCAAAGGTCATACTTCAAGGGATGGCGTGAGTTCACTCTGCAGGCCACATTTCTTGATGGATTTCTTTCAAATTTTGTATGGAGATGTATCTTGGTATAATCTACACATCTTTACTGTTTGGTGATGCTGCCCTCATTGTTCCGTCCTTTATAGGGTCAAAGCTCATTTGTCCCTTTTGTGCACTCTTACTTCTGCATTTCTTGACGGATTTCATTCAAATTTTGTATGGAGATGTATCTTGGTATAATCTACACATATTTAATTTTTGGTGATGCTGCCCTCATTGTTCCGTCCTTTATAGGGTCAAAGGTCATTTTTCCATTTCTTGCACTCTTACTTCTGCATTTCTTGACGGATTGCGTTCAAATTTTGCATGAAGGTGTCCCTTGGTGTAATCTAAAAACCTGTAGTTTTTGGTGATGCTGCCACCAGTGTCCCGTCTTTTATAGGGTCAAAGGTCATACTTCAAGGGATGGCGTGAGTTCACTCTGCAGGCCACATTTCTTGATGGATTTCTTTCAAATTTTGTATGGAGATGTATCTTGGTATAATCTACACATCTTTACTGTTTGGTGATGCTGCCCTCATTGTTCCATCCTTTATAGGGTCAAAGCTCATTTGTCCCTTTTGTGCACTCTTACTTCTGCATTTCTTGACGGATTTCATTCAAATTTTGTATGTAGGTCCATTATAGATTACACCTCTACAGTTTTTGGTGATGCTGCCTCTAGTGTTCCGTCTTTCATAGGATCAAAGGTCTGAGGTCATATTTCTTCCGAATTTTCTATAAAAATCATTGCATACCTGCCAACTCCTCCGTTTTAGACGGAGTTTCTCCGTTTTTCACATTTTTAAGAGGCCAAAAAACGGAGTACTCCGTTTTTCTGTTTCCCAGAAAAAAACCCCGAAACTAGTACGATTTTATCGTATTTTGTACGATAAAAAAAGTAAAATACGACAATACGATATTGCCTATAAAAAAATACGATTTCCCGATCTTTTTTCCTCCTTTTTCTTTTCTTTCTTTAACAAATAAAACAAACAAAGCCTCAGTTTGGGAGTTTATCGCACTTCTCTCACCGGGGGGAACCCTCTAAGAAAGCAATTACTGAATTAGGACAGGGGTATGTCCGTTACTTACTGCCGACTCATTAGAAGTCTGTGGTATTCATCTCACATTATTTTGTGATAAGTACCCCGTGGCAGTTCTAGGAGTGGTACCCACCGTACTGCGATGCATTTGTATGTGCTCCACATACACTCAAATGACTGCATGACTTGCGGTTTCGCAGAGCTCACCCCTAATTCCTAGGGTTGATTTTGGTCGGGAGTGACATTTTTCAGAACAAAAAAATGTAAGAAACTGTATTTTTGGACTTTGTTTGTCCCTATTTATTCTGTATTTAGTTCAAAACTTACGAAATTATTCTCTATTTCGCCAATACTCCGCCACGACGGCGCTGTTAGTCGGAGCTGTTCTCAACAGCCTTGGCTGCCTGAACTTCGGGGGAGGAGTCCTCAGTAAATGCCTCACTGAGCTGCTTAATTGAAGAAATTTCAGTTATGGAAACACTTTACTTATCATCATTTATTTGAATACTACATGTAATATTTGATGATAAATTCATCGTACAGTATATTTGAGTAGATGATTGACACATTCTTACCAAATTTAGCCTCCCCCCAAATGAAATGTAAATTAGGCCTATATGTACTTCTGCGTTTTCAAAACACTTATTTTATTTCTAAGGTATGAGAAAAACTACAGTAGTGTGATAGTGTACTATATTTGTTTGTGAATGATATTAAAAGGCAAAGTTAGTCTATTTAATAAAACACATATGCACATCCAAGCCTACACCAACCCTTACACTCACATGCACACACACCCACACCCACAATGATACGAAATATTAAAAGAGCCACTTAAACCCTTTTTTTTTTTTTTTTTTTTTTTTTTTTTTTTTTTTTTTTTTTTTTTACTTTGTAGATTGAATGACAAGTGACAATTTAAGATAGTATAATTATAATGCAGGAGTTTTAGGGGGGCATTACCATGACTACCTTCTGAACCTCTGCCATGGCGCGGCACTTGGACCCCCAGTTGCGAAACGCTGCAGACGCCGCGCTCGCATGACTCAGTTTTTTGACTTTCCAATGTTGGCAGGTATGAAAATGCATTATACTCTAATCTACACAAATCGTTTTGGTAATGCTGCTCCTGGTGTTGACAATATTCCGGGCCACTGGCGGCAATTTCTACACCATCCTTTTGTTTGAGGGAGGGGATGGGGGAGGGTCTTTGTCCCTCCTTCAAATCGCTGCCAGCGCCGGGGGATACATTTCGCATTGCGCGGCACGAGGAATGCACATTTCTAGTTTTATTTTGTATGTCAAAGATTACACCCTTGCTCGGGTGCTTTACTCGGGTGGTCGGGCTCTGCTCTGTTGCCCTAAACATTTATTGTAACTGACCAAGATGGGTCCTATTGTACTTTCATTTGTATTGTATATATATATTGAAACTACCCACGCACTTGCACTACATATACACACAAACACACCAACATGCACTTGCAAACGCACCGACATCACGCATGCAGTTGATCATCCTCCAAAAAACCGGCACTTTACATTTTTGTATAAATAAATGGATCTTGACGGTATACACGACAGTAAATATTACACTCCCTTAGAATTTAACGATACATTTTCTCATAATCCAAATAATATTTCACTTTTACATATAAACTCGAGAAGTCTGAACAGAAATTTCGAATATTTTGACAACCTTTTACACTCCTTAAATAATTTTGCATTTTCCGTCATTGGAATAAGTGAAACATGGTTACATCAGAATTCTCCAGATATGTTCAGTTTATCTAATTATAAGTTGATTAGGGCAGACCGCAAAGGAAGAAGAGGGGGCGGTGTTGCATTTTATATTGCTCAAAACTTAAAATTCAAAATCCGTTCAGATGTTAAACTAACACAAGCGGAATCATTATTTATTGAAATTGACAACTCAAATTTAAAAAATGTCATTATAGGTTTAATTTATAGACCCCCCAACTCTAATTTTGAACTATTCTGTGATGAAATGGATTCATATCTTCATAAAATAGGCGAAGAAAACAAACATATTTTTATGCTTGGTGACTTTAATATCAATTTCCTGCCCTCTTCTGACAGCAGTAATTCAACCAATTTTATGCAACTAATGTATTCATATGGCTTCATTTCGACTATTAATAAACCCACCAGAATAAATTCACATTCTTCAACTCAGATTGATAATATTTTTTCCAACGTACATAATAACAAAACTATTGGGGGGATATTATGCTCTGAAGTTTCCGATCACCTACCCATATTTTTAACATGTGAATGCAAACTATGTTGCCCTAAATCATTTGATGAATTTTTATATCGCAAAGAATCCAAACGTAATGTAGAATTACTGAAACAGGATTTAATTTTAGAGGGATGGGCAGATGTGTACAATGTAAATGATGTCAATACCGCATACAAACATTTTAATAACAGATTACAATATTATTATGAAAAGAATATCCCCCTAGGCAAAATTAAAAACAAGCGAAGTAAACCCAGGAATCCTTGGATAACGAAAGGTTTATTGAAGTCAATACAAACACGTAACCGCCTCTATAAATTACATTTACGCAATCCAACTGATACTAACCTAAAGACATATAAAACTTACCGCAATAAATTAACAAAACTGATCCGAATATCCCGTAAATTACACTTTTCTAATAGATTAAAGAAGGCCAGTTCAAACACTACTGCAACTTGGAAAATCATCAAAGAGGTTATGGGAAAAAAGACAGATTCCCCACCCACGGATAATATCACACTAAATGGTACTAACATACATGATCCTAGTATTTATGCAAATTCATTTAATTCATTTTTCACGAATATCGGCCCTGAACTCGCCAGCAAAATTAATAGCCCTAACGCTCACTTTACAGACTATCTTTCCGAACAAAACCAAGAGTCTCTCTTTTTAAACCCAACACGTCCCAGCGAAATTGTTAATATTACCCAATCTCTTAACAGCTCAAAATCATATGGTTTCGATAAAATAAGTATGTCTGTTTTAAAAGAAATAATCCACCCACTTGCAATGCCTTTAACTCACATTTTCAATCACTCGTTATCACAAGGTGTTTTCCCTGATCTATTGAAAATAGCTAAAGTCAATCCAATTTTCAAAAAAGACGATCCGCACGAAATAAGTAATTATCGTCCCATTTCCTTACTTCCAAGTATATCCAAAGTCTTAGAAAAAATCGTTTATAATAGGTTACATACATTTATTAATAAACACAATATACTCAGTTCAAATCAATATGGTTTCAGGAAAAATTACTCAACTGACCTAGCATTAATCCAAATTTATGACAAAATTACAAATGCCATAGCTAACAAAGAACATGTTGTTGGTATATTCTGTGACTTAAGTAAAGCATTCGATACGCTGAATCACGCTATCCTCCTTTCCAAACTCAGTCATTATGGAATTCGGGGTCAACCACTCTTATGGTTCAAAGATTATTTAACAAACAGAAGACAATATGTTACATTCAATGGATATGATTCTGATTCCCTTTTAATTCAATGCGGTGTCCCCCAAGGCTCCATCTTAGGCCCACTACTATTTCTTCTTTATGTCAATGATATTATCAAGACATCCTCCGTTCTTTCTTTTGTCTTATTTGCCGACGACACAAATATCTTTTGTTCTCACAAAGACCTTAATTCCTTAACCAATACTTTGAATTATGAAATTAACAAAGTATCAAACTGGTTTAAGTGCAATAAACTTTCTCTTAATATAAAAAAGACTCACTTCATGTATTTCAAACATCATTCTCATAATACAGACGCACCAATATATATTAAAATCGATGATATGCCAGTAGAAAAGAAAACTAAGTCCAAATTTTTGGGAGTAATTATAGATGAAACTTTGACTTGGAATGACCATTTACATCACGTAATAATGTGCATTTCTAAAAGCATTGGTATAATTTCCAAGCTAAAGTTTCTTCTACCCTATGCAACCTTATTCCTGTTATATAATACACTAGTTCTCCCGTATATAACATATTGTAACATTGTATGGGCTAATTGTGGTTCGACAAAAATAAATTCTATTTTTAAACTACAAAAGAGAGCAATACGTATTTGTACCGGATCGCATTTCTTAACTCACACTGACCCCTTATTCCATAAACTTAAAACGCTAAAAATTTTCGACTTGAATACTATCCAAGTAGCTGTCATAATGTTCAAGTACATTAATAATCAACTTCCACCATCCTTTGATAACATGTTTAAGTTTAATAGTTCTGTTCATTCCTACCCTACTCGCATTTCTGGAAATTTCCATCTTACGAATCCCAAATTATCAATAACACACAAGTCTGTAAGACATTCTGGTCCGGACATTTGGAATAATCTTCCCGATAACATAAAATCTTGTTCAACCATCTACTCCTTAAAAGCTACACTTAAACGAAAGATACTACAATCATACGTGCCCACGCTTTAAATTAGTATTTACTATTTGCACCTGCACATGCAATTGCACATTTGCACTGCACCCACTTGATCACTCAGTTTTACCAAGAGAGTTATGTCGCCTAATCTTTTTTACGAGGCCGTCATCCATTTCCAGCCTAACCGCTCACGATGGCGGTCTCCTGCGTTCTAAATTACCTCTCTAGTTTATTGGAAAAAAATATTTACATAGGTCTATTATATTCCTTAATTTTGTTAGTATGTTTTGTATTATGTTTATTATTGTATACTATTATTGTACATGACTTTTTACTTATGTAAACATTCGATTTATTGTATGTTATTAGAACGCAGAAATAAAACCAAACAAACAAACAAACAAACAAAAATGTGTGAAAAAACGTCCCCTTTTGGCTGTAAAATGTCCTTTAGATGTGCTTAATGTCTTTGAATTTTAGTTTTATTTTGGTTTTTCTTGAGTAGTCAATAGTAAATGATCACTGGGCAGCCAACAGCCGAGCCTTTGGCGGTCGCTGTGGGGGGGGGGGGGGGGGTTTACCGTCCATTTGAGAAGCAAATCGGGTCGTTATGAACAGGTGGTCATTCTATACAGGTTTGACAGTATACAAATATACCGGGCCCGAGGGAATAGTGAGACCCAATCAAACTATATTTCCGAATTTCCCTGTAGTGTTTTATATCCCCTCATCAAAAACTGAATAGATCTGGATTTAACTTTAAAGGGCAATCCAACCTTCGTGTGAAAGCAGAAAAATAAGAAACACAGGATGGTGTAAGTTTGAAAGAAATCGGACAAGGACTAAGAAATTTATGGGTGTTTGAAAAATGAGATCACTACATCTGTGCGAATCTCAAATTGGCAATTTGGTGAGTCGATTGTGACATTTATGTAGAAAACTCTCCCATTTGTCGTACACAAAAATATAATTAATTTTTTTACCCTCGGGGCTGTACTCAAAATATATTGGAGATAGCATACAGTTATAGGTCCTCATGAAAGGAAAAGATCATACTGAATAATACATTTTGAAAAAAAGTGAAATTTTAATCATTTTGTGTGTTGGAGCGAATGGGGGAGTTGTCCACAGCTACATCACAGTGACCTTACCTATTTGGCCAATTTGAAATTCCCATATGTTTAGTGATTACAACTTTCAAAAATTCATAACTTTCTTATTGTTTGTCCGATTTCGTTCAAACTTTTACCAATCTGCTTTGCTGATTTTTCCACTTTCTTTCAAATCAGCTTGCTCTTAAGGTTGGATTTCCCTTTAATCAGTTATAACAAGTTACGGTTAGATGGTCTAATCCTAACGTTGTCGTTAGACAAAATTATGGCTTGAGTATGAACTGCAAAGGCAAAGAAGATGTAAACATTACATCTAGCAGTTATACTTTAACAAATTAACATTTTTGAATATGCTAAGGCCACCTAACATTGTCTGTAAATGTTCATGTAGATCTAACACTATTCGAATGGGTAGACCTAACAACGTAATACATTACAGATAACAGTTTTAATAGACAAAGTTTACATGGTAACCGAATACAGCATACCTATGGCATACTAAGTAGATCTATCGTACTCCATTTGTTTCCTGGTTTGTGTTTGGTCCTTGTCAATTACAATAAAATCTATTCCGTCCAATTAATGGACACTAGACTAGACATAGGTCGCCATGCTTTGATTTTGACTGATGATGTGCGCATTACGATGCCCATTTAGCTAGCATGATTGCGCATGCATGAGAAACAGGTGATCGACTGACCTAGATCCAGTTACATTTACATTATGACCAACACGTCTTGTGTCCGGACAGGTTGGTTAACCAGACGGTTCACTTATAAACAGTAAATCGAACAGGTTTCATGTATATTGTCATGAATTTTTGACAAGGTAGGTTTGCAGAATTATAAAATGCAAATATTCACTGGGTTAAGTGTTACTTGTATATTTTTCATAAAATCCAACAGCAAAATTGACAGGTAAATCTTTGTTCAGTGTCCGGACACACAAGCCCCCCCCCCCCCCCCCCCCCCCCCCCACCAACGGCCGGCCTTCCATTTTCTTTATTGATTGATAGAAATTCTCGGGCTCGGCATAATTTCATTCGTGCCCGCGCCATCCAATCAAGGGATTATCTGGGGGAGACTACTTGCTGCTTGCCGTATCCATCAGAAGAAATGATTCTTGGGAACAAAGGGCAGTTGGTGGCAAAAGGTTTGATGTCACAAAACCTAATTTTCTCCAAGAGGAATTTGTTTTTTTAGTTGATTATTCATGTGAACAAGAAATTTTCAATGGGGGATATAATAACTCACATTGCTTGTAATAAAATGATACTGTATTTCCTAATTGCACTTTATTTCAAAGGATATAAACAAGAAATTATTTCTATGTCAGTACCGGTATATCTATAAAAGTGTTTTAGAAGAAATTTTAAAATATCTTAATATATTCCTTGTTAAACTTCCTAAAAGATGAATTTTCTGCTCTTTTTCAGCCATTACCTGTCTCATACCCCAGTTTCCATCCAACCTCCTGACTCATGAGCTTGGTTGTCTGACTGGTACTAATGTCACCACTGGTACAACGTGTGTATATCTATGTGATGTTGGGTATGATCTCATAGGAGATTCGCCGGTGACTTGTTTGGTGAATGGTAGTCTGTCAGCTCCTCTCCCATGGTGCGAAGGTGAGGTAGTAACTCATATTACTTTTATTTAGAAGATACTAACAGTATTTCCAAATTACACTTTATTTCAAATAGATATGAACAATAAATTATACTGGTATAATATCTATTAAAGTGTTTGGAAAAGATTTCGAAATATCTTATCTTCTTGAATGAATATTCTCTTGTTAAACTACCTAAAAGATTAATTTCTACTCTTTTTCAGCCATTACCTGTGTCATGCTGTGGGGTGCTAACATAACTCACACCGAGACCAAAATCATAATCATCACATAAATTAACAAACTTACTAAAAACAATCTAGAAAATTAACTTGATTTCTTGCCTTTAATCATCGGTTAATCGCCCTGCGCATGCGCATCCAAACATAAAAAGCCACCTTATGCATAAGATAATATGCGTAAGATTCGTAACATACCTCCCCCTTTAAAAGAAGGTTCGATCTATAAATACATGTAGTTGGAACTTTCTTCTCAGCAACGTGAAAAAGCAAGCTTAGAAGAATAAGTGGGAAAATACCCCCAAAGTACATAAACATTATCTCGTTATACGATCACGAAGGTGACTAATCCATTAAAACATACCAACCATATCAATCTGAAATGACGAATATGCATTACATGTACATGGTAACACATTTCCGCCTTTTGTTTTAAAACAATCAAAACAACACACCTTTTGTTCCACTGCTTCAGAACCTTTCAAACATTAAAACAATGCCCTTAAAGTAGAACGTTAATGATTTTAAATATTGGCTTAATACTTATTATTGCATAGATGGCATAAATTAAACAAGGTTATCCAAATTCAACGCTTGGAAACATTTGAAGTAATGATTATTATCAATTATAAAACGGTAAAATACAGCCCCCGATATAGCAGCTGAAGAGCTCCTCGAACGCTGCTGAGATATGTGACGACACACCCTGGACCAGTCCTGTCTAAGCAGACGATGTCCCATAACATCTTACACATTTTTCAGAGCCTATTTTGTCATCTCCTCTTCACTTATTTCTCTTCCTTCACTAGGGTCAGTCTTAATGTTAGTCTGTTGCCTCACTCTTAACTTCGTGTATGGTATTATTTTGATGAAAAATGCAGCGTTAAAAAAATAAAGGAATCAGTCACTTGTAAACAAAATAAGACGCCATTGTATTTTCAGCTGCTTGCACCGGGCCATGTTCGGCGTTTCAAGAGGGAACGAATACCATCCTGCTATTATTCGGAGGGCTTTTCAATTTGAAAGTGGGGTTTATTTCATTGATCATTGACCCTTCTCCTATGTATTTACAATCAAACGGTTTTAGCTATCAGAATCAGTTTCACTTTCCCTTTATAATGGTGTGAAATAAGGTCATGTTTAAATACACCAAACTCTTTATAATTTCATAAATAATTGCATTGCAATTACGTTCATTCATTATAGGACGTCGTCTGCTTAAGCAGGATCGATCCCGTGTGTGACGACATCAAAACATCGCTATATTTACTGCAATAAATCATATATACCTACCTATTATGCCTGTAGTCTTGACTACGGGACCCCTTCGAGAATTATCACACATGTGTCACAAAATTGTGCGCACCCCCCGTAATCCTATTGTCCCCTTTGCCACTCACGCGCGTCAGTACGCTACGGCCATCTTCCTCTTTCTTGCTCGCCCCCGACGAGTTAGGACGTATAGTCACAGCGCTCCTGAAATCAGGTCGTATAGTATCTTTTTGGTGCGCTTTTTCACATAGTTAAAGCACTTTTAGGTACCTATATTTGTTTAGATTATAGTACTTTGTGTTTTATTAGTCACTCTTGCCGATTGCAAGGGATTTTTTGATTCCCTTTCTTGGCATTTATTTTTCTCTTTCACGGTCAGCCCCACGTAGATATTTCCGTGTTTGCGGGTGTTTCCGTTTGTCACCGAGCCTTCGGGTTCGGTGTTTGTTCTTACGGTTTTTAGGCTGTGAAAATTTCTTTAATGCGTATCTCCCAAATAAACTTTAGTTTTATTTACTGCATTCAGTTGAAGTATTTCTTAATTTGAAAAGTATACTTTATTGTCTGTTTTATTGCAGTGGTATGAATTCGGAAGAAGAAGCAGCTGGGTCATGGAGACCTGCTTCTTCCGAAGAGTTGTCTAGCAAGACGACTCGGCCTTCCAGAACTCCCCCGAGTACAGCGGTACGCGGGGGAGGGAGGAGGGCTAAAGGTAAGTTGCCTAGTGGTGTTCCCTTGCAGAGTTTGCCAGTTTCGGAGCTTGCGGCTTCGGGACGGGTGGCGTTAACTGAATCGGGATTGTCAACTCTGAAGCCTGTGGTTTCGGGGTGGGTGGCGTCAGATTCTAGTGGTTTGGATATCTGGAGAGAATCCAATCCCCCGGTCGCTGAGACCAGAGGGGGGGGCTGTTGTTTCCCGTACGGTAGCGTTCACTCGCTCTGATCCGTTAGGGGAGACGCGCCCCACTACTGCAGGGCAACCCACGGGCTTAGTCCATGTTGGTCTGGGTTCTCAAACCCTAGCCCCCGGCAAACGCCATATGGGGGAACGAGTACTTTCTGGGCTGTCTCAGTTGCCAGCTGATGGGAATGCTCGAGCTAACAATTATGGACGCTCTTCGGAGCAACAGGTGTTTTCACCTGAGTGCGTGACTACTAGTGCTCCCCTATTGCCGCTTTCGAGCGGTCCAATAGTGGGTTCACATGCCTTTAGTAGTCATCGGGCACATACCGAGTCATCTCGGTCTGCCCACGCACTGGGAGCTTTTAGCTCCCAACCCATGGCTACTGCATCTTCTTGCTTAGCCAATATGGGTGATTTGGGCGATTCTCTAGGCTTACGCCATGAGCGCTCCAATCCCTTTTTGGGAAGTGAACGTCCCTCCGCGGAGGGATCGGTTCGTGTTTCCGAAGTGGCTTCGGAGATCCGAATGAATCCGATTAAGCGTTCTAACAAAAGGGTTTCGGCTACGACTCTTGTCGAGCCAGCCAAGATAAAGGCCAAGAAGAAGGCAAAAAGTGGCAAGGCTTTGCCGGCCTCTTGCCCGTCTGGCCTGGCTAACCCAGCTAGCTCCTCTCAAGCTGACATGTTCAGCATGATGCGGGCTTTTGCTCAGAATCAGGGTTGGTCCTTTGTACCGGCTACTTCAACCCTGACTTCTGTCCCTATTCAGGGGTCTGACTTTGAGTCTGATCAACCTTTTGTGATTGATTCCTCTTTGTCTGAGACTGATTCGCATGTGCCTCCTACTCCCGCGGCCCTTGGCCCTTGCGGGGACCCGCCTGCGGAGGCCTTTGTTAGCGTTCCTTTGTCTCATTCCACTCGGGTGGAACCAGATTTGGATGCGTCCTCTCAAGCTTCGGTTCCCGAATCGCTTGGGCAGGCGGAGTCTCAATCGCTCAATCTCTATGGAGTGGAAGCGATTGCTTTGTTGTCCAAATATCTCCCTGAAGTTCAGTCAACCCGCGCGCAGGGTTCGACTTCGCGTTGGAATTTCAAGCAGCAGGTCTCCTCTGAGGGTATTGCTCTCGAGGAGGCTTTCAAGCTGGAGTATGACTGCATTGAGGCCGCTCTGTTGGTTAAGCGATCTAATGCGGTCAGGGGTAAGGCCTTTGCCTTTTGTTCTCAGGACCAAGACAGCTTTTTCAAGGCTAAGATTCTTTCTCCTGAGATTTTAGAGGTTGGTCGTCGCTTGCGGGCGACTAATCCGCTTACCTCCGCTGCGTTCAGGGCGGAGGATAAGATTTGACCAGGGCGGAGGAGTTGAATGTTACCGATGGTGACAAGCTCATTATTGACGACTTGCTGCATACTCTTTTTTGTCTGCAGTGGTCGCAGCTTTCCACAGCAGCTGCTTCGGCTACGTTCCGTCGCAGGACCTTGGCTCTCTCAGCACTGGGTGTTAGAGAGTCGGGCATTGCTCAACTTCTCCGAGATGTTCCGTCTCGGGGTCCTTCGCTTTTTGGTGGTAAATTCGCTACGGTGTTTCAAAGAGAGATCGATGCGCGAAAGCAGATCTCGGATATGACTAAGCAGTTTCACACTAGCTCTAAGCCAACGCGGGCCCCTGTTCAGCGTAGACCTGCTGGTCCTGTTTCGGGTCAACGCAGTCGCGTGTCTAGGGTCCCGCCTCCTGAGCCTCAGCCAGCTCCGTCTCGTGGGAGAGGGAGTCGTGGCAGGGGTTTTTCGAGAGGTTCTCGTGGTAAGGCGATGGCTTCGCAGAAGGCCAAGCCTGGTTTTTGACGTTTTTCCCCGAGCGCTTGTTCGACCGAATGTGGTAGGTGGCCGACTTCATGCGTTTCTCCCCACTTGGGAGGCCTTCTCCGGGGACGGGTTTGTTCTCTCCGTCGTGCGAGACGGATTCTTCATAGACCTTTGCGCCTCGCTCCCCGGAGGGGCTATAAGAATTCGGTCACCTCCCATGTCTGCCCTGTCTCGGTCTCATGCTTCGAAGGAGATCGAGTCTCTTTTGGAAAAGAGGGCTATAGAAAGGGTAAGAGACAGGCCGTCTCTTTCCCTTTCTCCAATATTTGTTATTCCCAAGCGCTCGGGAAAACTTCGTTTGATACTGAACCTAAAGAGGATAAACAAATTTATTCCTCCGGTTCATTTTCGTATGGAGACTCTTGCCTCCATTCTTCCGTTGATCAAAAGGGAAGACTACGCGGTCTCGATAGATCTCAAGGACGCGTACTTTCACATCCCCATTCATCGCGCATCTCGCGATCTTCTGGGGTTCTCCTTCCTCTCGGAGACTTACCGGTTTCGGGCTCTTCCCTTCGGGCTGCGCCCGGCCCCTCGGGTTTTTACTCAAGTTGTAGCGGTGCTAGCGGCCTTTCTGAGGCGTCGCGGCCTGCGGTTGTTTTGTTACCTGGACGATTGGCTTCTCCTTGCGGAGTCGCGCGATCGTTTGTTGGACGAGACTCGTTTGCTAGTCTCTCTTACTCAAGACTTAGGTTTCCTAATAAATTGGGAAAAGTCAGAGTTAGTCCCCACTCGCAACCCAGTTTTTCTGGGGGCGGTGTTAGACATAAGGAATCAGTTAGCTCGGCCCAGTCGAGACAGGATTCTCACCATTGTCTCTGCGGCTCGCAAGCTCTTGCTGGCCAGAAGAGTCTCGGCCAGACAGTGGCTTCAGTTTCTAGGTTATCTGGCCAGTCTAGTCGATGTTTTAGAGGACTGCTGGCTCCTCATGAGACCCTTTCAGAGACATCTCCTCAGGTTCTTCAAGCCGGGAAAAGACTCTCTTTTGGTCTGGATTCCAGTACCGGTAGAGATCAAGTCTCTTCTCGCTTGTTGGACGAGCGAGGTGTTTCTCGCGCGAGGCAGGTCCTTCTCTGTCCCTCTTCCGTCGATATCGGTTTCGACGGACGCCTCTCGGTTGGGGTGGGGAGGACACTGCAACGGCAGCACGGTTGCGGGGGATTGGTCTCATCTTGGGATTCTTCCTCATATCAATGTCCTGGAGTTTATGGCAGTTCTGTTGACCTTGCTCCATTTCAGAAGTCGACTTCTCAGTCGTTCGGTTCTGATTCTCACGGACAATGTTACCGTGGCGGCATATATCAATCGGCAGGGAGGCACTCGTTCGGTTGCCCTGAATGCCCTAGCAGCTCAGCTGTGGAGGTGGTGTCGTCGCATGGCAATCACACCCGTGGCCTCTTTCATCCCAGGTCGGGAAAACCTCATTGCGGATTTTCTGTCCCGGGGCAGGTATCTTCCATCGGAATGGATGCTCCATCCGGAGGTATTTTGCCGCATTCGCACTTGCCTAGGTCCACTGGAAGTGGATCTATTTGCGTCGGTGCTAAATCACCAGCTGCCGAAGTATTGCTCCCGTGTTTGCGATCAGGGAGCATGGGCTCTCGATGCTTTCTCCCTCAGCTGGGAGTACCTTCAGGGATTCGCTTTTCCTCCCTTCCAACTGATTCCGTGTGTCTTGCGGAAAATCAGGGAAGATCGGGCGAGGGTGCTTGTAATAGCTCCCTTTTGGCCCAGGAGGAATTGGTTTCCGGAGCTTATGAGCCTTCTAAGGGCTCAACCGTTAGTTCTCCCGTTAAGAGTGGATCTGGTGTTACAGCCCCTATCGGGGATTCTTCACCACAATCCGGAGTCTCTTCATTTGACTGCTTGGCCCCTGTCAGGGAATCTGCAAGACAGTCGGGTCTCTCTGATAGAGACGCGGACTTTTTAAGGTCCAGTCGTAGGGTTTCTACTAGGGAAATTTACAATTCCCGTCTCTCGGTCTTTTTCCTTTGGTGCAAAGAGAGAAATCAAACCCCTTCTAAGGCTCCTATTGGTTCAATTGCGGATTTCTTAATCTCGTTATTTGACAAAGGGAGATCTATTTCTACTATCCGAGGCTACCGTTCGGCGATCGGGGCCATTCATTCGGGTTTTTCGGATGGTTCGGGGATTTCCAATTCCCCGCTACTAAGCGGTTTGATTCGTTCGTTCTTTCTGAAACGACCTTCGTTTTCTAAGTTAGTGCCGTCTTGGAGTCTGCCTAAGGTCCTGGAGGCCTTGGCGAAACCTCCTTTTGAACCGTTAGGTGAAGCTTCGCTTCATCATCTTACGGTTAAGACGCTCTTTTTGGTAGCTATTGCCTCTGGGCAGAGGCGCAGTACTCTTCATGCTCTCTGTCTTACTCCTGGTCATGTTCGCTGGGAGAGAAAAGGTGTTAGATTGATTCCTAGGGCTTCTTTTGTTGCCAAGAATCAGACAGCTACCTCCGGTCCTGTTGAGGTTTTTCTTTGTCCGCTTTCTGACCTTTCTTCGGTGGGTGAGGACAAAGTTTGGTGTCCTGTTAGGGCTCTCAAATGGTATATTGATAAGACTAAGTCTTTTCGTAAGGATGATCAGTTGTTCTTGATCACTAGAGAGCCTTTTTCTCCTGCCTCTCTTGATTCCATTTCTAGATGGATCGTTGAAGCTATTAGGGCCGCTGGCACAGAGGCTCTTTTATCCGACAGTAAGCCTCGTGCTCATGATACTCGTAGTGTCAGCACTTCTTGGGCTCTGTTTCAAGGTGTGGCGCTTGTTGATATTTTGAAGGCTGCTTATTGGCGTTCGCCCAATTCCTTCATTTCTTGCTACCTTAGGGATATTCCCGCAGGTGAAGCTTTGTTTGCGTCAGCCACCTTGAAGGCCGCTGTGTCTTCTTTGTAGTCTTTGGTGTAATCCTATTTCCTTTGCTCGAAACATGCCTCCCGGTTTTTTGAGTTGGCGCTGGTCTGGCATAATAGGTAGGTATATATGATTTATTGCAGTAAATTTGTAAAATCAGCACTGATTTTCTTATTTACTATATAAATCTATATACCTACCTATGACCCTCCCTCCTTCCCCGCTCCTTGCAAGCAACATGTTTCTTCTTGGGGTTGCTCGCAAAAGAGGAAGATGGCCGTAGCGTACTGACGCGCGTGAGTGGCAAAGGGGACAATAGGATTACGGGGGGTGCGCACAATTTTGTGACACATGTGTGATAATTCTCGAAGGGGTCCCGTAGTCAAGACTACAGGCATAATAGGTAGGTATATAGATTTATATAGTAAATAAGAAAATCAGTGCTGATTTTACAAATTTCTGGCGAATCCTCGGATATTCCAGATGCTGAGAAGAGCTTTTATTTGTGTTGTTTTTATAATCACCAGATACGCAGTTGACATAAAACTTATACGATTGCCATCTGTAAGCTTCCCAGTTTCTAGTGATACATTAATTGCCATATTTGTGATTTTCTTTGAATATCTACTTTAAACCATCATTCAGATAATTATCAAACAACAAAGACCTCGGAATGAGAACTTGAATGTTCCCTACAAAATCAGAAATTTATAAGAACTCAAGAAACTTTGTACAGAATGAGCAAGTCTCATGGTCAAAACACATGATATTTGCTTGAATACATGAATACGTGCATACATAATGAGAACAATCTAAGAGCGAATCAAACGGGATCTAGACCGAAATATTCATTACGCAGCAGCACAGCACATGCGCACATATATGATAACTGAAGGTTCGCAAACTTAATCACATACCAACCTGATCACGTGATCATTGCTACCATGGCAACCACCTAATTAGTATGTCGGAATTCAGAAATGTCAGTTCACAGAGTAAGTGGAGTATCACGATCCAGAGAAGCTATAAAACTGGAGTTTTGATGTTTGAAACATGGTATGTTAAAAGTAACAGTCCAATAACATTAAATACATGTACAGGTAGGTGTGGGCATTATTTTTTTTTAAGCAAACAAAACAACAAAAAACAATGATCAAGCTACAGCATAAATACACAATGTAATACCGCAAGTCTCCAGTTATTCCACTGGAACAAATCAGATAATTTGTGAGCATACTTAAATGCTTTGGTGACCTGTTTCATTGCAATAACTTTACAAATGGATCAGAATACACTGCTACAATGGTAAAGCAGCAAGGTGTACATAAAATTGTGCATGCATGACCTGTTTGCACTGAACATCCCACAATATACTGAGTACAAAAGCATTTTTATCAGAATGTTGATTCATGAAGGAAGAAAAAAATAAAATTAAGAGAAACTATGTCATCAGTACAGTTTGTACACTAGATTAAAAATACAAAATGCATAGTGAGTCCACAAAACATAGTCCAGTATTCCTGTTGAACAATCCCTGGAGCCAGAGTTCTAGGTCCATAAGATTAACTTATTGTCCAATTTTCCTTGAATGTCAGCCATAATGAAACAAAATAAAGGTGCAGTTATTGAGAAGCAAAACCGTCTAGCGTCCTTTGGGCAAAATTCCAAACTTCCCGAGAAAGAGTATCTGTGATTATGTTGTCTTTTCCCTTCATATGAGTAACCTTTAATTCAGTCCACAGGGTTGGAGGAACAAGCTCCGTCGAAACAGTCTCTGGTTCTTGTCCCTGAATCTCTCCAGGAAAGTCAATGGATTATGATCCGTGAACACAGTCATTTTGGAAGAGTTGCTAAGGTACACATCAAAATGTTGGACAGCTAAGACTAGACCAAGACATTCCTTCTCTATGGTTGAGTACCTATGCTGGTGGATGTTCAGCTTCTTGGAAAAATAGCTATGAGACCCATGTCATCCATCTGGAGGAGCACATCACCGACTCCAACGTCACTGGCATCAGTGGCAAGCTGAAAAGGCTTCTCAAAGTTGGGAGCACTTAACACTGGTGCTGACATCAGTACAGCCTTTAACTTCTGGAATGTTAACTTGCAGATTCCTGACCAACTGAAAGTAACTCCCTTTTTCAGAAGATCAGTGAGGGGAGTGACAACATCACTAAAGTTCGGAACAAACTTACGGTAAAACCTGCACATCCCCAAGAATCTCATAACTTCCTTCTTAGACACAAGGGTAGGAAATTCTTCAATAGTGCGGACCTTAGCTTGTTGTTGGACCACATGTCCATGTCCAACCTTTTGGCCCAAGTATGTTACTCTGGCCTTAGCAAATTCACACTTGGTCAAATTGGCAACGAGAGACCAGCCTTGGTCAGTCTGTCAAATAAGGCTCTCAAAGAAGCTATATGATCAGACCATGTATTACTAACAACCAGAATATCGTCATTATACACCACAACATTGTCAAGTACGGCAATGACATCGGTCATGAGCCGTTGAAAAGTAGCTTGGGCATTTCTCATGCCAAACGGCATGACTTTACACTGATATAACCCCAAGACCCAAGATACAACTCCAAGAGCTCTGGCTTGGTTCAACAATGCCGCAGTCCAACATAGAATGGAGTTCTTCTCGCACATGGGATTTCTTTTAGGACTTAACCGGTAAGGAGTCTGCCTGATAGGTACACTATTGCCAACATCAACATCATGAATAGCATGTACAGCACAACCCAACTTATCACACTGCAGGATAATCTCCAAGAATTTCTATCACATCCTGCTGTTCGAGGTCAGACCGGTGACCTCATACCCCAGCGGGATTGGGCATCACCTGGGAGTTGTTTACTCTCCCCGACATCTCACATCCAAGATCTACCTCCTGAGGGAGTCCACACGGACCTGAAGCGCTATCACACACAACAGCAACTGGTGCACTATCTTTGGCCTCTTGATACCTCTTCAGCATATTAATGACAAACCGTGGTAGACTTCCTCCTATCAGGAGTACGCACAACATATGTTCCCTTACCCAACTTCTTCTCTACCATGTATGGACCACTAAATTTAGCTCTAAGAGGTTCACCTGGAATGGGTAGCAACACAAGGACTTTGTCACCATGTTCAAATGAACAAGATTCTGCCTTCTGATCTGCACGAGTCTTCATCACACCCTGAGATGATTTTCAAAATGCTCAGCAGCCTACGAAACTGCAATGCATAGTTTAGCATGTTCCCACTCTCTTCCTCAATCTCAGCAACTGCTCCTTCACTACTTTCAATGGCTCCCTTGGCTCATGACCGAAAAACAAGCTCAAAGGGGGTGAAACCCAAAGAGTCATTGGGAGTATCTCTGGAGGCAAATAACAGAAATGTGATACCCTTGTCCCAATCTCTGGTATTCTCCAGACAGTAAGACTTGGTCATTGTCTTCAAGGTCTGATGGTACCTTTCAAGGGCACCCTGTGCCCGTGGATGGTAAGCTGACGAGTTTATCTGTTTGATTCCAAGTTGGTGCATCACCTCTTGGAATATACCAGATGTAAAGTCTGAAGCCTGATCTGATGGGATCTCACATGGGAGACCATAGCGCATGAAAAAGATCAGAAGGGCATCAGTCACAGTCTTGGCCTTGATATTCCTTAGTGGGAAAGCTTCAGGGAAACGAGTTGTCGGGTCCATGATAGTCAGCATGTACTGAGAACCAGTCCTGGTTCTGGGCAAAGGACCAACACAATCTATCAACACACGACTGATGAATGGTTCCTGACTAACCGGGATGGGAATGAGTGGGGCTGATTTAATTGCATGCTGAGGCTTACCCACCACTTGACAGGTATGACAAGACCTACAATACTCAGACACGTTTCTTTTTAGTCCCGGCCAGTAGAAATGAGCCATAATTCTAGCCACAGTCTTCCTCACACCAAGCTGTCCAGCCAATGGAATACCATAAGACAGCCAAAAGATCTCCTGCCTATATTGGGGTGGAACCACAATTTGGTTCACCACAGCCCAGTCTTCATCAGTTGGACGACCAGGTGGGCAACACTTTCGCATTAACCCACCAGATATTGTGTAGTACACTGGGACATCTTCCCAGCTTCATCCACTGACAAAGCAACATACAACCTCTTCAAATCCTCTGCTGCTTTCTGAGCCTCAATCAAAGCAGTCTGACTGAAAATAGGTTTACCATTGATCTGGTCACCTTGACCATCACTAAACTGCCTGAAGAAAGTATCACCCAAATCAACTCCATCATCATTTTCATCCTCTTTCTCTTTCTCTTTCATGGCCTGTGCCCTGGTGACAATACATGATGGGAAAATACCAGGAATCTCAGTCTCCAAAGCCTCTGTCCTGTCACACGCAACCGGTGACGGAGACACTTTACCCCCGGCTAAATCAGCGCCTAACAGCAGCGAAATGCCCTTCATTGTCAACTTAGCAACAAGTCCAACAGTGACAGGCCCAGAAACCAATCCACTACTAAGCTCTATGTTATACAGTGGAATGGGTTTGAACCCATCATTTACATCATAAACCAAAACCTTCCTGCCTGTGAAATTCTTTGCATCCAAGGATGACTTGTCAGCAATAAGCAACGTCTGTGTATACCCTGTGTCTCTCAATATCATGACAAGCAACCTCTCATCAACACTGAACTTGACCGTTCCACGAGAAACAAAATCAATGTACCTCTCATCAATCCCCTCATCAATTTCAACACTCCTCACTTGATCATTGCCTTTACTTTCATCATGATTCATTACATCTCCCTGCATGTGAGTTGGCGCCGTGTGCACTAACCCACTAGGCTGAGCTAATTCCTGTTCATGTTCATGCAGCTTCGTGCAATGGGTCATAAGATGCCCATCTTTCTTACAATAAGCACAAACTAGCTTTCCCTCAGTGCGCATACCACTATTCTGGCTTGTGGCATGAGATTTTACTTTTGAGGACCTAATTTTGTCATCCGTACTACGCGATGCTTCATTCCTATTCCAACTAGAACTACCACCGGACTGACTAGGGTGCCTAATATGCTTATTAAACGGTGACCTATTCCCCCTATGCGTCAATTCGTACCCATCTGCCAATACGGCAGCATTTCTCTCACTAACGACTACATTGTCATTCACATATGTCCTAACCTCTTGATACATGCATTTTTTTAACTCAGCAATGAGTATAACCTCCCTAAGAGCTTCATAAGTGGACTCTATCTCCAGTGACCGAATCTATCGTCAAAAGCAACTTCCTTCCTACGAGTAAACTCTACACAAGTCTCCCCAGATTCTCTTCTTAAAATGTGATATTTCTGACGGTATGCTTTTGGAATTAGCTCAAATGAGCGAAGGATAGCATCCATCATTGTACAATAATCAAAGGCCTGCTCATAGCTCAATGCAGACACAACCGATTGGGCTTTCCCAGAAATCACCTGGTGAATGAGCAATGTCCATTCTCTCTCCGACCACTCCATCCTACCCTCTCAAACATAAGAAAGAACGAGTCCAAATCGTCCTTATCATACCTAGGAACAAGCTTGACTCGTGCTGAGAACCCAGCTTCCACCGACTTTTTCTCACCCTCACTTGACCGACTGCCCTGAGAAACCATCTCACTATTACGCATCATATCAAATTCTAATCTCTTTCTTTCCATTTCTCGCTCATGCTCAGCTGCTCTATAAGTCTATCTTTTCTCTCTTCAAGCTCAATCCGAGCCAACTCAAAGTTAACCTCATCACTCTTTGCTTGATCATCAGTACTAGCATGACCACCATCACAGCAACAGTATGAGTAAGTTCAACATGGACCGCCGCCATCACAGCACGTAGTCCTGCATGGGCTGCAATTGCATCAAATATTTCTGCTTTCCTGTGGCAACCAGCCAGATTTACTGATAGCTTTGTTCCCACAGCCTTGAAATCAGCCTTGCGCAACTCACGTAACCTTGTCAAGTGAGAAAGTCAAGTGAGAAGTCAAGTCCTGACTCAAAAACTGTTCAAAATCAAAATCAGCCATGATATCCTCTATAAGATTACTAATGGCATGAAGTAAAACTATTACACTGAAACCTATATACAAACAGTCAACAGCTGATCAATCAACAAAGTCAATCGACCAATGCAGTAAATCAATTATCTGACAGAGTGTCCAAAGGACATGAAACTATACCATGCCCCAAGCCCACATGCAGTAACTCAACGAATGAACAAGATCAGTGTAAACCACATACGATGCAAACACTATCTAGACAACGGTTTTGTGTTGTGTCTGTTCATTATTAATTAGACCTATGATTTACAAAGAGAGACTAGGGTAGGGACTCTTAGTAGGCTCTGGATGACCCACACAATAGCAAGACACACAAATGGAGAAAAAAAAATCTTCCAGAAATCTCACTAACCAAACTAGAGTAAATACTGCAGAGTGCAGTGAGCCAGATTGCAGGCTAGTAACAACAGAAATAAAGCAAATACAATGTCCAGAGCCATGCAAATCACTCGGCCAAGCCCACTGGTACCACGACCAGAATACCAGCTAATTGCAGCAAATGTGCATTGAATTCATACCCATGAGACAGCCAATACCTGAGGGATCTCTACCCCAATTACACTATCACAGAGCACAACACAGACAATGCCGGCAACAAACTGTAGCCTGTGTAGGCCTACGGATGCTACAGTCGGACAAAGCGCGTACGGACTGACACCAAAACTGACGAACGGGACCAGAGCCAAGTCATACCACTAACTCAATGGAAAACAACGCAAGCGACAAAACATAGCTTGAATGTCCTAGTTTTTAGGCAAGCCCCCAATTGTCATGGTGTGGGGTACTAATATAACTCAAACCAAGACCGAACTCAGAAATTTTGAAATATCTTATCTTCTTGCATGAATTGAATATTCTCTTGTTAAACTTCCTAAAAGATAAATTTCCGTGCTCTTTTTCAGCCATTACATGTCTCATCCCCCAGTTCCCATCCAACCTCCTGACTCGTGAGCTTGGTTGTCTGACTGGTATTGATGTCACGACTGGTAAAACGTGTGTATATCTATGTGATGTTGGGTATGATCTGATAGGAGATTCGCAGGTGACTTGTTTGGTGAATGGTAGTCTGTCAGCTCCTCTCCCATCGTGCGAAAGTGAGATAGTAACTTATATTACTTTTAATTCAATTCAATTCAATTCCATTCAATTCAAATTTATTGATCCAATAGGAAATTTGCTGCGTGTACATTTCAGAACATGACATAGAACATTCAACGTAGGACAATTTAAAAACAATAGGTACAATAATATAATACAGAACTATATAAAGAAAAAAGAAATAGTTACATGACAAAAGATTGGCAATATAGTCGAGCAATATTTTCTAAAATTTAAATTATTTGTTTGAATTATATAACTTTCATATCCAGGAATTTACAAAGTGATGAAGATTATTAAATTTCTGCATTTTTGTCTATTTAGTTTCGATTTAAGAGTGTATTCACAGAAAATTATTTCAGAAATTGAAAACATCAAAGAGTTTATGAGGAAAAAAAGAATACTTGTGATTTGTACAATAGCTCAATTTCTACTTTCCCATACTATTTGTTTAAACATTGTATCTATATCTATCTTTTAATAATCTAAAAAGATCTGGGATATATTTTTACAATTGGTTGTAGAAAAACATTGGCCAACTAAAAAATTTAGAACGTCCTACATCTTCCTTGTGAGTTAATATTAATGACCAACCCCTCCCCCCCGCCCCACTCACCAGCCAAGAAGTTTATTTTGCATTCAACATTCTGATTGATGCTGGCGCAAATGAGTTGGAATATCTGCTTGTTCGAGCAGCCACTGACTGCCACCTCCTCCCACTCCGTAAGATACTATATTTCCTAATTACAGTTTAACACGATAAAAACTACTTTAAAAAGAAATCAAGTGAAGGCAATTTCAATAGCCCTGTCTATCACCTTTAGTAATGTGCAAACATTGCAATCGCTTATTACATACATGTAATTTCAACCTGAAATTTTGAAATATCTTCTTGAATGAATATTCTCTTAAACTTCCTAGAAGATGATTTTTTTTTTGCCCTTTTTCAGTCATTACCTGTCGTATACCCCAGTTCCCATCCAACCTCCTGACTCCTGAGCTTGGTTGTCTGACTGGTACTGATGTCACGGCTGGCACAACGTGTGTATATCTATGTGATGTTGGGTATGATCTGATAGGAGATTCGGCCATGACTTGTTTGGCGAATGGTAGTTTGTCAGCTCCTCTCCCGTCGTGCGAAGGTGAGATTGTAACTCATATTACTTTTAACAAGAAGATAGTATATTCGTTTTTTCATAGTCATCCGTTGATTTAATCATATTTAAAAGCCTAAATAGATATTGACCAGGTTCATTGATTACATAATGATTTTGTATTGTCGAGGTAAAAGTCGGTCAAGTGAAACATTCCATCACGTGGCCTATCTTATTGTTTGGTGCTATGAAAGGCAGAGCCTCCTTTCTGCTGTTGTTTTGCTGTCCATTTCGTGCAGAAAGCCTACGTGTGTTAACAGCCCGTTTTCAGAGTTAGCTTGATCAATTCCTACCAAATTTGGTACACTGATTCCTTACACTATGCCTCGTCCAACGGCACTTGCAATTCGTCAGAGGGTCCTTGCACTCCGACGGAATGGACGGACACAGGCCCAGATTGCAGATATTCTTGGACTATCGCAGAGTTGTGTGTGCCGCATCCTCAGAAGACATCGAGTGGCGGGTACTTTGAGTCCAGAGAGATCTACAGGTCGACCACGAAGAACATCCGCACAGGATGACTGTCAACCGCTGGCTTTGCCACTTGTGGAGGAGGCACTTCGGAGTGAACGTTTCACGGGAAACCGTAAACAGGAGACTTGTCCAACATGGCTACAGAGCTCGGCGAATGACCAAGGTTTCACGTCTCACTGTTCGCCACCGGGTTGCTCGACTCCAGTGGGCTAGGAGGCACAGGAGATGGCAGCTTGGTCACTGGCGCCATGTAATCTTCACTGATGAAAGCCGGTACAGAGGATTCGACGATTGCAGGGCGAGAACCTCCGTAATGACTGTGTCCAGGAAACCAATAAAGCAGGTGGAGGCTCAGTGATGGTATGGGCTGGAATAATGCCATTGGCTGCACCTGAAGGAAACGTCAACGCCGTCGTGTACCGCGATATCCTGGAACGCCATTGTCTTCCATACGCGAGAAGAGTATATGGCAATAACTTTCAGCTCCAAGACGACAACGCTCGACCACATAGGGCACGTCTGGTGAGGGAATTCCTTGACGCAGAGGACGTGCAGCAGATGCCTTGGCCTGCCTGTTCCCCCGACATGAACCCCATTGAGCACGCCTGGGATGCATTGGGCCGTGCCATCAATGAGAGAAACAATCATCCTCAAAATGTGCAGGAGTTAGCCCAGGCACTGACCGAAGAGTGGGATGCACTGCCCTTGAACACCATCAACAACCTTGTGGACAGTATGCCACGGCGTGTGGAGGCACTGGTGCGTGCCAGAGGTGGCCATACCCGGTACTAAGTGACCCAACAAGATCAACAAGATTAAAAAGAGGAACACTTCACTTCAATAATAAAAAAAAAATCCCAAGATTTTATTTTTCACGATAAACTTATCATGGTTAAACATTTACCAAAAACGATACATTGTTTCAAGGAATCCAAGGTCTGGATGATTGTGTTGTCAAAAGTGATTTAAACCAGTGTATAAAGTTTGTATGAATTAATTTTTTTCTTATATTTTTTATTTCATAGGTTGACAACAGATTTATCAATAAAATCGGTGAAGATATAAGCTTTATTTTTGCAAAAAAATGACTCGTATTGTTGTCAATAGTGTACGAAAGGTTGAACAAAATTATGCTACCATTATGACCAACAGTGTATATTTCCTACTTCTCTTTTCCTTTAAGGCAGAGCCCCAGTAATAGTTTGTTTATATGATGATGTAAGATGATGAAAAGTACAGCTGCAATCCAATAGCATAACCTCTCGTGCGAAGCTGCAAGGCGCTGATCACTCGGGGAAAGCGAAATCGGTGTCTCAATACCCCACCTGAAATACTGGGTTATAGTGGTGGGTCGATTTCATAGAGATTCTCATAATGCAAATGGATATGAACAAGAAATTATCTATACAACTATTAAAGTGTTTGGAAGAAATTTTGAAATATCTTATCTTCTTGCATGAATATTATCTTGTTAAACTTCCAAAAATATGAATTTCCCTGCTCTTTTTCAGCCATTACATGTCTCATCCCCCAGTTCCCATCCAACCTCCTGACTCCTGAGCTTGGTTGTCTGACTGGTACTAATGTCATGACTGGTACAACGTGTGTATATCTATGTGATGTTGGGTATGATCTGATAGGAGATTCGCAGGTGACTTGTTTGGCGAATGGTAGTCTGTCGGCTCCTCTCCCGTTGTGCGAAGGTGAGATAGTATACAAATATATACTGTCATAAGAGGGTCTGGTTGGAAATACGGCCCCCGATGTGACGTGAACCAAGACTATTTTCAGCCCCGAAGGAAAATGGTTGTCTTCACCTCACCGAGGGTACCATATTTTAACCAGAGACCCGAATGTAGGCAGCATATATTGGGTTTATATCCGTTATCTTGAACAAAAGCCTAATTCTACTCATGTACTGCAATAAAATCATATATACCTAGGTATTATGCTAGTAGCTTGACTACGCGAACCCGTTCGAGAAATTAACACAAATGAGTCACAATATTGTGCGCACCCCCCGTAATCCTATTGTTTCCCTTCGCCACTCACGCGCGGCAACACGCAACGGCCATCTTCCTCTTTCTTGCTCGCCCCCGACGAGTTAGGATGTCGAGTCAGGGCGCTCCTGAAATCAGGTCTTTTTGTATCTTTTTGTATCTTTTCAGCGCGCTTTCTCGCTCTTTAAAGCACTTTTCTGTACTTCTTTTTCGTAAGATTATAGTACTCTTGTGTTTTTATGTCACTTTTGCTGATTGCAAGGGATATTTTTGATTCCTTTCCAGGCAAGTTATTTTCATTTTCACTGCCAGCCCCACGTAGTTATTTCTGTGTGTGTTTTGCTGGTGTTTCCGTTTGACCCGATCCGTTTCGGTTCGGTGTTTGTTTATACGGTTTTTATCTAAATTGTGCGTATCCCCAAATTTATTTTTACCTGCACTCTTTTAAAGTATTTCATATTTTTGTATACTTTATTGTCTGTTTTATTGCAGCATTATGAGTTCGGAAGAAGAAGCTGCTAGGTCGCGGAGACCTGCTTCTTCCGAAGAGTCGTCTAGCAAGACGACTCGGCCCTCCAGAACTCTCCCGAGTACTTTCGTACATGGGGGAGGGAGGAGGGCTGCAGGTAAGTTGCCCAGTGGTGTTTCCCTGCAGGGTTTGCCAGCCTCGGAGCATGCGGCTTCAGGGCGGGTGGCGTTAGTTGAGTTTGGGACGTCAGCTCCGGAGCCCGTGGCTTCGGGTGGGTGGCGTCAAGCTCTAGTGGTTTGGATATTACGAATCCAATCCCCCGGTCGCTGAGACCAGAAGGGGGGACGTCTGTTTCCCGCACGGTAGCGATGACTCGCATAAATCCGCTAGGGGAGACGTGTGCCACTGCTGCAGGGCAACTCATGGGCACCGCCCATGTTGGTCTGGGTTCTTCAACCCTAGCCCCCGGCCGATGCCAATGGGGGAGCGAGTACTGCCCGGGCTGTCTATATTGCCAGCTGATGGGAAGGCTCGAGCTAACAATTATGGGCGCCGCCCATGTTGGTCTGGGTTCTTAAACCCTAGCCCCCGGCCGATGCCAGTGGGGGAGCGAGTACTGCCCGGGCTGTCTATATTGCCAGCTGATGGGAAGGCTCGAGCCGACAATTATGGGCGCTCTACGGAGCGCATGGAGCGCACTTATGGGCGCTCTACGGAGCGCCCATAAGTGCGGTCACCGGAGCGCGCGATTACTTCCGGTCTGACCTGAGGTCACCTGAGTGCGCGATTACTAGTGCTCTCCTATTGTCGCCCACGGGCGGAACAATAATGAGTTCACATGCTATTAGTAGTCGGTGGGCGAATACTGGGACCTCGTCCCAGTCTGCCCTCGCACCTGGTTATTGAATAGCCCCCGGCTGACGCCGTATGGGGGAACGAGTGCTACCCGGGCTGTTGCTTTGCCAGCTGATGGGAAGACTGGAGCCCACATTTATGGGCGCTCTACGGAGCAACAGGTGCAATCACCTGAGTGCGCGACTGCTAGTGCTCTCCTATTGTCGCCCACGGGCGGAACAATAGTGAGTTCACATGTTATTAGTAGTCGGTGGGCGAATACTGGGACCTTGTCCCAGTCTGCCCTCGCACTGGGCGCCTCAGGCACCCGGCCCATGGCTGTAGCATTTTATTGCTCAGCCAGTATGGGTAGTTTGTGCGCGACTTTGGGTACATACCCTCGGCGCACTTCTCCCCTGGAGGGAGGCGGGCATCCCTCTGTTGAGGGTTTGGTTCGTGTCTCCGAAGTTGTTTCGGAGGACCGCCCGAAGTTTGTCTGACCCTTCTCAATCTGAGATGCTCAGCATGATGCGGGTTTTTGCCCAACGACAGGGTTGGTCCCTCTTACCAGATACCACAACCCCTGCTTCTGTCCCTCTTCTGGGGTCTGACTTTGAGTCTAATCAGCCTTTTGTGCTTGATTCTTCATTGTCTGAGACGGGATCTCTCGCGTCTCCTGTACCCCCAGCCCTCGGGGCTCCGCTGGGTGAAGAGACCTATATACATGGGAGTGTCCGCCTGTTTTGGTTTTTGTTCGTGGACCATTGTCCTGATCAATTCAAGCGGAACCAGTTTTGGATGTGGTTTCTCAAGCTTCGGTTTCTGAATCGACATTGTTGGAGCAGGCAGAGCCTCGATCGCTCTCCCTTTGTGGGGTAGAGGCGATTGCTTTGTTGTCCATATATCTCCCTGAATTTCAGTCAGCCCGCGCGCAGGGTTCGACTTCGCGTTAGGTAATATGACCGCATTGAATCAGCGCTCTTTTGTTAAGCGTCCTGTTTCAATTAAGGGTAAAGCCTCTGGTTATTGATGACCTGCTGCACACTCTTTTTAGTTCGCAGTGGTCACAACTTTCCAGTGCGGCTGCTTCGGTTACGTACCGTCGCAGGCTCTTGGCTCTCTCTGCCCTTGGGGTTAAGGAGTCTGACATCGCGCCACTTCTCTGGGATGTTCCGTCTCGGGGTCCTTCGCTCTTTGGCGGTCAATTCGCTACAGTTTTTCAGAAAGAGTTTGATGCGCGGAAGCAGGTCACTGAGATGACTAAGCGTGTGTGTGTAATTGGGTTTTTACAGACGTGTATCAATCAGATATGATTATTTACGTCTGGGACCGACCTTTAACGTCACCATCCGAAAGACGTGACTCTCGAACCTGGGTCCGCTGAATCAGTTTATAACTTCCACTGGTAGCTGGATTACAGGCGCACGCCGCAACGCCCAGTTGTCGCGTTCCGCGCTCCCTTTAAAACCGACGCGGGCCTCAGTCCGTCGGAGGCCTGTTGTTCCCACTTCAGGGGCAACACAGTCGTGTTTTGGGGGGCCCGCCTGCTGAGCTTCAGCCAGCTGAGGTACTTGTGGCTCTCTGCGTGGCAGGGCGACGGCTTCGCACAAGGCTAAGCCTAGGCTTTGATGGCTTTTCTCCCCGCTTGGGAGGCCATCTCCGGGGACGCATTTGTGTTTTCCGTCGTGCGAGACGGATTCTTCATAGATCTATCCGTCTTGCTCCCAGGAGAGGCTAACAGATCTCGTTCACCTCCCATGTCTGCCCTGGTTCGTTCTCATGCCTCAACGGAGATCAAATCTCTGTTGAAAAGAGGGCGATAGAAAGGGTAAGAGACCGGCCGTCTCTTTCCCTTTTTCCGATCTTTGTTTTTCCCAAGCGCTCGGGAAGACTTCGTTTGATACTGAATTCGAAAAAAGAATAAACAAATTCATTCCTCAGTGCATTTTCTCCCGTTGATCAAGAGGAAGGACTACGCGATCTTGATAGATCTCAAGGACGCGTATTTCCTTTTTCCCATCCATCGTGCTTCGCGCTATCTTCTGGGATTTTTCCTTCCTCTCAGAGACTTTCGCTTTCGCGCTCTTCCCTTAAGGCTGCGCCCAGCCCTTGGGTTCTTACTCAGGTTGTAGCCGTTCTGGCAGCCTCGCTGAGGCACTGCTGCCTTCGGCAATTTTGCTACCTGGACGACTGGCTCCTCCTAGCGGAGTCGCATGATCGTTGTTAGACGAGGCTCGTTTGCTCGTCAATTTTACTCAATACTTGGGTTTCCTAATAAATTGGGAAAAGTCAGAGTTAGTTCCTACTCGCAGCCCGGTTTTTCTGGGGGCTGTGTTGGACATTCGGAATCAGTTGGCTCGGCCCAGTCGAGACAGGATTCTCACTGTTGTCTCTGCGGCTCGCAAGCTCATTCTGGCCAGCAGGGCCAGATAGTGGCTTCAGTTTTTCGGATATCTAGCCAGTCTAGTCGATGTTCTAGAGGATTGCCGGCTCCTTATGGGTTCTTTTCAGAGGCATCTCCTCAGGTTTTACAAACCATGCAAGGATTCTCTTTTGGTCTGGATTCCAGTACCAGTAGAAATCAAGTCTCTTTTCTCCCGTTGGATAAACGAGGAATTTCGCGCGCGAGGCAAGTCCTTCCGTACCCCCCTTCCGTCGATCTCGGTTTCGACGGACGCTTCTCGGTTGGGGTGGGGCGGACATTGCAACGGCAGCACGGTCGCGGGGGATTGGTCTCTTCTCGGGACTCTTCCCCATATCAATGTCCTGGAGTTTATGGGCTGTTGTCATTTCAGAAGTCGACTTCTCAGTCGTTCAGTTCTGATCCTCACGGACAATGTCACTGTGGCGGCTTATATCAATCGGCAGGGAGGCACTCGTTCTGCTACCCTGAATGCCCTAGCGGCACAGCTGTGGAGGTGGTGTCGTCGCATGGCGATCACACCCGTGGCCTCTTTCATCCCCGGTCAGGAAAACCTCATTGCGGATTTTCTGTCCCGGGGCAGGTGTCTTCCATCAGAATGGATGCTCCATCCAGAGGTCTTTTGCCGCATTCGCAGTTGCCTGGGCCTTCTGGAAGTGGATCTTTTTGCGTCGGTCCTGAACCACCAACTTGGCTTGGGCTCTGGATGCTTTCTCTCTCAGTTGGGAGAATCTTCGAGGGTTCGCCTTCCCTCCCTTCCAGCTGATTCCGCGAGTCTTGCGGAAGATCAGGGAAGATCGGGCTCGGGTGCTTGTGATAGCTCCTTTTTGGCCCAGGAGGAGTTGGTTTCCGGAGCTAATGAGCCTTCTGGTGGCTCAACCGTTCCTTCTTCCGTTAAGAGCGGATCTAGTGTTGCAACCCCTATCGGGGATTCTTCACCACAGTCCGGAGTCCCTTCATTTGACTGCTTGGCCCCTGTCGGGGAATCTGCAAGGCAGTCGGGTCTCTCTGATAGAGCCGCGGACTTTTTAATGTCCAGTCGTAGAGTTTCTACTAGGGAAATTTATAATTCCCGTCTTTCGGTCTTTTTCCTTTGGTGTAAAGAGCGAAATCAAACCCCGTCTAAGGCTCCTATTGGTTCAATTGCGGATTTTCTAATCTCGCTATTTGACAAAGGGAGATCCATCTCTACTATCCGAGGCTACCGATCGGCGATCGGGGCCATTCATTCGGGGTTCTCAGATGGTTCGGGGATTTCTAATTCCCCGCTGTTGAGTGGTTTGATTCGGTCGTTCTTTCTGAAACGTCCTCATCGTTCTAAGTTAGTCCCGTCTTGGAGTTTGCCTAAGGTCTTAGAAGCCCTGGCAAAGCCTCCTTTAGTGAGTCGAGAAGCTTCGCTTCACCATCTTACGGTTAAGACGCTCTTCTTGGTAGCCATTGCCTCTGGGCAGAGGCGCAGTACCCTTCATGCCCTCTGTCTTACTCCTGGTCATGTTCGCTGGGAGAGAAAAGGTGTTAGATTGATTCCTAAGGCTTCTTTCATTGCCAAGAATCAAACGGCTTCCTCTGGCCCTGTTGAGATTTTTCTTTGTCCGCTTTCTGAATTTTCGTCAGTGCGCGAGGACAAGGTTTGGTATCCTGTTAGAGCTCTCAAATGGTATATTGATAAGACTAAGTCTTATCGTTGGGATGATCAGTTGTTCCTGATCACTCGAGAGCCTTTTTCTCCTGCTTCTCTTGATTCCATTTCTAGATGGATTGTCGAGGCTATTAGGGCTGCTGGCACAGAGGCTCTTTTGTCTGACAGTAAGACTCATGCCTATGACACTCGTGTCAGCACTTCTTGGGCTCTGTTTCAAGGTGTGGCGCTTGATGATTACGGGGGGGGGGGGGGAGGGTGCGCACAATATTGTGACTCATTTGTGTTTAAGTTCTCGAAGGGGTTCGCGTAGTCAAGCTACTAGCATAATAGGTAGGTATATAGATTTATATAGTAAATAAGAAAATCAGTGCTGATTTTACGAATCTACTTGATCATCTGCACTGTAGGGTATGATCGAGAAGATACTGTATTTCCTAATTACGCTTTATTTCAAATGGATATGAACAAGAAATTATCTATACAACTATTGAAGTGTTTGGAAGAAATTTTGAAATATCTTCTTCTCGAATGAATATTCTCATGTTAAACTTCCTAAACGATGAATTTTCTGCTCTTTTTCAGCCATTACCTGTCTCATACCCCAGTTCCCATCCAACCTCCTGACTCCTGAGCTTGGTTGTCCGAGTGGTACTCATGTCACCACTGGTAGAACGTGTGTATATCTATGTGATGTTGGGTATGATCTCATAGGAGATTCGCAGGTGACTTGTTTGGCGAATGGTAGTCTGTCGGCTCCTCTCCCGTCTTGCGAAGGTGAGATTGTAACTCATATTAGTTTTAACAAGAAGATTTCCTAATTACACTTTATTTCACGACGAATACAGGCGTTTAAACCATGAAACCCAGCTTTGACTTCCACCACTTCTAGACACCTGAGATTGCAGTAAGCCTAAAGTAAACACAAGCGCTGTGCAATGTTATCCCCCTGCTGGAGAACCGACCTTGACAGGGTGATAGATACATACAGATACATGTGCCCAGTGCTAGTGATAACAATACTGTGGTGCGGCGGGCTAGTTTTTATGGTATAAATTTTTGTTATATCGGCAATTCTGGGTCATTTTGCTTTGTTTGAACTTTCATTTTGGTCTTCATCTAAATCATGAGTGACTTTTGGACATGAAAATATCTTAAAACAAGTAAAATATATATGTGACCCGGCACCACAAAACCACCAAAAAGTCGCAACCCGTGATTTTGTGTAAACAGCTGAAATGGAAATTTGGGTTGGAAAATTTTATTTTCTGACTTTTGGTTTTTCTGAAAGATCGTTCTTTTCTGTACCTTATATCAAAATCTGGAAGCTTCAAACACAGTAAAAGATGAGTTTTTAACAGTTTTTCTAGACCATTTTTCTTTGCGCACAGCTTCGGTTTCTTCCTAATTCTTCGCCTTCCCGTATGATTTTTTTTTAATCGGTACCGCTCACCCTCGTAAAATCACTGCAATCTCACGGGCCTTAAATTACCTTTTTCCTAATGATTTTCATACTGATTGAAATTCTCAGCAATCTCATACTGATATTACAGTTCATCAATATTTCGATGACGAAACAGAGTCTGAAAAAGGATTTCGCTGCTAACGAACGATCAAGTTTATTTATGTGAGCAAGGAAAGAGTATCTAGGTTCTATGTAAACAAATTGCATATAGGTTAATCAATGTGAAAAAGAAAAAGAGTAGGTTCTATTTAAGTTAATTATAGGGTAAACTACAAGTTCAGTGTATGATAACAAAAGGACTATACAGGTAACAAACCAGTATTGTGTTACAGGGAACAAAGAAAGACATCCCAAAGTAGTGAATAGGCATTGTCTTGTGCACATGTCAGGCCACTGAGGTGCGCTTATACACTCTTATTTGCATCATAATGACTTTCGAATGACTCAAGTTCACAACTTGAAGTCTTGGCAATAGAATGAATAAACTATGTTTAACCCTCCTACCACATATCAACCTAATCCGATAATTCATTCATAGTGAGTGCTATGGCCTTTTGATTCACTCTCTATCGACTTTCTCGCTCGTTTTCTTACTCCGCACGCTTGAATAGGCCCCAACTTTAGAGCTCATTTTCTCCGTATTTAATAACAGCAAACATCTCTTACAAACTCCTTTCATTTGCTGAATTAAAAGGGTTAGAAAGTTTCAATTATAATGAGTCATGTATCATTTTAAAGCTGAGACTTTGTTCTATCCAAATATGATAAAGTCAGAAAAATTATTTTTTGCGACTTTTTGGTGGTTTTGTGGTGTCGGGTCACATATTTTCTACTTCTCCTTTCCTTTAAGGCAAAGCCCCAGTAAGAATTTGTTTATATTATGATGTAAGATGATGAAAAGTACAGCTGCAATCCAATGCCATAACCTCTCATGCAAAGCTGCAAGGCGCTGACCACTCTTTAAACGGGAAAGCGAAATCAGTGTCTCGATTCCCCACCTGAAATACTGTGTTAGAGTGGTGGGGTCGATTTTAGACGAGAGATTCCCATAATGCAAATGAATATGAACAAGAAATTATCTATACCGATATAACTATTAAAGTTTTTGGAAGAAATTTTGAAATATCTTATCTTCTTGAATGAATATTCTTTTGTTAAACTTCCTAAAAGACGAATTTCTGCTCTTTTTCAGCCATTACATGTCTCATACCCCAGTTCCCATCCAACCTCCTGACTCCTGAGCTTGGTTGTCCGAGTGGTACTAATGTCACCACTGGTACAACGTGTGTATATCTATGTGATGTTGGGTATGATCTGATAGGAGATTCACAGGTGACTTGTTTGGCGAATGGTAGTCTGTCGGCTCCTCTCCCGTGGTGCGAAGGTGAGATAATATACAAATATATACTGTCATAAGAGGGTCTGGTTGGAAATATACGGTCCCCGAGGTGACGTGAACCAAGATTATTTTCAATTACACTTTATTTCCCGATAAATACAGTCGTTTGAACCGTGAAACCCAGATTTGACTTCCACCACTTCTAGACACCTGAGATTGTAGTAAACCTAAAGTAAACACAAGGGCTGTGCAAAGTTATCCTCCTGCGGGAGAAGCGACCTTGACAGGGTGATAGATACATACAGATACATGTGCCCAGCGCTAGCGCTAACAATATCGCGGTGCTGCTGGCTAGTTTTCATGGTTTAAATTTGTTGTTATATCGGCAATTCTGGGTCATTTTGCTTTTTTGAACTTTCATATTTACTACAATAAATCAATGTACCTACCTATCTTTCTAGTCTTCCGACTCCGCAAGCCATTATTCGTGATATACACACAGTCAAGACTACAATTAATATTGAGCTTCCTAAGTTAACACAATGGTTTCGAAGTAACTTGTTAGCTTTAAATGTATCAAAAACAAACTATATTCATTTTAAGGGAAGGAAGATTTGCAATGAGCAACAATTAGTAGTTAGACTGGATGATGTGGAATTGGAGAGGAAGGTTTGTACTAAGTTCCTGGGTGTTCATATTAATGAGAAGCTAGACTGGGATGACCACCGGAACAGTATAATGTCTCCAATTTCTCGGAGTATTGGGATTTTATATAGAGTAAGATATCTTGTGTCTGACAGAATATTATTGATGATATATAATACCTTGTTTTTGCCATATATTTCTTATTGTAATATTCTATGGGCAGTGTCAAAGAGTGTAACAAGTGACATTCATCTGTTACAAAAGAAAGCTTTAAGAATTTGTGCTGGGGTTGGTTATCGTGAACACACAGATCCCCTGTTTGCTAGGTTTAAATGCCTTAAAGTCGGTGAAATTAATTTTCTTCAAACCTCTTTATTTATGTATCGTTATAGTACTAATGTTTTACCTGCCTCGTTTTCTTCCATGTTCATGGAAAACAATGCTATTCACTCTTATTCGACGAGACAAGCAGCAAACTTGCACTTGTTTAATCCACGTACAGTATTGGCACATAAATCAGTGAGACATACTGGTCCAGACGTTTGGAATTCTTTACTAATTGAAACACGTAATTTGCCTACAATTTACTCTTTTAAAAATGCAGTCAAGCGCATGCTCATTGCAAACATTTTTATTTAAGATATTTGTTCTATTAGTTGGTTGTTAATTCCCCATAACACAGCGTGTACTTAATTATATTATGATTGTATATATTCTATATATGTATACATGTATAATTTGCCATGATATGTAATTATGCGCAGTGGTATTGTTAATTAGGGCATCTTCCCACCCCCCCCCCCCTCTCTCTCTCTCTCCCTCCCCCTCTCTCTTGCTTGTCTTACGTTTTCTTCTCTCTCTCTCTCTCTCTGTTTCTCCTTCAGTATGGATGGACTGCACCTTTATCATGTCTACTACATTTTTCTTGCTCTAGAACGTACTGTAGAGATTTCAATCTTATTCTTTATCTGTATTTGTATCTGTATATAGTGTATTATATTAGCACTTTTTTTTTGTTGTTGTATTTAATCTATTAATCTATGTTTACTTTTAAGAATGTATGAAATATGTAAGATGTTAGGTATGGCAAAACTTCAAGCGTGCAGCTTATATTGCCAGACCTCTGTGTGTTTCTATTTTCAAAGTTTGTATGTATGAAACTGATTATTGTGAAACATGCAGGAATCAAATAAATAAATAAATAAATAAATAAATTAAAGTCACGACAGTGCATATATGTACCCCCTAGGATCCACCTTCCTCTTTGCACGTACGCATGACGTGCGCACACAATCTTCCCCTTTCCTTCTCGGAGCCTAAAGAGTTGCAGCTAATAAGACACTATCTTGCACAAAAATTTGTAAATGGGAGTATTAAGTCATAGATATCTTAATAATAGCATTATATATTTGAAAACCTTGTCTGGCTATTTATTTATCCTTCTGGACATCATTATACAAGACAGCTATCAAAATTCAACAATTTATTACATCAAGCCTCCACAAAGTTACCGATCCCTTTAAACTTCCTAAAAGATGAATTTTCTGCTCTTTTTCAGCCATTACCTGTCTCATACCCCAGTTCCCATCCAACCTCCTGACTTATGAGCTTGGTTGTCCGAGTGGTACTAATATCACGACTGGTACAACGTGTGTATATCTATGTGATGATGGGTATGATCTAATAGGAGATTCGCAGGTGACTTGTTTGGCGAATGGTAGTCTGTCGGCTCCTCTCCCGTCGTGCGAAGGTGAGATTGTACCTCATATTACTTTTAACAAGAAGATAGTGTATTTCCTAATTACACTTTATTTCACGACGAATACAGGCGTTTTAAACCATGAAACCCAACTTTGACTTCCACCACTTCTAGACACCTGAGATTGCAGTAAGCCTAAAGTAAACACAAGCGCTGTGCAATGTTATCCCCCTGCTGGAGAACCGACCTTGACAGGGTGATAGATACATACAGATACATGTGCCCAGTGCTAGCAATAACAATAAATTGCGGCATGGCGGGCTAGTTTTCATGGTTTGATAGATACATACATATACATGTGCCAAGCGCTAGTGATAACAATATTGCGGCGCGGTGGCCTAGTTTTCATGGTTTAAATTTTGTTGTTATATCGGCAATTCTGGGTCATTTTGCTTTGTTTGAACTTTCATTTTGGTCTTCATCTAAATCATGAGTGATTTTGGACATGAAAATATCTTAAAACAATTAACCTACTTCTCCTTTCCTTTAAGGCTGAGCCCCAGGAAAAGTTTGTTCATATTATGATGTAAGATGATGAAAAGTACAGCTGCAATTCATTACCAGACCCTCTCCTGCGAAGCTGCAAGGCACTGACCACTCTTTAAACGGGGAAAGCGAAATCATTGTCTCGATACCCCACCTGAAATACTGTGTTATAGTGATGGGGTCGATTTTAGAAGAGAGATTCTCATAATGCAAATGGATATGAACAAGAAATAATCTATACTGATATAACTATTAAAGAGTTTGGAAGAAATTTTGAATTATCTTATCTTCTTTAATGAATATTGTCATGTTAAGCTTCCTAAGAGATGAATTTCCCTGCTCTTTTTCAGCAATTACATGTCTCATCCCCCAGTTCCCATCCAACCTGACTCCTGAGCTTGGTTGTCCGAGTGGTACTAATGTCATGACTGGTACAACGTGTGTATATCTATGTGGTGTTGGGTATGATCTAATAGGAGATTCACAGGTGACTTGTTTGGCGAATGGTAGTCTGTCGGCTCCTCTCCCGTTGTGCGAAGGTGAGATAGTATACAAATATACCCGAGGAAATTCAGTGCGACCCGATAGATCGAACTAGATTTCCAAATAAAGGCCCTGGATATTTGTTTCATATCCTCTCATCAAAAACTGAATAGATTTGGATCTAACTTCAATCTAGGTACATGTATGACAAGTTAATGTTAGCCGTTCTAAATCTAATGTTAGATCTACAGGAAATGGTATTAACGTTACAACTTTAATTGACGATTGATAGTCGCTGAGATCAACCTCATATATGGAAGTAGATTTCCCAGTTAAAGGCCCTGTATATTAATTTTGTATTATGTCCCTCATCAAAAACTTCCTAAAAGATGAATTTTCTGCTCTTTTTCAGCCATTACATGTCTCATACCCCAGTTCCCATCCAACCTCCTGACTCCTGAGCTTGGTTGTCCGAGTGGTACTAATGTCATGACTGGTACAACGTGTGTATATCTATGTGGTGTTGGGTATGATCTGATAGGAGATTCGCAGGTGACTTGTTTGGCGAATGGTAGTTTGTCGGCTCCTCTCCCGTCGTGCGAAGGTGAGATAATATACAAATATATACTGTCATAAAAGGGTCTGGTTGGAAAATACGGTCCCCGAAGTGACGTGAACCAAGACTATTGTCAATTACACTTTATTTCACGATAAATACAGGCGTTTAAACCGTGAAACCCAGATTTGACTTCCACCACTTCTAGACACCCGAGATTGCCGGAAGCCTTAAGTAAACTGCGGGAGAAGCGACCTTGACAGGGTGATAGATACATACAGATACATGTGCCCAGCACTAGCGATAACAATATTGCGGCACGGCTGGCTAGTTTTCATGGTTTAAATTTTGTTGTTATATCGGCAATTCTGGGTCATTTTGCTTTGTTTGAACTTTCATTTTGGTCTTCGTCTAAATCATGAGTGATTTTGGACATGAAAATATCTTAAAACAAGTAAAATATATATTTTCTACTTCTCCTTTCCTTTAAGGCAGAGCCCCAGTCAGAGTTTGTTTATATTATGATGTAAGATGATCAAAAGTACAGCTGCAATTCAATACCAGAACCTCTCCTGCGAAGCTGCAAGGCACTGACCACTCTTTAAACGGGGAAAGCGAAATCATTGTCTCGATACCCCACCTGAAATACTGTGTTGTAGTGATGGGGTCGATTTTAGACGAGAGATTCTCATAATGCAAATGGATATGAACAAGAAATTATCTATACGGATATAACTATTAAAGAGTTTGGAAGAAATTTTGAATTATCTTATTGAATGAATATTCTCTTGTTAAACTTCCTAAAAGATGAATTTTCTGCTCTTTTTCAGCCATTACATGTCTCATTCCCCAGTTCCCATCCAACCTCCTGACTGCTGAGCTTGGTTGTCCGAGTGGTACTAATGTCACCACTGGTACAACGTGTGTATATCTATGTGATGTTGGGTATGATCTGATAGGAGATTCACAGGTGACTTGTTTGGCGAATGGTAGTCTGTCGGCTCCTCTCCCGTTGTGCGAAGGTGAGATAGTGTACAAATATACCCGAGGAAATCCAGTGCGACCTGATAGATCGAACTAGATTTCCAAAGGCCCTGCATATTTTTTTCATATCCTCTCATCAAAAACTGAATAGATTTGGATCTAACTTCAATCTAGGTACATGTATGACAAGTTAATGTTAGCCGTTCTAAATCTAATGTTAGATCTACAGGAAATGCTATTAACGTTACAACTTTAATTGAAGATTGATAGTCGCTGAAACCAACCCCATAGATGGAAGTAGATTTCCCAGTTAAAGGCCCTGTATATTAATTTTGTATTATGTCCCTCATCAAAAACTTCCTAAAAGATGAATTTTCTGCTCTTTTTCAGCCATTACATGTCTCATACCCCAGTTCCCATCCAACCTCCTGACTCCTGGGCTTGGTTGTCCGAGTGGTACTAATGTCACCACTGGTACAACGTGTGTATATCTATGTGGTGTTGGGTATGATCTCATAGGAGATTCGCCGGTGACTTGTTTGGCGAATGGTAGTCTGTCGGCTCCTCTCCCGTCGTGCGAAGGTGAGATAGTATACAGATATATACTGTCATAAAAGGGTCTGGTTGGAAATACGGTCCCCGATGTAACGTGAACAAGACTACTGTCAAGTACACTTTATTTCACGATAAATACAGGCGTTTAAACCGTGAAACCCAGATTTGACTTCATCCACTTCTAGACACCCGAGATTACAGATATATACTGTCATAAAAGGGTCTGGTTGGAAATACGGTCCCCGAGGTAACGTGAACAAGACTATTGTCAAGTACACTTTATTTCACGATAAATACAGGCGTTTAAACCGTGAAACCCAAATTTTGACTTCCACCACTTCTAGACACCCGATATTGCCGGAAGCCTTAAGTAAACTGCAAGAGAAGCGACCTTGACAGGGTGATAGATACATACAGATACATGTGCCCAGTGCTAGCAATAACAATATTGCGGCACAGCAGGCTAGTTTTCATTGTTTAAATTTTTTGTTATATCGGCAATTCTGGGTCATTTTGCTTTGTTTCAACTTTCATTTTGGTCTTCATCTAAATCATGAGTGATTTTGGACATGAAAATATCTAAAAAGAAGTAAAATATATATTTCCTACTTCTCCTTTCCTTTAAAAGTTTCCCCAGTAAAAGTTTGTTTATATTATGATGTAAGATGATGAAAAGTACAGCTGCAATCCAATAGCATAACCTCTCATGCGAAGCTGCAAGCATAATCGATGCATAATCGATGTCTCGATACCCCACCTGAAATGCTGTGTTATAGTGGGGGGGGGGGGGCGTTTATTTTAGGCGAGAGATTCTCGTAATGCAAATGGATATGAACGAGAAATTATCCGTACCGATATAAATATTAAAGAATTTGGAAGAAATTTTGAAATATCTTATCTTCTTGAATGAATATTCTCCTGTTAAACTTCCTAAAAGATGAATTTTCTGCTTCAGAAAAAGGTTCGCAGTACAACCATGTGAGTTGGAATAACTCCACGTTCCAGTCAGAATGCTCTGGCCGTCGTCAGGAGAATAAGAAGAGCGAAAAAATCAGCAGAATTTATATATGAAGCGGTAGAAATTCTACAGCTTTACAACTTGTTCGTAATGGTAGGCAATTCACTTTTAAAATGGAGGCAAACAATAACATCACGGAATTAGTATAGAATAAATAGTAACAGTAACATCAAAGTACCTGCATTGAAAGGATAAATAACATCAAGGTACCTGCATTGAAAGGATAAGTAACATCAAACTAATCCTGAGTTGAAAAAAACATTGAAAACAAGTGAACAATAGGACTAAGAAACCAATTAACCGTCTGGATAAGCTGGAAACAAAAGGGGGATTAGGACTGTAGGTAATCTGTGGAGAGAAACATGACATCGTGTTGAGGAAAGAAATTAAGGTTAGAACATACATACTGAAAAAGCTGAAATATTGACACCAGAATGAGTATACTAATAATAAATATAATGAATGTTATGAATGAAGTGGACAGGTGTGGCTGTGGAGAGAAAGGCGAAAAAACAATGGTAATGAACAAATTGAGGAGAGAAAACATGAAATCCTGTTGGAGATAATCTGTGGAGAGAAACTAGTCATCCACAGATTATCTCCAATAGGATTTCATGTTTCTCTCCTCAGTTTGTTCATTACCATTGTTTTTTCACCTTTCTCTCCACCATCAGGTAGGCAGACGACTTCGGTACTTTCTTCCTGCTTGAGAAGCAATTACCGAGTACAGCTTCGTTCTCTCAATCGTGCGAGACGCTTCTTCATAAAGCTTGCAGAGCCCGTCCCGCACGGTGCTTTCCGTATCCACCCGCCAGTTTCTTCAGCCCTTCATCAGCAGCATATCTCGGCCGAGATTCAGTTGCTGCTGGTGAAGGGCGCAATAGAAAAGGTGAGAGACCACCCACATCTGTGTCTCTCACCGATCTTTATGATTCCCAAACGCTCGGGGAAACTAAGAATGATCCTCAATATGAAGGTCATCAACACCTTTATTCCGCCGGTACACTTCCGGATGGAAACGCGAGCGTCCATTCTACCGACAATCGAGCAGTCAGACTTGGCGATTTGAAGGACGCATACTTCCATATCCCAATACATCCCCGTTCGCGGGATCTTTTGGGGTTCGCTTTCCAGGGCGGAACTTCAGGTTTCGCCCCCTTCCATTCGGGCTGAAACCAGCTCCCCGCATTTTCACCCGCGTAGTATTGACGCTAGCCGCCTTCCTAAGGAAGCGCGGTCTCCGACTTTTTTTTTTCTAACTGGATGATTGGCTTCTGGTAGCACATTCAGAGTCGGTGCTCCGAGACCAGTTGTACCTCTTACTCCAGACTACTCAGGAGCTAGGGTTTCTAATCAACTGGGAGAAATCGGAGCTGTCTCCCACCCATACCCCAGTGTACTTAGGTGCGGAGATAGATATCCCGAATCAGGTCGCTCGTCCAAGCCGCGACAGAATTCGGACGATTACGTCAGCCGCCCGGTCCCTGCGCTTATTGCACAGAGTACGGGTCAAGCGCTGGCTTCAATTTCTAGGATACCTCTCGAGCCTAGTGGATGTTTTACCGGGCTGCAAACTTCTGTTGAGGCCCTTCCAGAGGCACCTCTTGAAGTTTTTCTCGCCGGGCGTAGACTCCCTCAGAGTATGGATTCCATTACCGAGGGAGATCAGACGTCTACTCGCCCCCTGGGCAGACAGGACGTTTCTTGCTCAGGGCAAACCCCTCCACGTCCCTCTTCCGTCAGTATCCATCTCGACGGACGCGTCGCTTCTAGGCTGGGGCGGCCATTGTGGAGACGAGGTGATTTCGGGGGACTGGTCTCATCTGCGCACCATTCCCCATATCAATGTGCTGGAGATGCGGGCGGCCTTTTTATCGCTCCGCCATTTCAGGCACATGATTGTAGGGCGCTCCGTTCTTATCCTTACGGACAACACCACGGTTGCCGCCTACATCAAATCGTCAGGTTCCCTGAACTCGCCGCCCAGGTTTGCAGGTTGTGTCGGTTGAACAATATAGTTTCAATAGCCTCTTACATTCCTGGGCAAGAAAATCTCTTAGCAGACTTTCTGTTCCGGGGCAGGTGTCTCCCTTCCATCAGGTTTTCGATCTTCTTCTAGAGATCGATCTGTTTGCGACAGCTCTCAATCACCGTCTTCCGAGGTACTGTTCTCGGGTTCGGGACCCGGAGGCTTGGGCACTCGATGCCTTCGCCCTCCACTGGGGACACTTTCGAGGGTATGCTTTCCCCCCGTTTCTATTGATCCCTCAGGTTCTGAGAAAAATCAAGGAGGATCGAGCGTGGGTCCTGCTTATTGCCGCGCGCTGACCGCGGAGGCCTTGGTTTCCCTAGTCTAGTTCTGGACTCTTTTTATTGATTTTTTTTTTATTCGCCGACGATACGCGATAAACCGAGTGATGGTGCGATCCCGAGAACCTGTTGGCCCCGAAAAAAAGAGTCCAGTGCAATTGCTCCACGCTGACGTCAGGGGTCAAAAGTTCACACACAAGTGATCGTAAATATTCATGAATATTCACCGTCAATTGCGTTGTTTACGTTTTGCACGTGGTGGGATCCCTGATCTGATCGCGCATATCGCATATCAGCTCAGCTCGAGCTGTACACATTATGATGTACTGTATTGTGCATGCATTCGAATTGTGTATTGTTTCACGTATCACAGCTTTACACACGTGGAGCGCTAGCTAGGTATAGGCCATAGAGTTAAATACGCTAGGCCTACACACACACACACACGGACCTACATATTATTAACACGCTATGCATGCATATAACACAGTAGTTTATATCTACAAACCTTATTGTATCTTTAGCGAAAATGATGTTAAAAGAGGAAGTTTTAATGGTCATCATTCATCAAATTTGAATTTAGAGATTAATTTTGATGCAACATAGCACCTCGTTAAGGAATATAAAATCATTTCATCACTAGATCATACCAGATTTCCCCATTACTACTTCAAAATGATGTCAAGCAAAGACTAGCGCTTTAGCTGGAGAGGCGCGGCCAATTTTAATTGCTCTCCCAGAAAAATCTCAGGGAAAGTCGTCAGCGTGGAGCAATTGCACTGGACTCTTTTTTTCGGGGCCAACAGGTTCTCGGGATCGCATCATCACTCGGCTTATCGCGTATAGTCCGCGAATAAAAAAATCAATAAAAAGAGTCCAGAACTAGACTATGGTTTCCCCTACTCCTGTCCCTCCTGGAGGGGCAGCCGTTTCCGCTTCCTTTGAGGCCAGACTGGAGGGGCAGCCTCTTTCGGGGATCCTCCACGGTCGGCCCGAGACGTCACTTGACCGCCTGGACGTTATCGGTGGCGACGCTAGGGCCTCGGGTCTCTCCGAGAGAGCCTCTCAGTTTATAATTCAGAGTCGTAGAGAGTCCACGGGATCTCTTTACAACTCCCGCCTGGAGGCATTTTCAGTTTGGTGCGAAGATCTCGGGGTTTCCCCCCGTGAGGCTTCTGTAGGCACGATTGCAGATTTTATGATCTCTCTTTTTGATGAGGGTAGATCGCTTTCCACTATCCTTGATATCGATCTGCCATCGCCGCTACTCACATTGGCTTTTCGGATGGCTCGGTAGTTTCTAACTCCCATCTGTACTTGCTAGATTGCTGAGATCGTTCTTCTTACAACGACCAGCAAATCCTAAGTTGTCTCCTGCGTGGATCCTACCTAAAGTTTTGGATGCGTTTTCTAAGCCTCCCTTTGAACCTATGAGCAAGGTTTCTCTCCATCAGGTAACTGTCAAGACCATTTTTCTTATGGCCATAGCTTCAGGGCAGAGAAGAAGTTCTCTTCATGCTCTTTGCACCTCTTCCGGTCACATCCGTTGGGAAAGACAAGGTGTTTGTCTCATCCCTAAGCCGTCCTTTGTAGCCAAAAATCAGACGGCTTCCTCCGGTCCGGTAGAGGTATTTCTCAGTCCTCTGTCAGACTTCTCCTCAGTCAAGGAGGACAAGGTTTGGAGCCCGGTGAGGGCGCTAAAATGGTACTTAGACCAGTGCCGTATATAGATAGAGTCTGGCCAACTCGCTCCAGTTGGGTAACAACCAGTGGTGTAGTGGAGCGTATACGCTTGTATACGCCGTATACGTAAAAAAGAAATTGGACTTTTTGGGGCATACGCGCGTATACTTTAAAAAAATTATCAGGTTTTAAAACTTAAAAAATATATATATATAAAGGGGCAAAAAGAAGAATTGTATGAAATTTATGAAAAGTCGTCGAAATTCATACTCTGTGAATTTTGCTCCACAGAATTAATTTGTGTTGGTGATCCATATACTCGACAAGCTTTTGACAAATCAAACGTACGTATTGCAGTATGATTGCGTATTATGTTTTTACGTACATCCGATCCATATCCGGCCGGGCCCGCGGCGCGTGTGTGATGTGCATGTGGCGGATGTGCCCAGCCCGAGGCCACTGGCCGGCGCGGCTAGGTAGCAAGTGCGGGGCTAGCTGCTAGGCTAGGCGCGAGCTGGCTATATGCTAGTATATAGCCGCTCGCTAGGCCATCATCATGGCTCATGCGCCGTACAAAATATACAATGTACAACTTCAAGGCCAAAGGAGGCGGAGCTGATTTCGTGCAGTGACCAGGTCCCAGGATCAACTAAGGAATTTGAAGTTTGAGGAAAATTGAGGCGAATTCAGGTCTCAAAAAGCACAACTCAGTTGTAGTTAACTGTTAAACAGTTCGTTGTGTCCAATTACCAAAACTGCACTGTTTGCACATCAAAAAAAAGGTAAAAAAAAAATGTTATTAACATTGGGTATATGTATCTTCATGAATATTTTGCTCAAGCTCCCAACAAAATGTATGAAATGAGTAAAGATGTTGTGCACTTGTACATTGTCTCTTTAACAAACAAAACGTTTGGAGGTGACAATGTGTCTTATAAAAATCTGTATTAACAATTAAATAATTACCTCATACACTTTGATAGCACAACCTTTACAGGTGATGAGAAATTCCAGAAACTAGAACTAGAAAATCATTATTATGACAACGGTTTGATTATTTTTGGATTAGTTTGTGCATTTTAAATTATGGTTGATGCAATGATTGGTCTGAAAATACGACTCACTAATGCTTGATGCCTTTTGCAAAAACTAAGATTAAATTATATTTTGATGTGATATTTATTGTGAAAAAGATGCCTTTGAAATCGTGTTTATAATCAGAGCAATGTGAATGTTGCACTGTCTAAACTACAACCTTACTACTTGCATTCACTTCTACAACTAGATATGCAGGCTCTAAAAAAAGAAAAAAAGCGAGGGTGAAAAAGCGGGAGAAGTGAGAGAAAAATGGTTAAAAAGGCGCTACAAGTCGTTATCGCGGGAAGGGGGAAATAACTCTCCTCTCCCTGCACCAACCCCTGTCACATACAGTGCAGTATTGCATCCTAATAACTGAAAAGCAGTCATGGCGTCGAACTATAACTTTCCGCCTAAACAAATTGTTTGCTACAAGCCGTTTTCTTTCCCTTAAATTTGGTATAACGTCAGAGCTTTCGCGCTTCGCGCGGGAAGGGGGAAACTCCCACTCCTTGCACCCATTCTTGTTACAGTGCATTATTACGTCCAAATAATTGAAAAGCAGTCGGTTCGTCGAGCTATAACTTTCCGCCTAAAAGTTTGTTTGCTACAAGCCGTTATCTTTCTCTCAAATTTGCTAAAATGTCAGAGCTTTCGCGCGGGAAGGGGGAACCCCCCCCCCCCCTCCCTGCACACATCGATTTTGCAGTGCACGCCCAAATAACTGAAAAGCAGTCTGGACGTCGAAATAACTTTCCGCCTAAAAAAGGTGCTACGAGCCTTTATCTTTCTCTCAAATTAGCTATATAAAACGTCAGAGCTTTAGCGCTCCGAGCGGGAAGGGGGAAATTACCCCCTTCCTGAACCCACCCCTGTTACAATTACACTGCAAAAACCAGGGTGTTAATTTAACACCATCTCGGTATCTATATTGGGCTACACCAGATAAGTGTTAAAACAACACCAGTTTCGAATCAAACTGGCGTTGTTTTAACACTAACTGGTGTTGTTTTGACACTTATCTGGTGTAGACCAATAATAAACTGGTGTTGTTTTAACACTAACTGGTGTTGTTTTTGACACTTATCTGGTGTAGCCCAATATAGATACCGAGATGGTGTTAAATTAACACCCTGGTTTTTGCAGTGTACAATGCCGTGTTGCGTCCAAATAACTGTACAGTAGTCCTGACCTCGAAATACATTTTCCCCTCAAAAAGGGGGTGCTACGAGCAGTTATCTTTCTCTCAAATTTGCTATAAAACGTCAGAGCTTTCGCGCTTCGCACGGAGGGGGATACTTCCCCCTCCCTGCACCCACCCCTGGGGAGTACGCACCAATTTCGCACTCTTCGCGTGCTCACAACTGGCCCCTAAAATGACATCCTGGCTGTGCGGTTGGATCCTTCACGTCCCCCCCCCCCCCTCCAGTGGGTGTCCATCCCGGGAGGGGGGGGGGGCGGTAGGGATATATCCCCAAAAAATATGAGGTGGGGTAATGCCCTGTTAATGCACTAAAAATCTAGTTTTTGAAGGTTTGAAATGCGATTTTTTTTCGAAAGCTCGGTCGCTTTGCTCGCTCGCATAACCCGACTGGCGATTTTTTATTATCTTTCAAGATCTCGTAATTTCGCGCCCCCAGTAGGCCTATATTGTTCTTAAATAGCTTAAAGGGTTCAAAATTTTAAAAATAAAGATGTAATTGCTTTGCTCGATACATCATGTATGTGTCATATCACTCCTGCTAAATATTGCGCCCCCGATGTAGGATAAATAAAGTGTATAAAACAGCATTGCAAAGGTTCAACTTTTGGAAGAAATCTCAACCTCGGGTACCCTTGCTGAATTTCTCGACTCTTTCTCAAGCCTTTCAGGGTTTTCGTTAGTTTTGCCCCCGGTTGTAGAAGTAAGTGAATAGAAAACCGCTTATCAGTGCATAAAATTCGATCTTCTCTACCGCTCAATTACAAAATTTGAGTGTGTTTGTGTGAGGATGTTTGTGTTTACATAGATTCATTTTTGGGGTACAGAGAACAATAGAACACAATGAAGGCCTTTATTCTGTCATGCTTGTGGGGTATACAAAATACAATAGGAGAAGTGCTTGCGGGGTACAAAATACAATAGGAGAAAACAATAAAGTTCCCCACAAATCAATGTGTGTGAGGGTGTGTGTGTGTGTGAGGGTGAGTGTGTGTGTGTTTTCTTGTCAGGTCACGGGGGGGGGGGGGAGGGTTGTTGTGTTTGTGTTTGTGAATCACCACCACAGCACGGTGCATCGCCTCGTCGTTAGCTTGGTGCTCTGATGATTGAGCTATCAGTATAAGGGAGTATACCCAAAAAAATATTTACCACTACAACACTGGTAACAACATGGTGCATATTCCTTTGTTGCAAGCTTACATAACAAGTGAATATACGCCATGTTGCTACCCAACTGAAACCGAGTTGGCAGACTCTCTCTATATACGGCACTGACTTAGACAAGACCAAAGATTGCCGCTCGGACGAGCAGCTTTTCCTTATTACTCGCGAACCTTTCTCTCCTGCTTCTAAGGAATCCATTTCTAGATGGATTGTTGAGCCCATCCAGGCCGCTGGTCCTGATGCCCTTCTCTCGGATAGTAAGCCTAGAGCGCACGATACCAGAAGCATTACCACTTCTTGGGCGCTTTTTCAGGGTATTGCCCTAGAAGACACTTTGAGGGCCGGCTTTTGGTGGTCTCCCAATTCTTTTACTTTTTATCCGAAGGACATTCCTTCTGCAGAAGCGCGGTTTGCAACTTCGTCACTGAGGGCGGCAGCTTTTGTTGTTACCCCACGTTAGTCTCCTTCCCTTGGGACATTCCACCCTGGATTTTTATCTGTGCTGGTCTAGCATAATAGGTAGATACATCAATTTATTGTAGTAAATCAGTAAAATCCTACCTGATTTTATTATTTGCTAAATAAGTTGATGTATTTACCTATGTCCCTCCCACCGTCCCCTCTCCTTGCCCAGCAACATGTCTTAAGCGTTGTATGTGGCAGCTTGTTAGAGGAAGATGGCGGGCGTGCTCTCACGCAGGTGACTAGTGTCCCTGTATTAGAGAGTTGCGACATGGACGTCCCACTTTTATGGAAACAAAATGGCGTTCGAATTCTTTCTATTGAGAACACCCAGGTGCTCATCGGAATTGAATAGAAATGTTACGTAATAGTGGAAACAAAATGGCGTTCAAATCCCCAGTTGTCGTAACTCTCTAATACAGGGACACTACAGGTGGCTATGGGAAGGCGGTATAGCGTGGTGGGGCATGCGCGAATGAAACTGTTAAGTTTCTCAGTGGTGGTGTAGTTTGGGTCAACTAGCATAATAGGTAGATACATCAACTTATTTAGCAAATAATAAAATCAAGTAGGATTTTTACTGATTGCAGTAAGCCTAAAGTAAACACAAGCGCTATGCAATGTGATCCCCCTGCTGGAGAAGCGACCTTGACAGGGTGATAGATACATACAGATACATGTGCCCAGCACTAGCGATAACAATATTGCGGCACAGCAGCCTAGTTTTCATTGTTTAAATTTTTTGTTATATCGGCAATTCTGGATCATTTTGCTTTGTTTGAACTTTCATTTTGGTCTTCATCTAAATCATGAGTGATTTTGGACATGAAAATATCTTAAAACAAGTAAAATATATATTTTCTACTTCTCCTTTCCTTTAAAAGTTTCCTCAGTAAAAGTTTGTTTATATTATGATGTAAGATGATGAAAAGTACAGCTGCAATCCAATAGCATAACCTCTCATGCGAAGCTGCAAGCATGATCGATGCATAATCGATGTCTAGATACCCCACCTGAAATGCCGTGTTATAGTGGGGGGGGGGGGGGGGGCGTTTATTTTAGGCGAGAGATTCTCGTAATGCAAATGGATATGAACGAGAAATTATCCGTACCGATATAAATATTAAAGTATTTGGAAGAAATTTTGAAATATCTTATCTTCTTGAATGAATATTCTCTTGTTGAACTTCCTAAAAGATTAATTTTCTGCTTCAGAAAAAGGTTTGCAGTACAACCATGTGAGTTGGAATAACTCCACGTTCCGGTCGGAATGCTCTGGCCGTCGTCAGGAGAATAAGATGAGCGAAAAAATCAGCAGAATTTATATATGAAGCGGTAGAAATTCTACAGCTTTACAACTTGTTCGTAATGGTAGGCAATTCACTTTTAAAATGGAGGCGAACAATAACATCACGGAATTAGTATAGAATAAATAGTAACAGTAACATCAAAGTAACATCAAAGTACCTGCATTGAAAGGATAAATAACATCAAGGTACCTGCATTGAAAGGATAAGTAACATCAAACTAATCCTGCGTTGAAAAAAACATTGAAAACAAGTGAACAATAGGACTAAGAAACCAATTAATTTACTACAATAAATCAATGTACCTACCTATTTGCTAGTCTGCCGACTACGCAAGCCATTCAAGTAATTAAAGTCACGACAGTGCATATACCCCCTAGGATCACGCCTTCCTCTGTGCACGTACGCATGACGCGCGCACACAATCCTCCTCTTTCCTTCTCGCAGCCTAAAGAGTTGCAGCTAAGTCACTATCTTGCGCAAAAATTCAGAGTTTGCTACTCTTTTAGCGCTTTTTCTGGTGACTTTTGCCGATATTTCCGTCCTAGACTTGTTTTAATATCTGTTTAGTGTCGGTTTATGTCTGTCACATATTTATTTTGGTGATATTTGAGCTTAAATTCATACCTCACTTTTCACCTCTTTCGTATAGTAGCCCAGGGCATTCGCTTTGGCGTTTTGCCGGGCGCTCAGCCCTGTAACGTTTCGTTGGTGTTTCGTGTGTGTGGCTGTTGTGTGCATATACCCTTACGAGAGTGTTCTTTTGTTCGTAGTGCGTGAATGGAATTTTCCACACACTGCGCTGGAAAATTCCATTCCTTTTCACTCTCGCTTTGTACGCTCTTTTCTTTACAATTGTTTATTGTTTGACTCTTTTATATCTCCTTACAGGTGATAATGAGTTCTTCGGAGGAAGAGCAATCGAGGTCTTGGTTGCCTCCGTGCTCTTCCAATTCTTCTTCCCTCCCTTCCACTACTCTCACTTATAAGGGCGTCAGCCCAGTGAGTGTGTTGGAGACCTCTGTGTTTCGCTCGCCTACCAGCGAGTCAAACACGATGGTCAGGGGAGGTAAGGGCGTCAGTCTGTCGGCTCGCTCTGGTATTTTTGTACCGGGAGCGTCGAGCAAGACAGGCTTTATAGGTAAGTTAGGTGTTCATAACTCTTTGGACCGAACACCCGTCATTAGCAATTCTAGCTCCCTCCAACTCACGACCACCGCGTCTGCAGTTGGGGGGGGGGGGGGCGGTAGCTAGTATTACCGGGTCCTCTCGACCCCCGACCACCGTCGGGAGCCTGGAGGGGGCATTAACTGGTAAGACCGCTAAGCGGTCAGCTAATGATGTTACTGGGTCTTGCCGACCCCCGACCACCGTCGGGGTGCCTAGCGAGATTTCACCCAGTGTTACTGGCTTCCCCCGACATCCGACCACCGTCGGTGTGTCTGGGGGAATTACAGCCGGTAACGCAAATCCGCATCCCGCTAAGAAGACCTCCTCCTCGAGCAGGTTCTCGCAGCGGAAGACTGCTGGTTCCCGCCAGCCACTGACCAACGTCAGTGCTCCGGATGCTATTTCCAGCAGTGCTGCAATGCAGCAGCCCGTCCACCCCCCGGCAGTCAATGCGAATCGGGGCTCTGGTTGGGGAAGCACAGTCCCTAGAGTTGCGGCCGAATTGCTTCTCCCCACTGGGGAGCCCGGCCCGGACAATTTGGGTAGTGAGGCTTCTATACTGCAGCCTAACACTTCCCGTGCTTCTAAACGGCCTTCTATTACGGAGGCTCACACCCCCGCTAAGAAGCTTAAAGCCAAGAAGGGTAAATCCAAGGATAAACCCAAGTCGGGTAAGAAGGCTCAGCCCTCTCTTCCCCCCGACTCTCAATCTGAGTTGCTCAGATTAATGAAACTCTTTGCTGAGCAGCATGGTTGGGATACTAATCCCCCGACGCTGCCGGCTACTGAGACGGGTTCTCCCCAGTCAGTTGTCACTGTGATGGAGGATGTTCCCGAGTCGGACCCCGGTGTGTTCCCGGTCTCCGATATTCATGAGAACCTGGGACAATTTTGTCCGAATGCGGTACCTCGACCTACTCCTCCCGTGCCTGCGGCTCTCGGAGCCCCGCCGGGGGAGGGGGGGGGGGGGGGAGGGAGTCTGTCACTGGTCCGTGGGCATATCCACCCCCATGGGATTTTCCCCACCGGACTACTTCTCCCGAATTTGATTCTGTCTCGCAGGTTTCTACCCCATCTGTTTCAGAATCTCAGGCCGGCTACGACCCCCAGCCTTGTCAGGCTATGGCGGCAGATGCCAAGGCCCTGTTAGAGAAGTATATGCCAGAAATTTTTCCCCAAGTCCAGTTGGACAGTGATCAGCCATCGCTGTTATTCAGACAGCATGGCCCGTCTCCTGGTATTCCTCTTACAGAGGACTTCAAACAGGAGTATGGGGATAGGGAGGCACTTGCCGATGCGGGTCGGGCTACCCGACGTCCCTTTGGTAGTGCCTTCTCTTTCTATCGGGATGATACCCAGGGCTTCTTTTCAGCCAAGGGTTTATCCCAGGAAATTATGGGTATGGGACAACGTTTGAATATCAATTTCAAGTCTCAGTCCTATAGATCCGCCGAGAAGCCCCTAGTGAACTTTGAAACCAAAGTCAGGTCGGGCTTAAGGCTTTCGGCGTACCTGGGTTCACTGTTACGCCTTCGGGCCAGATCAGTTGAACTGAATGTGACCGAGGGGGACTCCAATTTGTTGGATGAACTCCTGCTTTTGTTAGCTGGACTTCAGTGGTCTCAGCTCTCATCAACGGCGATTGACATTACGCATCAACGCCGCAAGTTGGCGCTCTCCACACTGGGAGTGCTAGAGAAAGACATCCCGCCTCTCTTGCGGGGTATCCCTTCCTCTCATCCCAAACTCTTTGGGGGCCAGTTTAATGAGGTCTTCCTCAAAGAGATAGAGGGTCGCAAACAGGCAAAGGAGATGGCCAGACAATTCTTGCCCACTCAGCCTTCTCGGTCCTTTCCGAAGTCTAAGTCGGTCTCGACAGGCGCTAACCGCTCAAATCGTCGAGTGATTGTGACTATCCCTCGGGTTGAGACCCCTACCCTGGACAACCATGGTAGAGGCTCGGCGAGAGGAAGAGGGGGGGGGGGGGGGGCGTAAGACCGCCGCCAAGGGCCTGGTAAGGCCCAAGTCGGCCTTTTGATACCTTACCCCGAGTGCTTGTGGACAGTGTAGGCGGGCAGCTCCGGAGATTCCTCCCAGTTTGGGAGGCAATCTCCGGCGACGCCTTTGTGCTATCCGTCGTGCGCGTCGGCTTTTATTGTTTGACTCTTTTATATCTCCTTACAGGTGATAATGAGTTCTTCGGAGGAAGAGCAATCGAGGTCTTGGTTGCCTCCGTGCTCTTCCAATTCTTCTTCCCTCCCTTCCACTACTCTCACTTATAAGGGCGTCAGCCCAGTGAGTGTGTTGGAGACCTCTGTGTTTCGCTCGCCTACCAGCGAGTCAAACACGATGGTCAGGGGAGGTAAGGGCGTCAGTCTGTCGGCTCGCTCTGGTATTTTTGTACCGGGAGCGTCGAGCAAGACAGGCTTTATAGGTAAGTTAGGTGTTCATAAGTCTTCGGACCGAACACCCGTCATTAGCAATTCTAGCTCCCTCCAGCTCACGACCACCGCGGCTGCAGGTGGGGGGGGGGGGGGGCGGTAGCTAGTATTACCGGGTCCTCTCGACCCCCGACCACCGTCGGGAGCCTGGAGGGGGCATTAACTGGTAAGACCGCTAAGCGGTCAGCTAATGATGTTACTGGGTCTTGCCGACCCCCGACCACCGTCGGGGTGCCTAGCGAGATTTCACCCAGTGTTACTGGCTTCCCCCGACATCCGACCACCGTCGGTGTGTCTGGGGGAATTACAGCCGGTAACGCAAATCCGCATCCCGCTAAGAAGACCTCCTCCTCGAGGCAATCTCCGGCGACGCCTTTGTGCTATCCGTCGTGCGCGTCGGCTTTTTTACATAGATCTGATAAAGCCGATTCCAAACGGAATCATCCAATTATGAGGGCAGCCTACTGGCGCTCCTCCACGTCCTTCACGTCCTTCACATCTTTTTATTTAAAAGATGTTCTGTCTGTTGAGTCTTTTTCTAACAAGACGTTGCAAGCTGCAACGTCATCCTTGGGTTCCTGTTGACCTTCCTCTTGGGACATGCCCCCCATTTGAATCTGTGCTGGTCTAGCAAATAGGTAGGTACATTGATTTATTGTAGTAAATCAGTAAAATCAGAAGTGATTTTATTATTTGCTAGATAAATCTATGTACCTACCTATGTCCCACCCTCCTACCCCACTCCTTGCCTAGCAACATGTCAAAGTTTGTCTGAGGCTGCTCGTAAAGAGGAGGATTGTGTGCGCGCGTCATGCGTACGTGCACAGAGGAAGGCGTGATCCTAGGGGGGTATATGCACTGTCGTGACTTTAATTACTCGAATGGCTTGCGTAGTCGGAAGACTAGCAAATAGGTAGGTACATAGATTTATCAAGCAAATAATAAAATCACTTCTGATTTTACTGACCGTCTGGATAAGCTGGAAACAAAAGGGGGATTAGGACTGTAGGTAATCTGTGGAGAGAAACATGACATCGTGTTGAGGAAAGAAATTAAGGTTAGAACATACATACTGAAAAAGCTGAAATATTGACACCAGAATGAGTATACTAATAATAAATATAATGAATGTTATGAATGAAGTGGACAGGTGTGGCTGTGGAGAGAAACTAGTCATCCACAGATAATCTCCAATAGGATTTCATGTTTCTCTCCTCAGTTTGTTCATTACCATTGTTTTTTTCACCTTTCTCTCCACCATCAGGTAGGCGGACGACTTCGGTACTTTCTTCCTGCTTGGGAAGCAATTACCGAGGACAGCTTCGTTCTCTCAATCGTGCGAGACGGCTTCTTCATAAAGCTTGCAGAGCCCGTCCCGCACGGTGCTTTCCGTATCCACCCGCCAGTTTCTTCAGCCCTTCATCAGCAGCATATCTCGGCCGAGATTCAGTTGCTGCTGGTGAAGGGCGCAATAGAAAAGGTGAGAGACCACCCACATCTGTGTCTCTCACCGATCTTTATGATTCCCAAACGCTCGGGGAAACTAAGAATGATCCTCAATATGAAGGTCATCAACACCTTTATTCCGCCGGTACACTTCCGGATGGAAACGCGAGCGTCCATTCTACCGACAATCGAGCAGTCAGACTTGGCGGTTTCGCTCGATTTGAAGGACGCATACTTCCATATCCCAATACATCCCCGTTCGCGGGATCTTTTGGGGTTCGCTTTCCAGGGCGGAACTTCAGGTTTCGCGCCCTTCCATTCGGGCTGAAACCAGCTCCCCGCATTTTCACCCGCGTAGTATTGACTCTAGCCGCCTTCCTAAGGAAGCGCGGTCTCCGCCTTTTTTTTTTCTACCTGGACGATTGGCTTCTGGTAGCACATTCAGAGTCGGTGCTCCGAGACCAGTTGTACCTCTTACTCCAGACTACTCAGGAGCTAGGGTTTCTAATCAACTGGGAGAAATCGGAGCTGTCTCCCACCCGTACCCCAGTGTACTTAGGTGCGGAGATAGATATCCCGAATCAGGTCGCTCGCCCAAGCCGCGACAGAATTCGGACGATTACGTCAGCCGCCCGGTCCCTGCGCTTATTGCACAGAGTACGGGTCAAGCGCTGGCTTCAATTTCTAGGATACCTCTCGAGCCTAGTGGATGTTTTACCGGGCTGCAAACTTCTGTTGAGGCCCTTCCAGAGGCACCTCTTGAAGTTTTTCTCGCCGGGCGTAGACTCCCTCAGAGTATGGATTCCATTACCGAGGGAGATCAGACGTCTACTCGCCCCCTGGGCAGACAGGACGTTTCTTGCTCAGGGCAAACCCCTCCACGTCCCTCTTCCGTCAGTATCCATCTCGACGGACGCGTCGCTTCTAGGCTGGGGCGGCCATTGTGGAGACGAGGTGATTTCGGGGGACTGGTCTCGTCTGCGCAACAGTCCCCATATCAATGTGCTGGAGATGCGCGCGGCCTTCTTATCGCTCCGCCATTTCAGGCACATGGTTGTAGGGCGCTCCGTTCTTATCCTTACGGACAACACCACGGTTGCCGCCTACATCAATCGTCAGGGTGGAACCCGGTCAGGTTCCCTGAACTCGCTTGCCGCCCAGGTTTGCAGGTGGTGTCGGTTGAACAATATAGTTCCAATAGCCTCTTGCATTCCTGGGCAAGAAAATCTCTTAGCAGACTTTCTGTTCCGGGGCAGGTGTCTCCCTTCCATCAGGTTTTCGATCTTCTTCTAGAGATCGATCTGTTTGCGACAGCTCTCAATCACCGTCTTCCGAGGTACTGTTCTCGGGTTCGGGACCCGGAGGCTTGGGCACTCGATGCCTTCGCCCTCCACTGGGGACACTTTCGAGGGTATGCTTTCCCCCCGTTTCTATTGATCCCTCAGGTTCTGAGAAAAATCAAGGAGGATCGAGCGTGGGTCCTGCTTATTGCCGCGCGCTGACCGCGGAGGCCTTGGTTTCCCTAGTCTAGTTCTGGACTCTTTTTATTGATTTTTTTTATTCGCCGACTATACGCGATAAACCGAGTGATGGTGCGATCCCGAGAATCTGTTGGCCCCGAAAAAAAAGAGTCCAGTGCAATTGCTCCACGCTGACGTCAGGGGTCAAAAGTTCACACACAAGTGAGCATAAATATTCATGATATCACCGTCAATTGCGTTGTTTACGTTTTGCACGTGGTGGGATCCCTAATCTGATCGCGCATATCGCATATCAGCTCAGCTCGAGCTGTACACATTATGATGTACTGTATTGTGCATGCATTCGAATAGTGTATTGTTTCACGTATCACAGCTATACACACGTGGAGCGCCAGCTAGGTATTGGCCATAGAGTAAAATACGCTAGGCCTACACACACACACACGGACCTACGTATTATTAACACGCTATGCATGCATATAACACAGTAGTTTATATCTACAAACCTTATTTATCTTTAGCGAAAATGATGTTAAAAGAGGAAGTTTTAATGGTCATCATTCTTCAAATTTGAATTTAGAGATTAATTTTGATGCAACATAGCACCTCGTTAAGGAATATAAAGTCATTTCATCACTAGATCATACCAGATTTCCCCATTACTACTTCAAAATGATGTCAAGCAAAGACTAGCGCTTTAGCTGGAGAGGCGCGGCCAATTTTAATTGCTCTCCCTGAAAAATCTCAGGGAAAGTCGTCAGCGTGGAGTAATTGCACTGGACTCTTTTTTTCGGGGCCAACAGGTTCTCGGGATCGCATCATCACTCGGCTTATCGCGTATAGTCGGCGAATAAAAAAATCAATAAAAAGAGTCCAGAACTAGACTATGGTTTCCCCTACTCCTGTCCCTCCTGGAGGGGCAGCCGTTTCCGCTTCCTTTGAGGCCAGACCTGGTGTCGCAGCCTCTTTCGGGGATCCTCCACGGTCGGCCCGAGACGTCACTTGACCGCCTGGACGTTATCGGTGGCGACGCTAGGGCCTCGGGTCTCTCCGAGAGAGCCTCTCAGTTTATAATTCAGAGTCGTAGAGAGTCCACGAGATCTCTTTACAACTCCCGCCTGGAGGCATTTTCAGTTTGGTGCGAAGATCTCAGGGGTTTCACCCCGTGAGGCTTCTGTAGGCACGATTGCAGATTTTCTGATCTCTTTTTTTGATAAGGGTAGATCGCTTTCCACTATCCGTGGATATCGATCTGCCATCGCCGCTACTCACATTGGCTTTTCGGACGGCTCGGGAGTTTCTAACTCCCATCTACTTGCTAGATTGCTGAGATCGTTCTTCTTACAACGACCAGCAAATCCTAAGTTGTCTCCTGCGTGGAGCCTACCTAAAGTTTTGGATGCGTTATCTAAGCCTCCCTTTGAACCTATGAGCAAGGCTTCTCTCCATCAGGTAACTGTCAAGACCATTTTTCTTATGGCCATAGCTTCAGGGCAGAGAAGAAGTTCTCTTCATGCTCTTTGCACCTCTTCCGGTCACATCCGTTGGGAAAGACAAGGTGTTTGTCTCATCCCTAAGCCGTCCTTTGTAGCCAAAAATAAGACGGCTTCCTCCGGTCCGGTAGAGGTATTTCTCAGTCCTCTGTCAGACTTCTCCTCAGTCAAGGAGGACAAGGTTTGGAGCCCGGTGAGGGCGCTAAAATGGTACTTAGACCAGTGCCGTATATAGATAGACTCTTGGCAACTCGGCTCCAGTTGGGTAACAACATGGTGCATATTCCTTTGTTGCAAGCTTACATAACAAATGAATATACGCCATGTTGCTACCCAACTGAAACCGAGTTGGCAGACTCTCTCTATATACGGCACTGACTTAGACAAGACCAAAGATTGCCGCTCGGACGAGCAGCTTTTCCTTATTACTCGCGAACCTTTCTTTCCTGCTTCTAAAGAATCCATTTCTAGATGGATTGTTGAGCCCATCCAGGCCGCTGGTCCTGATGCCCTTCTCTCGGATAGTAAGCCTAGAGCGCACGATACCAGAAGCATTACCACTTCTTGGGCGCTTTTTCAGGGTATTGCCCTAGAAGACACTTTGAGGGCCGGCTTTTGGTGGTCTCCCAATTCTTTTACTTTTTATCCGAAGGACATTCCTTCTGCAGAAGCGCGGTTTGCAACTTCGTCACTGAGGGCGGCAGCTTTTGTTGTTACCCCACGTTAGTCTCCTTCCCTTGGGACATTCCACCCTGGATTTTTATCTGTGCTGGTGTAGCATAATAGGTAGATACATCAATTTATTGTAGTAAATCAGTAAAATCCTACCTGATTTTATTATTTGCTAAATAAGTTGATGTATTTACCTATGTCCCTCCCACCGTCCCCTCTCCTTGCCCAGCAACATGTCTTAAGCGTTGTATGTGGCAGCTCGTTAGAGGAAGATGGCGGGCGTGCTCTCACGCAGGTGACTAGTGTCCCTGTATTAGAGAGTTGCGACATGGACGTCCCACTTTTATGGAAACAAAATGGCGTTCGAATTCTTTCTATTGAGAACACCCAGGTGCTCATCGGAATTGAATAGAAATGTTACATAATAGTGGAAACAAAATGGCGTTCAAATCCCCAGTTGTCGTAACTCTCTAATACAGGGACACTACAGGTGGCTATGGGAAGGCGGTATAGCGGGGTGGGGCATGCGCGAATGAAACTGTTAAGTTTCTCAGTGGTGGTGTAGTTTGGGTCAACTAGCATAATAGGTAGATACATCAACTTATTTAGCAAATAATAAAATCAAGTAGGATTTTTACTGATTGCAGTAAGCCTAAAGTAAACACAAGCGCTATGCAATGTGATCCCCCTGCTGGAGAAGCGACCTTGACAGGGCGATAGATACATACAGATACATAAGCCCAGTACAGTATATTGTGTATAGTTATTGCGCTATATAAATGTACGTTATTATTATTATTATTATTATTATTATTATTATTATTATTATTATTATTATGTTCCTAGCGCTAGCGATAACAATATTGCAGCGCAGAGGGTCTGGTTGGAAATACGGTCCCCGAGGTGACGTCTTCACCTCACCGAGGGTACCATAGTTTAACCAGAGACCCGAATGTAGGCAGCATATAATTTGGTTTATATACGTCATCTTGAACAAAAGCCTAATTCTACTCATCTACTTGATCATCTGCACTGTAGGGTATGATCGATTTGACCGCACACGTACACGTACAATACACAAAGAGTTTGAAGAAAGGACGAGTTTGCGTGGATATTAAACACGTAATGATGACATCATCATGCACCAGTGTATGCCTCGCCTAGAACAATAGATACCCGCAAATGAATGTCGTCACAATGTAATACGCGCTCATGCTGAGCAGCTGATTTTTTTTCATTCGCGTCGCTTGGGGGGGGGGGGATGGGTTGGAAAACGAATAGTTCATTTTTTTTCTCGCTGACGTCATCGAATAGTTAATTTTTTCCCTCTGATGGGAAAAATTGAAATATTTTGACGACGTCAGCAGGAAAAATGAAGTAGATGGCAGAAAATGGCTTTTCTAGTAAAACTATCAATTTTCTTGTTGTGTACACTCTTAATGCAACAATCTTACGATGAGGGATATAATAACTCATATTACTTTTAACGAGAAGATACTGTATTTCCTAATTACACTTTATTTCAAATAGATATGAACAAGAAATTATATATACCGGTATAACTATTCAATTGTTTGTAAGAAATTTTGAAATATCTCATCTTTTCGAATGAATATTCTCTTGTTAAACTTCCTAAAAGACGAATTTTCTGCTCTTTTTCAGCCATTACCTGTCTCATACCCCTGTTCCCATCCAACCTCTTGACTCCTGAGCTTGGTTGTCTGACTGGTACTAGTGTCACAACTGGTACAACGTGTGTATATCTATGTGATGTTGGGTATGATCTGATAGGAGATTCACAGGTGACTTGTTTGGCGAATGGTAGTCTGTCAGCTCCTCTCCCGTCGTGCGAAGGTGAGATTGTAACTCATATTACTTTTATCAAGAAGATAGTGTATTTCCTAATGACACTTTATTTTACAACGAATACAGGCGTTTAAACCACGAAACCCAGCTTTGACTTCCACCACTTCTAGACACCTGAGATTGCAGTAAGCCTAAACTAAACACAAGCGCTGTGCAATGTTATCCCCCTCCTGGAGAAGCGACCTCGCCAGGGTGATAGATACATACAGATACATGTGCCCAGTGCTAGCAATAACAAGGCACAGCAGGCTAGTTTTCATTGTTTGATAAATACTTACAGATACATGTGCCCAGCACTAGCGGTAACAATATTGCGGCGCGGCGGGCTAGTTTTCAGGGTTTAAATTTGTTGTTATATCGGAAATTCTGGGTCATTTTGCTTTGTTCGCACTTTAATTTTGGTCTTCATCTAAACCATGAGTGACTTTTGGACATGAAAATATCTTAAAACAAGTAAAATATATATTTTCTACTTCTCCTTTCCTTTAAGGCAGAGCCCCAGTAAGAGTTTGTTTATATTATGATGTAAGATGATGAAAAGTACAGCTGCAATTCAATACCAGAACCTCTCCTGCGAAGCTGCAAGGCACTGACCACTCTTTAAACGGGGAAAGCGAAATCATTGTCTCGATACCCCACCTGAAATACTGTGTTATAGTGATGGGGTCGATTTGAGACGAGAGATTCTCATAATGCAAATGGATATGAACAAGAAATTATCTGTACGGATATAACTATTAAAGTGTTTGGAAGAAATTTTGAATTATCTTATCTTCTTAATGAATATTCTCTTGTTAAACTTCCTAAAAGACGAATTTCTGCTCTTTTTCAGCCATTACATGTCTCATACCCCAGTTCCCATCCAACCTCCTGACTCCTGAGCTTGGTTGTCCGAGTGGTACTAATGTCATGACTGGTACAACGTGTGTATATCTATGTGATGTTGGGTATGATCTGATAGGAGATTCGCAGGTGACTTGTTTGGCGAATGGTAGTCTGTCAGTTCCTCTCCCGTTGTGCGAAGGTGAGATAGTATACAAAATATACCCGAGGAAATCTAGTGCGACTCGATAGATCGAACTAGATTTCCGAATAAAGGCCTTGCATATTTGTTTCGTATCCTCTCATCAAAAACTGAATAGATTTGGATCTAACTTCAATGTAGGTACATGTATGACAAGCTAATGTTAGCCATTCTAAATCTAATATGAGATCTAGAGGAAATGCTATTAACGTTACAACTTTAATTGACGATTGATAGTCGCCGAAACCAACCCCATAGATGGAAGTAGATTTCCCAGTTAAAGGCCCTGTATATTAATTTTGTATTATGTCCCTCATCAAAAACTTCCTAAAAGATGAATTTTCTGCTCTTTTTCAGCCATTACATGTCTCATACCCCAGTTCCCATCCAACCTCCTGACTCCTGAGCTTGGTTGTCCGAGTGGTACTAATGTCATGACTGGTACAACGTGTGTATATCTATGTGGTGTTGGGTATGATCTGATAGGAGATTCGCAGGTGACTTGTTTGGCGAATGGTAGTCTGTCGGCTCCTCTCCCGTCTTGCGAAGGTGAGATAGTATACAAATATATACAGTCATAAAAGGGTCTGGTTGGAAATACGGTCCCGAGGTGACGTGAACAAGACTATTGTCAATTACACTTTATTTCAGGATGAATACAGGCGTTTAAACCGTGAAACCCAGATTTGACTTCCACCACTTCTAGACACCCGAGATTGCCGGAAGTCTTAAGTAAACTGCGGGAGAAGCAACCTTGACAGGATGATAGATACATACAGATGCATGTGCCCCGCGCTAGTGATAACAATATGATGACATAAATGGTACCCTGGGGTACAAAAAAAAAATCGGCCATTTTTTTGAATTATTTAATTTTTTTTTAGGGCTGTACCCTGGGTTACCAAAAAGTGGGAAATTATTTTGGTGTGAGTTTTTCAACATTCAATTGTGTCCCATGTTCTTGTAAAACATCCTATAAGTCATGTATTTTTCTCAAATTCATTGTTGTTGTGAGTAATTATTCATTTATTGATTTCTATTTCTTCGATTTGAGAGAGGGATTGGGCCAGCAGTGTCATAATAACACCATCAGCCTGCTCCTTGTCTCCCCCGGCCCCGTCACTCGCCTTCCTAAAAACCGCTACCATGTACACAGATCAGCGGCCTGCTCGTCCCCCAACTTCTGTATTGCACGATATCGTGCTCTTTCAACTTTCTCGGTCCTTGGAATCTTCCGTCTTTTACGTCCTTTCCCTTACAGTAAATTTCCGTATCCACCATTACCTTCCACCATTACCTTCCACCATTGTCTAAATTTGAAAGTTGGACAGCTAAAATACAGTAATGATGAAGTGATGTTTTTTAGAAAGAAGTGAAATAAAATCAAGTTCTAAAGCCGCGGGAGCTATTACGCTATAGCCACTGCGCTTGTGAGGGCTGCTAGCAGCTAGCGCGCGAGCAGCAGTACAGTGCATGCACACCATGCATAATAACAATGCACTGTTAACATGCATTGTGACTACGTACACGCACTGCATTCAGAACTCTGGGGGTGTACTCGAGTGGACGTGAGATGGCGCTACACAACATGGTACCCCGGGGTACAACGCTACACCGGGGTACCGCGTGGTGCATCATATTGCGGCGCTGTGGCCTAGTTTTCATGGTTTAAATTTTATTGTTATATCGGCAATTCTGGGTCATTTTGCTTTGTTTGAACTTTCATTTTGGTCTTCATCTAAATCATGAGTGATTTTGGACATGAAAATATCTTAAAACAAGTAAAATATATATTCTCTACTTCTCCTTTCCTTTAAGGCAGAGCCCCAGTAAGAGTTTGTTTATATTATGATGTAAGATGATGAAAAGTACAGCTGCAATTCAATACCAGAACCTTTCCTGCGAAGCTGCAAGGCACTGACCACTCTTTAAACGGGGAAAGCGAAATCATTGTCTCGATACCCCACCTGAAATACTGTGTTATAGAGATGGGGTCGATTTTAGACAAGAGATTCTCATAATGCAAATGGATATGAACAAGAAATTATCTATACCGATATAACTATTAAAGTGTTTGGAAGAAATTTTGAATTATCTTATCTTCTTTAATGAATATTGTCATGTTAAGCTTCCTAAAAGATGAATTTCCCTGCTCTTTTTCAGCAATTACATGTCTCATACCCCAGTTCCCATCCAACCTGACTCCTGAGCTTGGTTGTCCGAGTGGTACTAATGTCATGACTGGTACAACGTGTGTATATCTATGTGATGTTGGGTATGATCTCATAGGAGATTCGCAGGTGACTTGTTTGGCGAATGGTAGTCTGTCAGTTCCTCTCCCGTTGTGCGAAGGTGAGATAGTATACAAAATATACCCGAGGAAATCTAGTGCGACTCGATAGATCGAACTAGATTTCCGAATAAAGGCCTTGCATATTTGTTTCGTATCCTCTCATCAAAAACTGAATAGATTTGGATCTAACTTCAATGTAGGTACATGTATGACAAGCTAATGTTAGCCATTCTAAATCTAATATGAGATCTAGAGGAAATGCTATTAACGTTACAACTTTAATTGACGATTGATAGTCGCCGAAACCAACCCCATAGATGGAAGTAGATTTCCCAGTTAAAGGCCCTGTATATTAATTTTGTATTATGTCCCTCATCAAAAACTTCCTAAAAGATGAATTTTCTGCTCTTTTTCAGCCATTACATGTCTCATACCCCAGTTCCCGTTCAACCTCCTGACTCCTGAGCTTGGTTGTCCGAGTGGTACTAATGTCATGACTGGTAGAACGTGTGTATATCTATGTGATGTTGGGTATGATCTAATAGGAGATTCGCAGGTGACTTGTTTGGCGAATGGTAGTCTGTCGGCTCCTCTCCCGTCTTGCGAAGGTGAGATAGTATACAAATATATACAGTCATAAAAGGGTCTGGTTGGAAATACGGTCCCCGAGGTGACGTGAACAAGACTATTGTCAATTACACTTTATTTCAGGATGAATACAGGCGTTTAAACCGTGAAACCCAGATTTGACTTCCACCACTTCTAGACACCCGAGATTGCCGGAAGCCTTAAGTAAACTGCGGGAGAAGCAACCTTGACAGGATGATAGATACATACAGATGCATGTGCCCCGCGCTAGTGATAACAATATGATGACATAAATGGTACCCTGGGGTACAAAAAAAAAATCGGCCATTTTTTTGAATTATTTAATTTTATTTTAGGGCTGTACCCTGGGTTACCCAAAAGTGGGAAATTATTTTGGTGTGAGTTTTTCAACATTCAATTATTGTGTCCCATGTTCTTGTAAAACATCCTATAAGTCATGTATTTTTCTCAAATTCATTGTTGTTGTGAGTAATTATTCATTTATTGATTTCTATTTCTTCGATTTGAGAGAGGGATTGGGCCAGCAGTGTCATAATAACACCATCAGCCTGCTCCTTGTCTCCCCCGGCCCCGTCACTCGCCTTCCTAAAAACCGCTACCATGTACACAGATCAGCGGCCTGCTCGTCCCCCAACTTCTGTATTGCACGATATCGTGCTCTTTCAACTTTCTCGGTCCTTGGAATCTTCCGTCTTTTACGTCCTTTCCCTTACAGTAAATTTCCGTATCCACCATTACCTTCCACCATTACCTTCCACCATTGTCTAAGTTTGAAAGTTTGACAGCTAAAATACAGTAATGATGAAGTGATGTTTTTTAGAAAGAAGTGAAATAAAATCAAGTTCTAAAGCCGCGGGAGCTATTACGCTATAGCCACTGCGCTTGTGAGGGCTGCTAGCAGCTAGCGCGCGAGCAGCAGTACAGTGCATGCACACCATGCATAACAACAATGCACTGTTAACATGCATCGTGACTACGTACACGCACTGCATTCAGAACTCTGGGGGTGTACTCGAGTGGACGTGAGATGGCGCTACACAACATGGTACCCCGGGGTACAACGCTACACCGGGGTACCGCGTGGTGCATCATATTGCGGCGCTGTGGCCTAGTTTTCATGGTTTAAATTTTATTGTTATATCGGCAATTCTGGGTCATTTTGCTTTGTTTGAACTTTCATTTTGGTCTTCATCTAAATCATGAGTGATTTTGGACATGAAAATATCTTAAAACAAGTAAAATATATATTCTCTACTTCTCCTTTCCTTTAAGGCAGAGCCCCAGTAAGAGTTTGTTTATATTATGATGTAAGATGATGAAAAGTACAGCTGCAATTCAATACCAGAACCTTTCCTGCGAAGCTGCAAGGCACTGACCACTCTTTAAACGGGGAAAGCGAAATCATTGTCTCGATACCCCACCTGAAATACTGTGTTATAGAGATGGGGTCGATTTTAGACAAGAGATTCTCATAATGCAAATGGATATGAACAAGAAATTATCTATACCGATATAACTATTAAAGTGTTTGGAAGAAATTTTGAATTATCTTATCTTCTTTAATGAATATTGTCATGTTAAGCTTCCTAAGAGATGAATTTCCCTGCTCTTTTTCAGCAATTACATGTCTCATACCCCAGTTCCCATCCAACCTGACTCCTGAGCTTGGTTGTCCGAGTGGTACTAATGTCACCACTGGTACAACGTGTGTATATCTATGTGATGTTGGGTATGATCTCATAGGAGATTCGCAGGTGACTTGTTTGGCGAATGGTAGTCTGTCGACTACTCTCCCGTTGTGCGAAGGTGAGATAGTATACAAATATATACTGTCATAAAAGGGTCTGGTTGGAAGTACGGTCCCCGAGGTGACGTGAACAAGACTATTGTTAATTACACTTTATTTCACGATGAATACAGGCGTTTAAACCGTGAAACCCAGATTTGATTTCCACCACTTCTAGACCCTGAGATTGCAGTAAGCCTACAGTAAACACAAGGGCTGTGCAACATTATCCCCCTGTGGGAGAAACGACCTTGACAGGATGATATATACATACAGATGAATGTGCCCAGCGCTAGCGATGAAAAGTACAGCTGCAATCCAATACCATAACCTCTAGTGCGAAGCTGCAAGGCGCTGACCACTCTTTAAACGGGAAAGCGAAATCAGTGTCTCAATACCCCACCTGAAATACTGTGTTATGGTGGTGGGGTCGGTTTTAGACAAGAGATTCTCATAATGCAAATGAATATGAACAAGAAATTATCTATACCGATATAACTATCAAAGTGTTTGGAAGCAATTTTGAATTATCTTATCTTCTTGAATGAATATTCTCTTGTTAAACTTCCTAAAAGATGAATTTCCCTGCTCTTTTTCAGCCATTACATGTCTCATCCCCCAGTTCCCATCCAACCTCCTGACTCCTGAGCTTGGTTGTCCGAGTGGTACTAATGTCATGACTGGTACAACGTGTGTATATCTATGTGATGTTGGGTATGATCTCGTTGGAGATTTGCTGGTGACTTGTTTGGCGAATGGTAGTCTGTCGGCTCCTCTCCCATCATGCGAGGGTTAGTTTAAATATAATAACTCATAAAAATATGCAATTTGATTGTTTTGTGTATTGATGTCTAGGTTGATGATGTCAGAGATTTGGATGCAGCAAATAAAGTTAAGATTTGCAGGTAATTGAGCGCCTTATTTTAAAGGGATACGGCACGCAACCAGGCGGCTGTGGGGAAAGTCAGGATTGCGTAAGCCCCATTCGCTCGTACACAAAGTTTATGCGTTGAACGCATCCATTGGACTACTGGGATTATATTTCGGACTGCAAGAAGCCGACCGAATCTCGCACGAGAGCTCGAGCTCAGGCGGAGCGTGCATGTTGCACAGCGACTAGTCTGTCCAAAGATTGCACCCCACGGGGCAATGGCATGATCAGGTAACGAACACGGCGCCCTCTCGTGGCATAAAAACGTTCACAATCTGCGATTGAGTATCCCTTTAATGTCTGTCTTGATTTATGTTGTTAGATTTGGAAATCAGTAATTAAACATCACTCAACGATTGCTCTAACCCAACACTTACAATGAGATTACATTTTGTTTCCAGATGAAATAAATTGTATTTCAAGAGGACCGTTTTTTCATATTTTTCATCATGCAGGTGATCAGGTGTTTTGAGTAACATTCTTAAGTGGTATTACGATAACTTGATGAAAAAAAGGTATCAGTAAAAATGTATGAGTAAAAAGAAACTCCAAAAATGATTTTTATTTTTCTGCTTGTCATGAACTTTCTGACTATGGTAGTGTGAATCCTGGATCCGCCCATAGATAGGGGAACCATGTATTCTATATTGATCATGCTTTTAGATACATTTACCCCAATGATTTTATCCACAATACTAAACTGTAAATGATATACTTTCTCACTTCTGAAGCTATATCCTGTTCCATCCCCGCGCTGCCACCACGTCTGTCTCCTGTGACGTCACAATGCAACAAAGGGCTAACCATCGATTACGGCAAGAGCTGTTCATATTTCTGTGAGGAAGGCTATAAGCTCATTGGAGAATTATCAGTAACATGTCTGACAGTCACAACTCTCTCTGATAATCTACCTACCTGTGAAGGTAAAAAGATGTCGACACATTCTTTAAAGAGATGGTTTTATGCAACTTTTTAGTCTGATATCTATTATTGGAATTAAATCAGCAATGTACATAATTAACGCGGTACATTTGTTTTTACTCTACATAGAGGATTAAATGTAATGCTCATGAATTTCTCTAATTAATATAGACACTAGGATTCGGTTTTGTTTTGTGAAAGTCACTGGCTTGTTGAGTTGACCTTTGTTAAGAATTTGTTCTATTGTCCTAATACACCATCTTCATGAAATCATATAAGGCCACGTACAAAAATATACATGTTTAGCGTCCTGCCTTTTTTGGAAAAAGGGAAGGAGGAGGCCCTTTTATTTTTTTTAAAATGACCGTCATTTTTTTTTTAAATCACAATTCCACCGCCTTATAAATACAGTGACGACTGGGTATATAAAATCTATGACTTTTTAAAAATCATTTTGCAGGAAAAAAATCATGAAATTTACACTTTTGGGGGTTTTACAAAAAACAAAAAAAAACAGGCGGCCTCCAAAAAGGAAGCGGGCGGGGACGCTAAACATGTATATTTTTTTACTTGGCCTAAATCATTAGCATTGGTATCTAATTAGCAAAAAGTCATAAAGTGACTTGATATATTTACTAAATTCTGATTTTAGTGTATTTAGAGATTGTGTTGTGATAACATCATGAATATTTTAGTTTTGTTTAACTGATGACAAGCAATAGACGGCACAAGATTGGGCGCTGCATGGTAACGGATATCGCGTATTGAGAAAGATAGTTGTGACAAGCATATGTGCGCTCATGGAGCTCCAAATAATGCCCCATTATAGGGATTTTACATGGAAGCTAGGAACTAATTCAAGTGCTATGAATTGACCTTTGAGCGTAGGCTGATGCCATCGTTATCTACCTGTCGATTAAGCAACGCCCTCCACTTTTGATTACACTTTCACTATTGCGTGCCGGGCAAAAACCATATGTCACAAAGTAATAATTTGACAATAATTTGCGATGTTAATGAAAAGAAATTTCTGCTCAAACTATGTCCATTTTTGTTGCATTACCATATTGTGTTTGATGCCAGGAATTTTTAAAATATGAGAAAAAGCTTTAAAATCCTTAAATTGGCAACATATTCATAGGCTCGTAATCAGTAGTTTTTATTAAAATTGGCATTTTTTTTTCAACTTTTCGACAAAGTTTGTGACCATGTATACTGGGTGATTTCACGCTCGGTGTTGGTGTTTGGTGTTGGTGTTTAGAGCGAAAATTATCCTAAAATCGAGCTCAAACACCGCTATTCAGATTAAGGAGCCGATACCGATATCCTAGCAAAGCGCATCGATAGCTTAACACTGGCAATGGCGTCAGCACCGTTTTTAACGAAGGGAAAAAAATTGTTTAAAACTATTTAATTATTAGTCTAGAATATCCTTAAATTATACGAGTAGTCCGGCAATTCTAAAATAAATAATTATTTGATCTAGAGTGTGGTAAGAAACTTCACAGAAATGGATGGTCTTGACAGGAACAGTAAGTTTAGATATGATTTCTCTCGAATTTCTCACTTGCAGCAGAAAATGCTGCGGTAGCTAATGCAGCTAGACGCCGGATCGGACGGCGTAGCGCGTACAGGGCAAACAGCCAAATTTCAGGCCTTGGCACAGATTAGCCGTGAAGATTCATGGCTTTTGTATTGTAAATGTTGATTTAGATCTCATCCTGATAAATGATGTGGATTCTCTGGGTCTTTAACTACGGAATATCTAACGTCATTTTTATTAAATCTATCTTAAAAAGAAAATTAGGTCGGAATTTTTATTCACTCCGTCAAACCCATTAAAAAGCAAAAGTAGTTCCTTTCCGTGTGCTCTAGATCGAACGTTAGACCAAATGCTGGCCTAGATCTAATATCAGGCCTATATGAACATAATACCTCTTAACGCCTATGAAATTACACTTCGAATAGCGCCTACTGTCTTTATTTCTCATGACTAATCAGCAAAATTTCCCATAGCTAGAAACACCAACACCAACACCGACCGTGAAATCGGTATTTCTTAATCCCTAGGGGTATAGTGTTAGTGAATGGGAATTTGTACATGAAATTAAACACCGACGGCCGAGCTCGGTTCAGTAGACGATTATTAACAAAAAACAAACACCGGCAACCGGAACTACGTCAAAAAAATCAGAGGTCAACACCTAACACCGACTGACTTTTTTTCATTTCATAGTCGGTGTTAGATCACGATTTCGGGGCAAAATAGACACTAACACCAAACACCAACACCGAGCGTGAAATCACCCACTGTTCTCAAAGACATTACACCTTATTAGAACCATGTACATGTAGCACTAAAAGAAAGATATTATTGTTGCCAATTTGAAGAACAGAATGTGATAAATTTAGCCCTTTCTGGAAGCCGCCTACATTCAATCGCACGAACCCCTTTGGTGTAGACAAAAGGAGTTCGTTCGATTGTTCTGAAATTACGCCGTCTGGGTTACGTCCAGGTTCATCGAGTTGGTTTCGAGTAATTTGTTACATACCTGCTTGATAACCTGATGAGTGCATGTCGAAAAGCTTCGTTATCATGTCTCTTTTTCATGCCATATTGAAATTTTGTAGTATACCAGGAAATTATTTGTGTATATTTATTATTATTTATCCTAACAATGCGGTTTATTTTGTCACAATAGAAATTTGACGTTAAGGTGAATGTGAACAATAGGCTGAGATGAAAGGATTTCCCTTATGTCACATGTAGAGTTATATTATTATTATCATTATTACTATTTTATTATCATTATTATTGCCATTATTATCATTATTATTGTTCACTATGAAGAGGAAATTTTAAGCTTTTCTCATCCTTACGTTATTCAGACCATTATGGACGCTTTATCAATTTTAGTCCAATCATGAAATTCATATAAGACTTGAAGGAATTTTAAAATATTTTTCTTTATGAGGAAGGAGATATCCTTCATTATACCCCCGCCAAACGAAGTTTGAAGGAGGTATATAGGAATCAGTCAACGGTTGGGCGGTCGGGTGGTCGGTCGGTCGGTCGGGCGGTCGGTCGGTCTGTTGCAAATCTTGCGGATCGAACTACTTTCTCAGTTTTTGACCGAAAGTCATGAAATTTGGTACACACATTGGTCTTGGTGGGAAGATGTGCAAGACATATTTTTCGGATGAGTCGGAATCTGCGTTGCCATGGTAACGGCATATCTATGGCAGTAAATCAGGGAAAAATCTTGCGGATCGAACTACTTCCTCAGTTTTCGACCAAAAGTCAAGAAATTTGGTACACACATTGGTCTTGGTGGGAAGATGTGCAAGACATATTTTTTGGATGTGTCGGAAGGTGCGTTGCCATGGAAACGGCATATCTATGGCAGTAAATCAGGTAAAAATCTTGCGGATCGAACTACTTCCTCAGTTTTCGACCAAAAGTCAAGAAGGGCTGTTGTCACGGGGCGGGGGTATTAATCATCATCTTCAGTGATATTTCTAGTTTAATTCTGTCATTTTCCTATCAGTAATATTGCTTTTTGTCTTTTAATATTTATTATCCTCAGTCTCTCTTTCTTCTTCATACCCGTGTCTCTCATCTCCGGTTCGGTATTTGAGAGTTGCCAAAGCTGTTGTACAGTACAGTACAATCATGTATATGTTATTTTATTTTTCAATTACATATACGACAGCTTTGGCAATTCTTGTGGAAATAAATACAATTGTGAGAAATTAAAAAAGAGAATTATGGTAGCGTACGTAGCTTAGCGAAACGTCGCGATTAATTGATATAAGCCGCAACCGTGACATTGTCCATGAGAATTAATAAGAACTGAGCGACGGAGAAGCCGTCGTCTGAAATGAAGCAAGGTTACGAAGACCGCCATAAGTTCTAGGGAAAGACGCATATGACAAAATTAGTGAAAATCGAAATTTTATTCTTTTGAGGCAGAATCAAAATATTACAATGTAGAATTAGTATTAAAATCTTTCACTTTTAAGTAAAATAATATGACAAATTTTATTCAGATATGTCTGATTCTAATTTTAAATTCTAAAGCACATACAAAATTTGCAATTTTCCTCTGTGTCTTTTCTGTGTCTTTATGCGCCATTGAGTTAATTAAGTTCCCAAAGCTGTCCTCAATTTCTGAAATTTTCGCAAAGGTTAGAAAATGTCTCCGCTGGGAATCGAACCCAGGTCCTTGGCTTAGAATGCGAGTGCCTTAACCACTAGGCCTCAAAGGTGGGCCTGTGGTTTCTGCAACACCAGATTTAGTTGAGCAACGTTTGTCGGGGGCAGATGAGTTTAGAAGAATGACAAACCGCATGCCTCTGCTTGATCCAAGCAAATGCTTAGAATAATTATAAACAATTCTAAGGAAATGACATATACAAGAGCTTGTACAACTCTTGTGGAGTGGGGGAGGGGGGGGGGGGGTAGGGTGTGGTCCTTCTATTGATGCATTGGGTCCAATCATGACTTCCACAACTATGGCGCAGCCAATATACCAATTAGTGTGCGCCTTTCGGGTGCCACCCCCTTCCCCTTTCACACCCTGGATCAGCTAGTGGTAATACAGTTTTAACTGTCTACCAACTAAACCACTCGTTTACAAAAAGTATTGAAGAGCTATGAATAAGAAGTGTCGGTACTAATTTATTATTTTAATCATTTAGACTTAACCAGATTAAAAAAAAAAATTTACATTTACCTAGTTAAATTCTTGATAATTGTTTTACATTAAAAAAAAATTGAATTGGTTTTGAATTCAAATCGTGTTAGGCAAACCAAACACTTCACTTGTACTAATGGATCTTGGTTTTTGTCTCCCTGCTTAGCAGAGAGAGACTATAGGCGTCAGTATTTCCGTTGTCGTCAACAATCATGCTTTAATCGCAATAACTTTCTAATATGGATTTGAGGTAGAATCACCAACTTCATACCACTGTACGTCTCTAGAAGGTGTAGGTCAAGTTCAAAAATGAGTAGAATCTGATCAAGGTCAATGAACTTTTAGCAAAAAGCACTTTAATCACAATAACTTCTATGGAATTGAAATATCACCAAATTCATACCACAGGTACAAAGCGTAGGGCAAGTTTGAAAATGAGTAGAATCTGACCAAGGTAAAAGGTCAGAATGTCAGTGAACTTTCTGCAAAAGGCATTGTAATTGCAATAACTTTCTGTGGATTTGAGGTTGAATCACCAAATTCATACCACAGGTACATCTTTTAAAGGCACAGGTCAAGTTTGAAAATGAGTTTAATCTGACCAAGGTTAAAAGATGAAGATGTCAATGAATTTTCTGCAAAAAGCACTGTAATCACAATAACTTTCTATAGATTTGAGGTAGAATCACCAAATTCATACTACAGGTAGATCTTTTAAGGCACAGGTCAAGTTTGAAAATGGGTTTAATCTGAGCACTGTAATCACAATACCTTTCTATGGATTCGAGGTAGAATCACCAAATGCATACTGCTGGGCATATCTTAAAGGCACGGGTCAAGTTTGAAAAAAGTAGAATCTGACAAAGGTCAAGAGGTCAATGAACTTTCAGTGAAAGTCACCTCACATGTAATAACTTTTTGTAACTTTGAGGAATGATCACCAGATTCATACCACAGTTACATCCCTTGAAGGCACAGGTCAAGTTAAAACAGTTAAAGCTCAGGTCCCTAAAAAGTGCTCTATTTTATTTTCAGTTTTGCTTTACTGGGTCAGTCTCTGAATACATAATGACAGGAATCCCTAGGAACATTTAATTTCCAAATGATTGGACAAGTTAACATTTACTGATTGTCATGATTTATACATCAAATAAAAGGAGGAATTAGAGATTCATGACATACTCTATTTGTCTATGAAAAATGTGACAAAATAAATGAAAAATAATGTTATTTTATGACCAAAAAATGAAATGAAAAGTAAACCTGTAAAAAAAACTCAGAGTTTTATTATGAGCCAGGCTGAATTTGACATGAATGTAAAGGGCAATATTATTGAAATGATATGTATGTACACTTAATGACAGGGTCAGGATCAAGCAAAATGTAACCAAAGTACACATTGTGTCCTTCAAAAACAGTTGATTCCAGCACTCTGATTGGTTACTTCACGAGCCCTTTCCCCAAAATAGATGAATATGTTTGTCACAGCCAGGGCCATGTATGCAAAAGAAGTCAAGAGTTCACCCAGCAGTTGGCATGTGGTTTCAAATATCGCCGCCCTAGTCTTGCAGGCCTAGCCTTGCCAGCCAATCATAGTGCTAGGATTCTATGGTCTTGACAGTTTCAGTGTTTTGTTTCACCATTTTATCACTTATTTTCAACTACTTTTTCTTTGAATTATAAGTTAAACAAGGTACATGTATGTTTGCATTATCTATTTATTTAGTAACTATCTATTTATCTTTCCAGAAAATTTGATGAGCATAGCATTAATATTTCTTGATTTAATTAACTTTGAATATGACAGTGCAAAACAGCCCACTGGTCGCAAGATGAGTGTACCATTTCAGGCACTGGAAATAAAATCAACCGTATTTGCTCATTTGCATATGACCTGCAGTCTGACTGAAAAAAATAGGTCATATCTGACCTAACTCAAAGGTCAAACGGCGTTGACTAATTTTCCAGGGATAAAATGTGTGTAACATCATTATTGCTTATCATAATAAAGCTGCCAGACCACAGTTCATATTCTCTTTCGCATAGCGAGATGCAGGCAAGACATGGCATTTGCCTTGTTTATGTTGCCCATGTTTGCCACATTCTGTCCTTATTAGTAAACATTCTGTCTCCGTTGCATAATTGTAATAATAACTTTCTGACAATGCTTCATCCGTTTACTCTTTATTTTGTTTTCAGCTGTTGACACTTACATTGTAAGCGCAACTTTTTTAAATAAGACCTTTACCAGAAGCCTGACGGATAGAACATCTTCATATTTCAATCAGATAGCTCAGGAATTGGTGAACTATGTAAGCATATTTCCTTCCTAATTATACAATTCAACCCTTTTCCATGTACTTGGTGACCCACTTTTAGGAAGAAATATTTCTTTTTGTGCAAAAACTTTACTATCACATTTACTATGTTTGCATAGATGTTTTCTACACCATAGTTTCTATTTAACTCTAGGGTATTGTGGGCAGTGTCGAAACTTGGATCCAGCAATTGAGTGGGCATTGGTGTATTTGGAGGGGTTGGGGTTGGTTGAGGTTACCATTACATTGGATGGAAAGTAAAGAATGTGGCCATTGAGTGATCAGGGGTCTGGGAGGGGGTTGTATTATCTTTACGTCTTGCCCCCCCCCCCCCCCTTTCTTGCTCTCCCTTTCTCTATTTTTTCTTACTATTTATTTTTCTATTTGATTGGGGGAGGTCATGGACTCCCGTATAGCCATGCCACTGTCTTGTGCTTTGTGTCATACATTCTGTGTTGATTTCAGATCCAAACGCCTCTTCGGGATCGCTTTGCAGAGACTGTGTCAGTAGTAGTCAACAGCTTCTCATCTGGGAGTGTGATTGCCGAGTTCTCTATTATCATAGACATCGTCAATAGAAGTACACTCCAAGATTTGGAACACTTATCCATTATCCATTCTACCATGATCGATGTTGCAGAGGGGGATCCTGATTATATGGACCCAGCCTCTATTCAGACATTAAGTACAGGTGAATGCTGATTTTTCATGGCATATTTTACAAATCTTTCATTTTGCAAGTTCCAGAATAAAGCTGGACAGAGGTGGTTCACGTACTTGAAAGAGGCTTGTACTGAAAGGATGGGTAGCATCGCATCGCGTCGCGTCACGTTGACTAGAACACCACTATTCGTCAGAAGCCCCCCCCCCCCCCCCCCCCCGGTTTTGCCAAAAGGGTGTGTTAACATTTTCTAAATATTGTGTTAATTTGCTGCATTTGGGCTTTTTCTAATATAATATGATAATAGGCCTACTAATAATAATAATGACAATATGTAGAAAAGGTTAGTGCACTCTTTTGGCTAAACTGGAGGGGGGGGGGGGGCTTTGGACAAATGATGGCATTCTAGTCAATGCGGCGCGACCCGACGCTCCCAATGCTCGGACCTCAGCAAAACCGGGGGCGCTTTTGATAAATGGTGGCGTTCCAGTCAACATGACACGACACTACCCACCCTTTTGGTACAAGCCGTTGAAAGAAAGCTTGAATGTATGTATATTCATGCACAGCAGATCACATCCAAGAGTGTGAGTATAGAAAGTTGATAGCCCTACTTAAGCTAGGAAAAGTCTAAAATGTGAAATAATATAAATAAATCCTTTGTAGATTTACGGCTTCCAACCATTGTACTTGGTAACATATGGGACAGTTAACAGCATACCAAGATTTGCACACTTTGCCAAAGTCATATGCTTATTCACAATCTTTAATCATTAATTCATCACTTCCAAAACTGCATATCAGGACTATTACTATTATTATCTTATCAAAATCAAATGTAATGTATTTGACAGAGTATATATTTTAAATGGAAAGGTATATATCCTTCAGAATTTCACCTCTAAGAAATCTCTTTATTTTTACATATGGTCGCCCTGACAGTGACCTGTCCTGCGGGAACGGTCATGACAGCTTATGGCTCAGTAGCCATGTTTGAGAGTGGTGCCATCAACAGCAAAGCTAACTCCACAGATAGCAACTGTCCCTTCTATACAGAAAGAGGTTAGTCAGAATTTCATCAAAAGCTTTGTTCAAATGCTCCTAGAAACAGGGGTTGATGCAGATTATGTTTAAAGAAATATAAGCGGCACAATTCAAAATAATATCTGACAAGCACAAAAAAGGTTATCGGATTTTCCAGGTAAAATTTGGGTCAACAAATTTAAGTACGGCATATTTGGGGGCTGTGAACTTAAGGTATGCCAAATTGGGTTTAAAAAGGGGCACAAGCCGGGAATTTTGTACCCCCTTAAATCATCCAGTGCTTTAGAGCCCACAGGTACCACCCATCATGAACTCGATCTGCATAAGGTTTTATAACTAGTGTTGTATAAGAAGGAAGGCTCTCTGTAAGATCATGCAAAGTATAACTCATCGCGAGTCTCTCGAACGTGTAGTAAATTGTAAGAAATGGTTGTTTTTGTTGATGTTTACCCATTCATTGGAAACATGTATACGCGTAATTCAAATTGGCAACAAGACCAGTTTTTTTCATGACCATGATAACAGAAGGCAAGCTGATTAATTCATAGAATTGGCGGGAGTTCTATACAGCCAATAGCCAACTCCTTTAAGATACATTTTAACTGGACAAGAAGCACTTCTAACCAATCAACAAAAACATCTTGTCACTGTGAGTCGATATACTGTCCCCATAGAAACACTTGTAATTTGGGTGTTCTAGTTTTGTGTGACAACATGAAAAGGCCCTTTTGAAACAAAATTGGTGAGAATTCTACATATCAAATGATCACATTTTTATGCTCAGCAGCTTCTGTGTTTCTTCTATATGCATATTCTATTTTAACTGAATTAAATTGTTTATATTCAGCCTAATAATAATAATAATAATAATCATAATAATCCAATTAAAGTCCACTCCAAATTTTATTAACCGCAATGGAAAATTCTTTTTGCCCAATTGATCGTGGGCCCGGCAGCTATCGACGTTGCTCTATCCCTTCAATTGTTGAAGGCCAAACAAGGTAGCAGCAACTCCCATCTTTTAGTATGACGCGGCCGAGGTTCGACCCCCCACGACCTCCTGATTGTGAGGCGGGCGCTCTACTGACTGATCCAACACATCACTCTTTCTACAGGCATCGACATCGTCCCAGATAAACTAAAAATTGCTTTAGGATAACCCCTGCATTTAAAAAGAACGACCTCATAATTTTGATAATTATAGGCCCTTTTCTATTCTGCCATCCATAACAAATTCGGTAGAAAAATGCATTTATAATCGATTATATTCATTTTGTTTAAATAATGATATTCTTACTGACTCACAATATTGGTTTAGGAAAAATCATTTCACTACACATGCTTTGATAGCTTTACAAGATAAAGTTTTGTCAGCAATTCGTACTAATAAATTTTGTATTGCCATTTTCATGGACCTCTCCAAAGCTTTTGATATAGTTGATCATAGAATACTCTTGTCAAAATTGGAACACTATGGGATTAGGGGCTTACCACTAAGTTGGTTTGAAAGTTATCTTTGTAAAAGATTTCGATATGTAGCTTATAACAATAATTCTTCCTATTTCTCTTCTATTAGACATGGGGTACCACAAGGTTCAATCCTAGGTCCTTTATTGTTTTTAATTTATATAAATGATCTTTCACATTCATCTGACAAATTTGATTACATCATGTACGCTGATGATACCACTTTAATTTACACCCAACCTAACACTCATAATTTACAAAATAATATTAATATTGAAATAGAAGTAACAAAATGGTTGTAAAAAAAATTACATTACGTTCTTCCATAGGCAGTCTTATTTAACTGATTCACTTGATAGTTTACTTCTTAAAATCAACAATGATCCATTAAATAAGGTTAATAGTGTTAATTTTCTTGGGGTATACATTGATTATAATATCCATTGGGATACACATGTCAATAAGGTCACTCAAAAGGTATCTAAAAGTATTGTTATTTTGTATAGATTAAAAGACTCGCTTCCGCTTTTGCTTATGCTCTCATACCTAAATTTAATACTGTGTTGCTGTTTGGGATAATTTTAGTCGAACTAACTTAGATAAATCTTTTAAATTACAGAAAAATGCCCTTCACATATATGCCCGGGATGTCCCTATCGTGCCCCTTCTGCCCCATTGTTCAAAAAATTTAAATCTCTTAATATTTTTGATTTGTACTTTTACTCCCTTGCCCTCCTTGGTTTCTTTTACTTTCAAACTAAATTACCCTCTAATATTTCTCAAATTTTCTCTTTTAATTACCAGATAATCAGAAATACCTGTTGTAAGGATTATTTTCACTTATGGCCAGTAAAAACAAATAATGCAATGAAATCAGTACGACATAAAAAATTTCCCTGTAATTTGGAACTCACTGCCCAAATATATTTCTAATTGCAATACAATCACTTCTTTCAAAAAAAAGTTGAAGCATTTTCTTTCCCTTAAATATGTATAGTTATTTTTCTGTTCCTATTTTTCTTAGTTATCTATATTTGTGTTATATTTTATTTTTATTTTTATTGTTTTGTTTTTTGTTTTTTATTTGTTTATATAATTTTCGCAATATTTTAAGGGAACTATGCTTGTACAAGGCCCAAGGGCTTTTTGTATGTAGTTCCCCATTTCATTTTCTAATTTTTTTATTATTTTCTGTTTGTTTTGAATGTACTTTTTAATTGCAGGAGCTCAGCCAATAGAAGCTGTCTGTGTAGGAGATTATATCCGTCCATGTAACTGGGTTATACCAGAAATGAACTGTGGAATGAACCTGACTACAGGAGAAATTCTTCGGGACTTGGAAAATGTCAGTATATCCTTAAATTTTAGGTTCATCATACAACAGAAGTTTTTTACATTCACACTAAACATTTCAGTGGAAGAAGCATTCTTCTTGTGAATCCATGCATGTTCCGTTATTCGTCGGTAATAATTCTGTGATTCAACCCTTGAAATGGAAAGTTTCATTTTAGTTCTTGAAAGTGGAACAGCTCTCGGAAGAAGCGTACAGAATACCAAAAGTAAATCATTTCGAAATATTAATGTGTTTTTAAAAAGTTTGGGTAAAAGTGTCCCACTTTAGTGGATATTGTTTTACTCATGCCTAGATTTGCCCTCCAAGAAAACAAAATGATACAGTATAGTAATAATGTTGTCATCTTATTCCCCTTGTGTATTCTGCTATCATTTCATTATACAAGGGTGCATTTATAACTCGATTGCGAAGGCACCCTGATAGCAGAAAGTGGTAAAAATTATGTGATATTTACGTCGTGCTTTTCGTCTTTTTTACGTCCTGTAATTACGTCAATAAGACGACAACTTGCACCAACGCAAGACGTCAAGAGGACGTCTTATTTTGACGTCATCTGTACACTTTTTGAGGGCATGCATAGGGACTGCACTCAGAGTGCTATTGAATGCACACAGCGTGCTATCCCTTACCAATCTGAAGGCCTTCGGTAAGCAGTTAGTTAAGCAGTCAAAATAAGCCTTCACAAGTCTTCGTCCACAAATGTGTACGTAAATGGTCTTTATAAGCCTTCGAAGGCTTATAGGCAGTCGGTAAGCCTTCAAATAGCAAAGTTAATATGCAAATTTGCTACCGAATAAGCCTTCGACTGCTTATTTTTGAAGCTCTGAAATAAGCCCTCGACTGCTTATTTTTGAAGCTCCAAAATAAGCCTTCAACTGCTTGTTTTTGAAGCTCTAAAACCAGCCTTCGACTGCTTATATTTGAAGCTCTATATAAGCCTTCCAGTGTCCTTGAAGGCCTACAAGCAGTCGGTAAGCCTTCAAACAGCAAAGTTAATATGCAAATTGGCCAAGCCTTCCTCAGAAACTGCTTATTATAGACTGCTTATATATAACCTTTGTTAGCCTTCATTAGGGACTACTAATATCGAAGCTCCATATAGGCAGTCATTAGTGACTGCTTATAGTGAAGCTCTACAGCAGTTGAAAAAGCTTCAAGCAGTTGATACATAAAACACATTTAAAATAATCAAGCAATATTATGGCTATATGTAAGTCAAACATAATGTATGCCAGCATGTAAGTCATACATATTGTATGCCATGTAAACTCCAGATTTGCGTTAATTGTTACTTTGATTTATAATTTGGATTATCTCTTTATAGTTATTTGTTTATTTCATGCACATCAGAGATAAATTCTTCTTTAAAAAACACAAACATTACATTACATCAGAATAAAAACATTAAAATACAAAAGAAATAAGGCTCCTGATTCTGGGCATATTTGCAAAATTTATGCATGTTAGGGATATATTTATCACCATAAAAATTGAATAGAATGAATTTTATAATTTGAAGGAATTTTTACAGAAAACCTGACAAAATCTTGTAATTTCTTATGATTTTAGATGAAAATCCAAATTTTCCCCCAAAATTCATCAAAAATGTGTATATTCCAAAAGTGCAATTAATTTTGGGTTTAAATTCTTATTCTACTTGACTTGTTTTATGTCTGTTCCCAGTTTCAAGTCAATCAGTACATTCGTTGTAGAGATCTGAGGGGGGAGGGGGCAAAGAGCCCCCCCCCCCCCTTTACAGATACAGACTCAAGTCCCCAAAAGAGCCCAATGGGATTAGGGTTACTGATATAGCTTTTGAGGAAAATTATACCACCTGAAAAAGACAATGATAATTAAGTCAATGATCAACATTCATTATAAAACAATATAATAATTAAATTCTTTAAACACTCATAACGATGTCAAGCACTAATTACATGTATAATAATCAACTACAATGTAGACAAATTTTAAAAGTATAAATTCACCATGAGATCTAAACTTAAATTTCACTATAGAGCTGCATGCATGCATATATGTATGGCTAGAGTGCCCAAGTCTGCGCAGTGCCCATGTCTGCGCACACGCGTAACTGCGCGATTCTAATAAAACAAAACACGCAACGAACACAAACATTTCATATTTATCATAGCGATAGGTATTCATGCAAAAAACGAGTCAAAATATTGAAAAAAGGTCTTATTTCATCCATTTCATTTACAAGCCTCAAAATGTTGTTGTTCACGTCAAAACTCCCGAACTGCGTGTAAAATGAATGAGTGCGCAGACATGGGCACCATTGTTTTTTCAATGTTGAAATGACACGGCCGCCGTTTCTTGCCGTAAATGGCATTGTTCTTGCTCTAATTTTGAGGACAATTTTTGCAAACTTACTCTTTAGAATATCAAGAATAATATAAAATTAAGCTTTAGAGGAATATTTAAAAATATTTGTGTGAATTTCAGGTCAAAACCTTAGGTGCGCAGACATAGGGCTCCCCATCATACATGTGCTGTGTGATTTGGAGGATGACATGAAATTCAGTACATGGGACCTCAGTCAATAAATAACAGTTTATCCTGCTGAAACTAATTTTGCTAAACTGTAAACATAACATTTTATCATTCTATTGATTACTTACTAATCACAGTAGATATCAGCACATGTCAGTCTTCAGTCTTGATAAGTTCTTGAATATATCAGATGCATTTAAGTGCAATTAAATCATATAATGATGTAAAACTGTACCAGGCACCAAATTTCTGCTGCAGATACTTCCATTAACTGCATATTTCCCACCAATTTTGTAACTGTCAAATAAGCCTTCACTAGCCTTCAGGAGCCCTCGGGAAGGACTGCTTATTTCATATGAAGTGGAAAAAGCTCTAACTATTAAGCCTTCATGAGCGACTGCTTGTGAAAAAGCAGTGGATTCATTGTCGAAAACTTGACACAATAATTCTCCATTGCCTGATTAGTTAGGTTTTGTTTAAAATGGTGTGAATTTATAACATCATATCTAGCTTTTGTAATTCATGTATTACCTCGGCTATTTAACAATTATAATGTGCTGTTCATGTACATTATTTTAAGTTTCTAATTAATTGGATGTATGCACTATGCATGATAAACCATTATTTGATTGCCAAGTAATTGTTTTATTTGTTTAAAAAATACATTACTATGCTGTATTGTACCATCACTATCAAGTCTACACAATCTTATGTATGTTAACAATTTTTTTTGAAGTATCATGCATTTAGAATACATGCATGTATGATCATTGCAGATTATTTTCTAAGTATTAAGCCTTCACAATTTCATGCTCAAAAATGTTTAGAGGTATTAAGCCTTCACAATTTCATGCTCAAAAATGTTTAGAGTATTAAGCCTTCACAATTTCATTCAGAAATTTCCTAAGTATTAACCCTTCATGCATGTAACTGCATGACAAACAAGACTTCAGAACTGCGACTGCTTAGCTGTGTCTTCGACTGCCTAAAAAATAAGCCTTCAGAACTGTGACTGCTTAAGCTTTGTCTTCGACTGCCTAACCAATAGCCTTCCGAACTGTGACTGCTTACGACTGCTTATCTTTGTCTTCGACTGCTCGTAGGAAAATTCTCTTGAAGGCTTATTTTCTAAAGACTGCTTATTTAGGCAGTCATATGTCTTCATCTACTCATGAGAAGGTCTGTGAAGGCTAATGACTGCTTCTTTGCCATCTATTTAAGCAGTCGGATGTCTTCGAAGGCTTACCGACTGCTTAGGGACTGCTTAATAAGCAGTCTTCTTTGGTAAGGGATTTCAGCACTTTCACGGGAGCTGGACCGGCTCCTTAAACTGCTAAACATTCATTAAAAAAAATTATTTGGGCGAGCTTCGAGCCAGGGTCCGCTGATCGAGAATTGCTGGCATTACCGCTAGACTAACTCACATTGGTACGATTTAGAGCAGATCATATTGTTACATAGTGAATTTACGACACCACATAGTTCATGTTATCTACTTGACTCCCATGACTAAACTGGATTGCAAGAAGCATTCGTTAGTCCATCGGTAACGTCAGGGCCTCTCAATCAGCGGAACCTGGTTCGAGGCTCGCCACGGTCACATTTTTTTTTTGCTGGTAAATTAGCACACTACAAGTGCTATAAACAGCATTTCAGGTGCAGTCACTATACATGCCCCTAAAAGTAGCACTTTAGTTTTTACAGTGTACAAGACGTAGAGATGACGTCAAAATAAGACGTCCTCTTGACGTCTTGCGTTGGTGCAAGTTGTCGTCTTATTGACGTAATTACAGGACGTAAAAAAGACGAAAACCACGACGTAAATATCACGTCATTTTTTAACACTTTCTGCTATCAGGGCAGATCAATGTTTTGAAACAAAGTTATGAAACACAATTTTGAAATGCTGTCTCATTGTACCCTGTTTATAGTTCTTTTCTCCAGGCAAGGTCAAGTTTTTCCCACTGGCTTCGCACAATGCTCTCAATTAAGTCACTTATGAAACTGTGTTTTGAAACCATGTTCTTGTGACAAAAAATGCTCCTGACACAACTGTGTTATGAACTGAAGGCATACAAAATGCTGATTCTGGCCTAAAAAGGATGGCTATAAACGCACCTTTAGATAACCCGCCTCTTAATTGTATCCCCCGGCAGTATGCTGGAGGATACTTTGGATTCAGCAGCGTTTCGCCGCCGCCGCCGCCGCCGCCGCGTCGCATTCTTGTGTGCGCTCTAGCGGTCGCATTTCTCGACGAATTTTTTTAAAACTTCCTGTGGACGTGTATCTTGGTAAAATCTGGACCCCTATAGTTTCTGGTGATGCTGCCCCCAGTGTTCCGTCTTTTATAGGGTAAAAGGCCATATTTTTTTGGATAGTTTGTGTGCGCTCTAGCGGTCACATTTCTCAACGGATTTTGTTCAAATTTTGTATGAAGGTGTCTCTTGGTAAAATCTGGAACCCTATAGATTTTGGTGATGCTGCCCCCAGTGTTCCGTCTTTTATAGGGTCAAAGGTCATATTTTGATAGATGTCTTGTGTGTACTCTTGTGTGCGCTCTGGCGGTCACATTTCTCAACGGATTTCGTTCAAATTTTGCATGAAGGTGTCTCTTGGTGTAACTTAAAAACCTATAGTGTTTGGTGATGCTGCCACCAGTGTTCCGTCTTTTATAGGGTCAACACTACAAACCCAAAACGATTCTGGAGCTTTATCAACAGTAAGAGGAATGATAACACTGGAGTATCTCCACTGAAAGACATCAATGGGAAGACACACTCAGACAGCAAAGAGAAGGCCGATATCCTGAATCAGCAGTTTACATCAGTATTCAACAGGGATGAAGACATGTCAACATTGAAGGATAAGCGACCCAGTCCATTTCCTGGTATGGATGACATCGTGATCTCCCCAGCTGGGGTACACAAGCTACTGTCTGCTCTTGAGATCCACAAGGCTACCGGACCAGACAGACTTCCTGCACAACTTCTCAAGGCGCTGTCATTGGAGATAACACCAGTGTTGACTATGCTCTTCCAGGCCTCACTACATCAGGGCGTGGTTCCCATGGACTGGAAGAATGCAGATGTTGTCCCTATCTTCAAGAAGGGTGAGAGATGCAAGGCGGTCAACTACAGGCCTGTGTCGCTGACATCAATCGTCTGCAAGACTCTGGAGCATATTGTCTGCACAAGCATCCATGAGCATCTTGATGATCACCACATTCTGTCAGATGCTCAGCATGGTTTCCGCAAGAGAAGATCCTGCACATCTCAACTCCTTCTCACCATCCAAGATCTCACTAGCAGTGTCGACTCAAAGGACCAGATTGATGTTATTCTGCTAGACCTATCAAAGGCTTTTGATAAGGTCCCGCATGGAAGACTCTTGCATAAAATCCACTACTATGGAGTCCGTGGTAAAGCCCATAACTGGATTAAGGATTTCCTCACTGGTCGCTCTCAAAGGGTTCTACTCAATGGTTGCACTTCTCACACCTCTCCTGTCCTCTCGGGCGTTCCGCAAGGCAGCGTCGTCGGACCTCTTCTCTTCCTTCTCTTCATCAACGATCTTCCTGACTGCATATCACCCAAGTCCACGGCAAGATTGTTCGCAGACGACTGCATCCTGTACAGGACGGTGAAGAGTGAGGAAGATGCCCAGAGCCTTCAAAAAGACCTAGACAACCTCCAGGAATGGGAAAAAGACTGGCTGATGCACTTCCACCCGCAGAAATGCCACATCATGCATGTCTCTAACAAAAGGAAAATGTCTCAGACATCCTTTCCTTACTTCATCCACGGAGAGCAGCTACAAGAAACAGATTCTGTAAAATACTTGGGTGTCAACATACAGAGTAACCTGAAATGGAATCACCATGTACATGTGACAACCAAGAAAGCCAACTCAGTTCGAGGCTTCCTGCAGAGAAACGTGAGAGCCTGCCCTCCGAAGACAAAGGCATTACTCTACAAGACCTTGGTACGCCCTGTGATGGAGTATTCTGCAACGGTATGGGACCCATCTACCCAAGAGAACATTAGAAAGGTGGAAATGGTTCAACGTCGATATGCCCGCTTTGTCCTGGGTGACTATCGGCGCACAAGCAGCGTAGCCACCATGCTGAAACATCTTCACTGGATAAGTCTACAAGAGAGGAGGGCGCAACAGAAAGTGTACATGGTCTACAGCATTCTTCATGGTTTGGTTGATCTCCCTGTCACCAACTTCATCCCAGTTGCTGGCCCACAGACCCGCGGGAACCCACATAAGTTCAGGGTTCCCTTTGCTAGAACTCACCTGTACCAAACAACGTTCTACCCAGACGCTATCAGACTGTGGAATTCCCTGCCACCTGCTGTTGTCAACTGCACCTCCTTGGAGCTCTTCAAGCAGAAGGTGCAACATGTGAAGCTCCGTTGAGCTTCAGGACTGTTTTTTAGCTGCACATAGTTTGATTGTAGAGCATTTTTTACTTGCACTGTACACTCGGCACTCGACAAGCACAAGGTACGATAATACGCCAGCGGCGGTCTGTACCAGACTGGAAGAAGAGGTCATACTTCAGGGCATGGCGTGAGTGCACTCTGCAGGCCACATTTCTCAACGGATTTTGTTCAAATTTTGTATGGAGATGTATCTTGGTATAATCTACACATGTTTAATTTTTGGTGATGCTGCCCTCATTGTTCCGTCCTTTATAGGGTCAAAGGTCATTTTTCCATTTCTTGCACTCTTACTTCTGCATTTCTCGACGGATTTCGTTCAAATTTTGCATGAAGGTGTCCCTTGGTGTAATCTAAATATCTGTACTTTTTGGTGATGCTGCCACCAGTGTCCCGTCTTTTATAGGGTCAAAGGTCATACTTCAAGGGATGGCGTGAGTTCACTCTGCAGGCCACATTTCTTGATGGATTTCTTTCAAATTTTGTATGGAGATGTATCTTGGTATAATCTACACATCTTTACTGGTTGGTGATGCTGCCCTCATTGTTCCGTCCTTTATAGGGTTAAAGCTCATTTGTCCCTTTTGTGCAATCTTACTTCTGCATTTCTTGACGGATTTCATTCAAATTTTGTATGGAGATGTATCTTGGTATAATCTACACATATTTAATTTTTGGTGATGCTGCCCTCATTGTTCCGTCCTTTATAGGGTCAAAGGTCATTTTTCCATTTCTTGCACTCTTCTGCATTTCTTGACGGATTTCGTTCAAATTTCGCATGAAGGTTTTTCTTGGTGTAATCTAAAAACCTATAGTTTTTGGTGATGCTGCCACCAGTGTTCCGTCTTTTATAGGGTCAAAGGTCATACTTCAGGGAATTGCGTGAGTGCACTCTGCAGGCCACATTTCTTGATGGATTTCTTTCAAATTCTGTATGGAGATGTATCTTGGTATAATCTACACATCTTTACTGTTTGGTAATGCTGCCCTCATTGTTCCGTCCTTTATAGGGTCAAAGCTCATTTGTCCCTTTTGTGCAATCTTACTTCTGCATTTCTTGACGGATTTCATTCAAATTTTGTATGGAGATGTATCTTGGTATAATCTACACATATTTAATTTTTGGTGATGCTGCCCTCATTGTTCCGTCCTTTATAGGGTCAAAGGTCATTTTTCCATTTCTTGCACTCTTCTGCATTTCTTGACGGATTTCGTTCAAATTTCGCATGAAGGTGTTTCTTGGTGTAATCTAAAAACCTATAGTTTTTGGTGATGCTGCCACCAGTGTTCCGTCTTTTATAGGGTCAAAGGTCATACTTCAGGGAATTGCGTGAGTGCACTCTGCAGGCCACATTTCTTGATGGATTTCTTTCAAATTCTGTATGGAGATGTATCTTGGTATATCTCTCAACACATTTCTTTCAAATTTTATATGAAGATGTGTCTTAGTGAAACCTACACATCTAATTTCTACACCATCCTTTTGTTTGAGGGAGGGGATGGGGGAGGGTCTTTGTCCCTCCTTCAAATCGCTGCCAGTGCCGGGGGATACATTTAGCATTGCGCGGCCCCAGCAATGCACATTTCCAGTTTGAGACTTTGTTTCCCGGCTTTGTTTGCTTTCCCCTCAATGTTGACTATGTTCATTCATACTTAACTTTGATATTGCAGGTGGAAGTCACAGCAGATAATGCAGCAGTTATTGCAGAACAGTTGTCAGATATCACAGCTGTGGCCCAGAACATCACTCAAGGGGGTCTGAACATAGTGGTAAATCTTCTTGAGGGCATCACTGGAGTGAATTCTACTGATATAAAGGTGGGCATCACTCATCTACTATGTGAGGATCGTTACTGAATGGCAATGTTATTCATTTATAGAATAAACACCTATTCCTAGTCTGGCGTTCCATATTTGAAATATCCATTTTACTACTTTTTTATTCTAATAAATTGTGTTATTAGTTGTATATACAGAATTATTATAACAATAATAAATCTGGATTTAGGTAATTAAACAAGTCATGTATTATACAAAGGACATTTAGTGCTTGACAGTGAGCTGCTATTGGATAAACTGGATTAAACTCAGATACAAATTAGATAAACAAACACAAAGAAAATTGAGAGAAAAAAACTTTTTTAACAAGGACACAAGCAACAAATACGCCAGGAACCCAGTTCATGTTTTTTTTCATTTCTGGAACTATAGGTGACTGAAAATGTAGTGGAAATTGTTGACATCATTGCAGCCTTACCAGATGAGCAGTTAGAGACAGCAGAGGAAATGAATCGTGCCCCTAGTCGTTTGGTCCTGGCTCTTGAAGCGCAGCTAGCTATGGTGGAAGTGGAAAATGGCAGTAGTCGTTTTGTAGAGACTAATGTCGCTGCTGAGGTAGGATAGAAAGAGGGTTGTTCAACCCATGATTGGTGAAAAGTGCTCCATGGTAGATTTCCTACACTAACTAAACTCTTAACTTAAACCCTGGAACAAACTCTGTACCTAAGCAGCACCTTAAACGTGAGCACAATCTAAACCCCATTTGCAACCCATCTGTCACGAAATAACCCAGGAGCAATCTGCAATTGTTTTAAAGAAAGAAAGTCCCATGCCATGATTTTTCACCAGTGTCCCTATTAATTAGATATTACTTTCTGCTTTCACCTTCATACAAATCTTATTTCAAAGCGATGATTTACGCACAATGATGATCAACTCTTTGAGCTTTTGACAGTACCTAAATCAAATTTACTTATAGCTACATTACTTTTGAAAATCAAAGATAAATGTATAAAAGAATGATGTGCTTTTAAAACAAAATTACTGTCATCTATCATGTTACAGGAACAAAACATTAAATGTTGAACTAATAACTCCACTTTAAACAGATACTCAAAAAGTGTTTTGTTAAATTATATATCTATACTTTTGATAAATGGAAGAATGGTTAGCTCCTTCCAGAGAAGCTACTTCGAGTTGACTTTCTGAACCTGCAGCTACCGCTTTAATAGACCTTTGACACGCCACACCATATCCAATACTTTCATATCCAGAAATAAGCTTGAATTATTTTTCCTCTGGTGTATCTGTTCAGGTACTCGATGTGACCGCTGATGACATCACTCAGGGATATACTGCCTTGATGTCTGTAACCAGTGACGGTGAAACCATCTCTGATGAAGACTTCAAGGTGAACGAGGGTGACCTGACACGGGGAACAGAGGCCATCCAGGCACAGGCTACACTCTTCATTCCAGCTGGTCTAGCAGATAGGTTTTCTGGACGTAGTGTCCGTCTCGTTATCACCACGTACAGGGTGCCATCTCTGTTCCAGGATGAGGGATTAGGAGCGTTCACCCAGAATCGGACTGGATTTAATCGGACTGTGAATTCAAGGATTATATCGGCATCTATCAATAATGATAAATTGGAGGATTTGAGCGAACCTGTTAGGGTATCTTTTACTCCTTTAAATCCAGTAAGTACCCGTGTCAAAGCTAATTTATTGAACTGTAAGAAATACAGAAACACTTTGTGTAACTCGAATGAATGGATATATATATATATATATATATATATATATATCTATATCTATGAACAGAGAACACTCAAATGGAAATAAATAGTATGATTAATGGAGGTGGGGTTCATCAAGATACATATAGAGTGATACACACAGAGAGATGGAGAGAGAGTTTGAGAGACAAAGAGAGAGCGAGAGATAGAGAAAGGAGAGAGAGTTCAATAATAATATGGAAAATCTTCAGATGCTTCAGAATGGCACGCATTAGAATTTGCTGACAGAACAAATTGATTCTTGTTGATAAAAAATACATCTCGTATCTATAAACGAAAATAATTTTTTATTTCAGGAAAATGAAATAAAATGCTAGAGTTATTTCGATATAAACTGTATTATTGTATTCTGGTAATTTCATAGCGTTCTGTTTTGTCTTCATTTTTAGAATGGGACGAATGCCCAGTGTGTGTTTTGGGACTTCATTGAGAATGCGTGGTCTCAACGAGGATGTGTCAAGATTAGTAATGACAACTCAGACAGGATCGTATGCGAGTGCAATCACCTCACCAACTTTGGAATTCTCATGGTTTGTCTTTAACCCCCTGATACATTAAAACTCAAGACTTTAAACACTTGTCATATTGCATCCTGGATTGTAATCCTTCAGCCGAAATTTATGCTATTGTACTAAAGAAGTGACCATGATTTTACTAAAGGAATGACATTGCCCCAAATTCACGAGGGAGGTTTCAATTAAACCCATGGTCTAAACCATGGCATATCGTGGACTAAATGATAAGAGTTTAGTGCTTTTTCATGGGACATGAGCCCTATGAAACTAGTGTACTGCTACGATTATGGATGTTAAACCATGGGTGAAGTAACCCTCCTTTGTGAATTCCAGCCATAGATTACATGTATAAATCTTCTATTTTTCCTTGATTGTTTTCCTCTTTAATATTCCTTTATATCCCTTATCTTTGTCTGAAACCATGACATGTTCGATTAGGTTCTTGCACAGCGAAAAACCAGGTTGTTTGCTAGCCATACATTGTCCTGGCAGCACTAATTGTTCTTAAACAGTGTTAAAGTTGTAAACATGTTTAATAGCAGGTATGGTTTGCACATACATTAAATACATTCTGTGTTTGTCGCATCAGTGCACACTTGCTTCAATCTTTAATTTTGGGCTTGTATTAAGGCTTGGTCACATTTGTCCTATAACGATAAAGAAAACAAGATTTTTCATTAAAGGTACTACCTAGATCGAGCGGCTTCCTGTCATCTTGGAACATTCTTTCTATACCTCTCACAGGATATCTATGGCGGAGAAGCATTATCAGTTGAAGAATATATGATCCTTGAGATTATCAGCTATGTGGGCTGCTGTATGTCCATATGGGGCCTTGTCGTAACAATCCTCACATGCTCTACAAACAAGTGAGTATCCCTCATCGTAAGATGGTTGCATTAGGAGTGTACACAACAAGAAAATGAATAGTTTTACTAGAAAAGCTGTTTCCTCCCGTCTACTTCATTTTATCTGCTGACGTTATGGAATAGTTCATTTTTCCCCATCACCAGAGGGAAACAGTGAACTATTCGATGACGTCAGCGGGAAAAAATGAACTATTCGTTTTTCGTATTACCAATTCAAGAAGAAAAGAAAAATCATGCCTCATATACATATACAGTACATGTGCAGTATTGACTATAACAATCTGTTCTGTTGGTTTCTTATTTACTGCAATAAATCATATATACCTACCTATTATGCCTGTAGTCTTGACTACGGGACCCCTTCGAGAATTTAACACACATGAGTCACAATATTGTGCGCACCCCCCGTAATCCTATTGTCCCCTTCGCCACTCACGCGCGTCAACACGCTACGGCCATCTTCCTCTTTCTTGCTCGCCCCCGACGAGATAGGACGTATAGTCACAGCGCTCCTGAAATCAGGTCGTATAGTATCTTTTAGGTGCGCTTTTTCACATAGTTAAAGCACTTTTAGGTATCTATATTCGTTTAGATTATAGTACTTTGTGTTAGGGGAGACGCGCCCCACTACTGCAGGGCAACCCACGGGCTTAGTCCATGTTGGTCTGGGTTCTCAAACCCTAGCCCCTGGCAAACGCCATATGGGGGAACGAGTACTTTCTGGGCTGTCTTAGGTGCCAGCTGATGGGAATGCTCGAGCTAACAATTATGGACGCTCTTCGGAGCAACAGGTGTTTTCACCTGAGTGCGTGACTACTTGTGCTCCCCTATTGCTGCTTTCGAGCGGTCCAATAGCGGGTTCACACGCCTTTAGTAGTCATCGGGCACATACCGAGTCATCTCGGTCTGCCCACGCACTGGGAGCTTTTAGCTCCCAACCTATGGCTACTGCATTTTCTTGCTTAGCCAATATGGGTGATTTGGGCGATTCTCTAGGCTTACGCCATGAGCGCTCCAATCCCTTTTTGGGAAGTGAACGTCCCTCCGCGGAGGGATCGGTTCGTGTTTCCGAAGTGGCTTCGGAGATCCGAACGAATCCGATTAAGCGTTCTAACAAAAGGGTTTCGGCTACGACTCTTGTCGAGCCAGCCAAGAAAAAGGCCAAGAAGAAGGCAAAAAGTGGCAAGGCTTTGCCGGCCTCTTGCCCGTCTGGCCTGGCTAACCCAGCTAGCTCCTCTCAAGCTGACATGTTCAGCATGATGCGGGCTTTTGCTCAGAATCAGGGTTGGTCCTTTGTACCGGCTACTTCAACCCTGACTTCTGTCCCTATTCAGGGGTCTGACTTTGAGACTAATCAGCCTTTTGTGTTGGATTCGTCTTTGTCTGAGTCGGTTTCGCATGTGCCTCCTATTCCCGCGGCCCTTGGGGCGCCGCTGGGCGAGGAGACTTTCGTTGAACCATGCGGGGCCTCTGCCTGCTGAGGCCTTTGTTAGCGTTCCTTTGTCTCTTTCCACTCGGGTGGAACCAGATTTGGAGGTGGCCTCTCAAGCTTCGTTTTTGAATCGCTTGGGCAGGCGGAGTCTCAATCGCTCGCCCTCTGTGGGGTGGAAGCGATTGTTTTGTTATCCAGATATCTCTCTGAATTTTAGTCAACCCGCGCGCAGGGTTTGACTTCGCGTTGACGCCTTGGCGTCCGGCCCATGGCTGTTGCATCTCCTTGCTCGGCCGATATGGGTAATTGGTGCGCGTCTTTGGGTTCAATACCCTCAGCGCACTTCTCCCATAAAGGGAGGTGAGCGTCCCTCAGCGGAGGGTTCGGTTCGTGTTCCCGAAGGGCTTCGGGGATCCGAACGAAACCGAATAAACGCTCTGAAAAGCGGGTTTCGACTTAGGCTCTTTTTGGGCCAATCAGAAGCCTAGGGAAGGGGCTAAAAGAGGCAAGGCTTTGCCTGCCTCTTGCCCATCGGGTTTAGCTAACCCTCCGGTCTCTCAAGCTGAGATGGGCTTTGCCCAGACTCAGGGTTGGTCCCTTGTACCAGGATTCACTTCCCCTGCTCTTGTCCCTTTTTTGGGTCGGACATCGAGACTAATTAGCCTTTTATGGTTTATTCTTCTTTGTCTGTGATGGGATCACATGCGCCTCCTAGTCTCGCAGCCTCGGGGCTCCGTCGGGTGAGGAGGCTTATGGCGGTTCATGCGTGAATCCGACCGTTCGGCCTTTGTTCGTGATTCTTTGTCACGATCATTTCAGGCGGATCCAGTTTTGGAAGCGGCCTCTCAAGCTTCGGTTTCCGAATCGCTGGGGCAGGCAGAGCCTTAGTTGCTCTCCCTTTGTGGGGTAGAAGCGATTGCTTTGTTCTAAACTTTCCCTGACTTTTAGTCAACCCGCGCACAGGGTTCGACTTTGCTTGGGTTCAGGCAGCGGGATTCCTCCGAGCGTTTTTCTCTTGCGGAGGATTTCTAGCTGGATTTTGGACGCATTGAAGCGGTGCTTCTTTTGAGCGTCATGTTTGGTTGGTGGCTGTCTTCGTTCCTTTCTCCCCGCTTGGGAGGCCATCTCCGGGGACGCTTTTGTTCTCTTTGACGGACGAGACGGATTCTTCATAGATCTGTCCGCCCCGCTCCCCGGAGGTGCTATAGGAACTCGGTCACCTCACAGGCTGTCTTTTTCCCTTTCTCCGACTTTTGTTATTCCCAAGCGCTCGGGAAAACTTCAGTACATTTTCGGATGGAGACTCTCGCCTCCATTCTCCTGTTGATCAAGAGGAAGGACTACGCGGTCTTGATAGTTTTCGAAGATGCGTATTTCCTCTTTCCCATTCATCGCGCATCTCGCGATCTTCTGGGGTTCTCCTTCCTCTCGGAGACTTATCGTTTTCGTGCTCTTCCCTTCGGGCTGCGCCCGGCCCCTCGGGTTTTTACTCAAGTTGTAGCGGTGCTAGCGGCCTCTCTGAGGCGTCGCGGCCTGCGGTTGTTTTGTTACCTGGACGATTGGCTTCTCCTTGCGGAGTCGCGCGATCGTGTTAGACATAAGGAATCGGTTGGCTCGGCCCAGTCGAGACAGGATTCTCACCATTGTCTCTGCGGCTCGCAAGTTCTTGCTGGCCAGAAGAGTCTCGGCCAGACAGTGGCTTCAGTTTCTAGGTTATCTAGCCAGTCTAGTTGATGTTTTAGAGGACTGCCGGCTCCTCATGAGACCCTTTCAGAGACATCTCCTCAGGTTCTTCAAGCCGGGAAAAGACTCTCTTTTGGTCTGGATTCCAGTACCAGTAAGGATCAAGTCTCTTCTCTCTTGTTGGACGAGCGAGGTGTTTCTCGCGCGAGGCAGGTCCTTCTCTGCCCCTCTTCCGTCGATATCGGTTTCGACGGATGCCTCTCGGTTGGGGTGGGGAGGACACTGCAACGGCAGCACGGTTGCGGGGGATTGGTCTCATCTTGGGACTCTTCCTCATATCAATGTCCTGGAGTTTATGGCAGTTCTGTTGACCTTGCTCCATTTCAGAAGTCGACTTCTCGGTCGTTCGGTTCTGATTCTCACGGACAATGTTACTGTGGCGGCATATATCAATCGGCAGGGAGGCACTCGTTCGGTTGCCCTGAATGCCCTAGCAGCTCAGCTGTGGAGGTGGTGTCGTCGCATGGCAATCACACCCGTGGCCTCTTTCATCCCCGGTCGGGAAAACCTCATTGCGGATTTTCTGTCTCGGGGCAGGTATCTTCCATCGGAATGGACGCTCCATCCGGAGGTATTCTGCCGCATTCGCAGTTGCCTAGGTCCACTGGAAGTGGATCTATTTGCGTCGGTGCTAAATCACCAGCTGCCGAAGTATTGCTCCCGTGTTCGCGATCAGGGAGCATGGGCTCTCGATGCTTTCTCCCTCAGCTGGGAGAACCTTCAGGGATTCGCCTTTCCTCCCTTCCAACTGATTCCGCGTGTCTTGCGGAAAATCAGGGAAGATCGGGCGCGGGTGCTTGTAATAGCTCCCTTTTGGCCCAGGAGGAATTGGTTTCCAGAACTTGTGAGCCTCCTAAGGGCTCAACCGTTCGTTCTCCCGTTAAGAGCGGATCTGGTGTTTCAGCCCCTATCGGGGATTTTTCACCAAAGTCCGGAGTCTCTTCATTTGACTGCTTGGCCCCTGTCAGGGAATCTGCAAGACAGTCGGGTCTCTCTGATAGAGCCGCGGACTTTTTAATGTCGTAGGTTTTCTACTAGGGAAATTTACAATTCCCGTCTCTCGGTCTTTTTCCTTTGGTGCAAAGAGAGAAATCAAACCCCTTCTAAGGCTCCTATTGGTTCAATTGCGGATTTCTTAATCTCGTTATTTGACAAAGGGAGATCTATCTCTACTATCCGAGGCTACCGTTCGGCGATCGGGGCCATTCATTCGGGTTTATCGGATGGTTCGGGGATTTCCAATTCCCCGCTACTAAGTGGTTTGATTCGTTCGTTCTTTCTGAAACGACCTTCTTTTTCTAAGTTAGTGCCGTCTTGGAGTCTGCCTAAGGTCCTGGAGGCCTTGGCGAAACCTCCTTTCGAACCGTTAGGTGAAGCTTCGCTTCATCATCTTACGGTTAAGACGCTCTTTTTGGTAGCTATTGCCTCTGGGCAGAGGCGCAGTACTCTTCATGCTCTCTGTCTTACTCCTGGTCAGGTTCGCTGGGAGAGAAAAGGCGTTAGATTGATTCCTAGGGCTTCTTTTGTTGCCAAGAATCAGACAGCTGCCTCTGGCCCTGTTGAGATTTTTCTTTGTCCGCTTTCTAACTTTTCTTCGGTGCGTGAGGACAAAGTTTGGTGTCCTGTAAGGGCTCTCAAATGGTATATTGATAAGACTAAGTCTTATCGTAAGGATGATCAGTTGTTCCTGATCACTAGAGAGCCTTTTTCTCCTGCCTCTCTTGATTCCATCTCTAGATGGATCGTTGAAGCTATTAGGGCCGCTGGCACAGAGGCTCTTTTATCCGACAGTAAGCCTCGTGCTCATGATACTCGTAGTGTCAGCACTTCTTGGGCTCTGTTTTAAGGTGTGGCGCTTGTTGATATTTTGAAGGCTGCTTATTGGCGTTCGCCCAATTCCTTCATTTCTTGCTACCTTAGGGATGTTCCCGCAGGTGAAGCTTTGTTTGCGTCAGCCACCTTGAAGGCCGCTGTGTCTTCTTTGTAGTCTTTGGTGTAATCCTATTCCCTTCTGCTCGAAACATGCCTCCCGGTCTTTGAGTTGGCGCTGGTCTGGCATAATAGGTAGGTATATATGATTTATTGCAGTAAATTTGTAAAATCAGCACTGATTTTCTTATTTACTATATAAATCTATATACCTACCTATGACCCTCCCTCCCCCCCACCCCCCTCACCTTGCAAGCAACATGTTTCTACTTGGGATTGCTCGCAAAAGAGGAAGATGGCCGTAGCGTGTTGACGCGCGTGAGTGGCGAAGGGGACAATAGGATTACGGGGGGTGCGCACAATATTGTGACTCATGTGTGTTAAATTCTCGAAGGGGTCCCGTAGTCAAGACTACAGGCATAATAGGTAGGTATATAGATTTATATAGTAAATAAGAAAATCAGTGCTGATTTTACAATTTTATCCTTTTATTGTTGTTCTTGTTATCTACATGTTCTAGGAAACTTCGTGACCGTAAGCCCAACCAGATCCTGTTGTCCCTCTCCTGTTCCCTCCTTGGACTTTACGTCGTCTTTCTAGTCATGATATCTTTGGACACTGAACGAGATGTGGCAGAACTTCCGGTTCTCCCTTGTTCAATCCTGGCAGCATTCCTCCACTATTTTGTCTTGACATCTATCTTGTGGATGGGCGTAGAGGGCTACAACATGCATAATCTGTTTGTGCAGGTTCTCAATACGTACTTACCGTGGTTTATGAGGAAGGCCTCGTTGGTCGCATGGGGTAAGTTTTCACCCGCTCCATGATTTAACACAGGGGTGATGCAAGAGGGGGAGGGGAATGTGGTGTTAAACCCACTTCACTGAAAATATTCTATATGGCACGAAAAAGAGACATGATAACGAAGCTTTTCGACCTGCACTCATCAGGTTATCACTTAGGTATATAACAAATTACTTGAAATCAACTACATTATACTCGATGAACCCGGACGCAACCCAGACGTTGTAATTTCAGAACAATCGCAAAGCGCCCTTAGGATTTGCTCTGAGTGCAAATTAGCTCCCGAAATCGCGAAAATCAAAACTATTCTCCTTGACAATGGTTACCCTGAGCATGGTATATCTCGCACCATAACACGGACGCTGGAGGCACAATCCAAATCTGACACCAGATTTGGACCTGCCAAATGCCCCGTGTATCTCAAACTACCCTGGAGGGGTAAGGTATCTGACAAATACACCAGTCAAATCAAACACGCAGTGTCATGTTGCTATTACGCGGTTTCGACACGCATTGTGTTTTCTACACACAGGGTGTTACCGTCAACTAGCAAGGATGTACTACCCCCCCCCCACTTGAGTAATGTTATTTACCAATTTCAGTGCCGGTGCGATGCCAGGTACGTGGGCCGTACTTCTCAGCGGTTGGCTGATCGCATTAAACAACACGTCCCCTCGACTATTCGGAACCGTACAACCAATCAGCGCACGCAGCCCGTCCGTGCCTGCAAATCTGAAATGCACGCTAACAGACCAAAGATAGCCAAATGCGATTCAGCGATTGGTCTCCACTTGCTGAACAATCCAGCTTGCGCACAAAGCTATGCCATCCATCAATTCTCAATTATGTCCCGGGCCAGAAGCGCAGCGCATTTACGCTTTCTGGAAGACGCCTACATTCAATCGCACGAACCCCTTCTGTGCAGACAAAAGGAGTTCGTCCAAGCTTTGCGATTGTTCTGAAATTACAACGTCTGGGTTGCGTCCGGGTTCATCGAGTATAATATAGTTCATTTCAAGTAATTTGTTATATACCTGCGTGATAACCTGATGAGTGCAGGTCGAAAAGCTTCGTTATCATGTCTCTTTTTCGTGCCATATTGAAATTTTGTAGTACCAAGAAATTATTTGTGAAGATATTCTGTTGAGTATTGGCATATTTGTTTGGCATATTTGGAATATTTGCAGACTGTAAGCAAAAAAAAAAAAGGAGAAAAAGATGACCTAATTGCATTTGAACCTAATTCAATCAATTTTGATAAGAAGGCAGTTTGTTCAGTAGATTTGTTCCTTTATTCAGGACCAGACAAGTTGTAGGTGACACACTCATCCTCACATCTTTCGATATGAAGTGCATGCTTAGAGGCTTTGGTTGCGTACCACTCTTAAGAACATACCCAGTTTACCATTCGTTCAAGAAAATAATGACTTATAGATTATGAATTCTATATGAAAGAAGAATTTCCATTTGATGATAACATATTTTGATGCCCGGCATTAGAGGTAGGAGGTGCCTCCCCACTTCCATTGTCTGAGCCCGACGTTCTGATGCCTTGGTTATACAGAAGGCCTTATATTATGTTCTAGACAAATTTGTGAATGCTATCATGTATTCAGCATTGAAACTGTTGAAGAAATATTCTGTTGACATCCCTGTACTAGTTTATAATTGTTCTGTAGTTGTGACTTCGAAGTACTCAACCTGAGATTGCTTTCGTTCTTTGTGTAGGTTGTCCTTTGTTGATAGTTGGAATTACAGCAGGTGCAACAAGACAGTACTACGCTCAGACAGATTTGTAAGTTCCATCACTTGTTTTCATGATAATTGCAGAACATGAAGCATCAATTGTTGTTGAATCTCAGATTATCTTCATTGATAATCATTTCAAATATTCAAATACTTCCAAAGTAACATAACTGTTTTCTTTACCCTCTCTCGAATCATGGAAACACGTGTATATCACATCCAATATAATTTCCAATTAGAGAAATAAATTCCCATTGAAGGTTAATAGTGATCTTTGGTGGTTGTGTGTTGTCTTGTAGTTGCTTCCCGGCATTCTGGCCTCTGATTGGTGGTCTGCTGATACCAATTGTTATGGTCATGATTTTCAACGATGTCATCTTTGTTCGGGTCCTCATGCGATTGAACAGAACCGTCAAAGGAAGAAAGGTTGACAAGACGGAAAAGCGCCAGCGCCTTCGACGTTTCCAGAACGCGGTTTGCATTTTGATTCTTATGGGCCTGACGTGGTCCGTTGGTTACTTGAGCATCAAACGAGGTAATGCAGTCATTCAAGGAATCTTCACCATCCTTAACTCTCTCCAAGGATACTTCATCTTCATGCTGTACTGCGTCCGGCAGCCACAGGTCCGCATGCTGTGGCGTTCACAGTTCAGCTGCTGCCTACCAAAATCTTTCACGACGCCCTCTGCAACCAACTCAACTTCTGACTCCACGGTTAAGAACAGCTCAGCCAGGCTCATGGCGAGAAATGGGCGCAGAAACGCACGGTTGTTTTCCAACTCGGACTCAAGCGGATTCCGACCAGAGACAGTAATACGATCACCACCAGAGAGGCTTCCCAGAGCTTCGTACGGTAATGCTGGTGCAGAGTGGTGAAGTCGACATGTAAAAAAATATTGATATATAACAAAAGTATTATCAATGTGTACCAATCAACTAAAAATATTTTGTGTGCAGCTAGAATGTATAAAAATCAACATTAACAGATTTACCTGGCATTCAACAGGTTAATAGTCATAGGGTATGAGGAAGATAAAGAATAATCGGCTATGTCGACTGGTCTACGCACAAGCCACCTTTACGTTTATTGAGAGTGTATTGAAACTTAGAGTAACTTTTTTTTTTTATAAGTATTACCGGTAAACCATTTCTAGGTTTGGTTTACCCCAGGGCTCAGTTGTAGGTCCCACTGGTTTCACAGTTTATATTCTCCCAGTTGGCGACATCGCCCGGTACCATAATGTTTCGTATCATGTTTATGCTGATGACATTCAGTTGTATGTAGCATTTGATCCTAAAATTCCTGGGGAACTGGATAAGGCCATGTTTTCACTACAATCTTGTATATCAGATATAAGGAACTGGCTGACAGCAAATAAGTTAAAACTCAATGATAGTAAAACTGAATTTTTCATTGCTGCATCACCATACAATTACAAAAATTTGCCAGATTTAACACTGTCAGTTGGTGAAGTTTCTATACATCCATCGGATTCAATAAGGAATCTGGGTGCCTTTTTTGATGTTAACATGACTATGTCAGCACACATTAACAATGTTTGCCGCAGTGTGATTTTTCATTTGAGGAACATATCTAGGATTCGTAAATTTATTGATCAAACTACTTGTCATCATGCTGTAAGGTCACTTATTCTTTCCAGACTAGACTATTGTAATGGGCTTCTTTCCTCTATACCAAAGTCTCATGTAAACCGTCTACAGCGTCTGCAGAATTGGGCTGCACGTCTTGTTTTTGAGGTTGGCAGAAGTCATTCTTCCCAACCTTTACTTCGTTCCCTTCACTGGCTGCCCATTCAAAAACGTATCATCTTCAAATTAGTTCTTTGTTTATAAATCTATCAATAACCAGGCTCCAGGGTACATACATGTATCTGAATGCTTAACTGTATATACACCTAGTAGAAATCTCAGATCCTCAAATCACAACCTTCAGCTCAGCTACCCAATGACCCGAAATTTGTCAGGTGATAGGACTTTCACAGTTACTGCATCTAGGCTATGGAATAATCTCCCCTTGACCATTAGACAGTCAGTATCCATAAAGACCTTCAAAAAAGCTGTGAAATCATATTTATTTTAAATCCGTTATCAAACTTTGTAACAGGTACATTCATTACACTTTGTCTCCATAAAACCACCTGGTAGTTCCCACATGGACGATTGAAGAGTTTTCTGATTTGTGTTTATATACAAATTATAATGTGTTCTATAATTTAAATATTTTGTAAACGCTCCGAGCCTTATGGGAAGGGCGTACTATAAATGCTTATTGTATTGTATTGTATTGTATTGTATATGCGAAGTACCTATTTAGTAGCATAGCGATATGGAACTGCTAACATATAGCGCAAAATATTTTTTGGTTATTGATACCCTTTACTGGTGAATGAGTTTGCAGTATCTTACAAACAGCTTATTTCTCACCGCACCGCTTCATTCTCTTTCTCTCTTTGCATCTTCTAACTTCAAATTCATGAAACTCCAGCATCCTGCATGTGATGGAGTAATGTGACCTTACGTGAAAGGGTATTTTCTCTATAGTTTCTTTGTAAATCTGTTTTGTTTTTCTTTGAGATTTAATTATTTATCCTATCTGCCATCTGCATAGTGATGCAACCCTCAAGCAACAGAACTGAAATTGAAAAGTATAAATTCACCTTTTCATGATTTCCGTTTGTATTGTACAAAGACAGTTTGTCATCACATTTCGTAGTCTGAAAATATTCACTTGGGCAGCAATAACCAAATATAATAATACAGACATTGTAATTTAGGTTTCTTAAAACAATGTCTTTAATAGTAATATGTCATTCGAAGGGAGTAAAAACACATATCTATTCAATTTTAAATTTCAACAATTAGTATACAAATAATTTGTTCTGAAACCGTATTAATGAATGAACATGTTAGGTTAGCTGTTAGGAAAGCATGTGTATGCTTGTAAACAACCAGGGGACCGATGGTTTTAAGTCCTGTCCGAGGGACTTGGTAGTGAGGACTAATGCCTTACCAAAGGGAACTAGCACATCCACTTCAATAGTATCCAACCTGGGTCCTCCCACTTAACTCTTTCTGTGCCAAGGGGTTTGGCTCTCTTGAAAATTTTACCAAAATGTGTGCAATGCTTACTTTTGAAATATCTGCACTTCAATATCCATCTATTATTTCACACAATATTGTGTACAAAACTTGTAGGAAATTTATTACCATTTCTTATTGTACCAAACATTATTACTTTACCCAATTTTATGCATAAGAATTATTGAGAATTACACGAGTTTCTTTTTGGGTTTTCTCATTTGTTTAACGTTGAAATAAGGTAATATCTGCAATTTTTCTGAACATTTCTACTGTAGCATATAATTATAATCATATATCTAGAACGCTTCATTTATGCTAAAAATGGAGATATACTGTACATTGAGCACCATTTACCTTTCCTGTGGTTGAACAATTGTTGAATTCAAAAGTCTCTCTGTCACATATACGTGACATCGACACTGAAAGAGTTAAGAGGCACTACTCTACCTGTAAGATTAAGGAGTGATTAATCACTTTTTTCATTCAAATGTAATCGAGAAATAATAATATACATGTATCATTAAAAAAATTACTTTTTAAAGGTATTTGAATCTGATACATAAAAAATAAATGTAATTCAAGAAATATAGACAGTCGCATGAGTGGATTTGTTTTCGGAAAAATGAAACGAGCATTAAGTCGTGGAATTTGTAAAAAGAAAATTCAGTTGGCTTATCACTATCTTGTTTTCTGGCTTAGAATTCAATTCTCCGATGTAGCTTTTAATTTACGTGAATTTTCAATATTAAAAGAAACAAATCTAATGTTTGTAACGAAATAATGATTTTTCTCTAGTTTTGTATACTCTGTACTGTAAAATATGGAATAAACCCTGATCTTGACGAGACGTGTTTATTTGGTTATTTTTCCTCAATTGGGTTATTGATATCTTGTTTTCTGGCATGAAAGTTAATTATGCAATGTATCTTGTCAATAATATGAATTTTCAATAACAGATTAAATCTACAGTTTGTAACTATTTAATGATTTGTCTCTATAGTGTCGTGTTATCCGTACTGTAAAAATATTCAATAATATTTTATAATATTTTATAAAATAGACTCGGATTTCGACGCGATGTGTTTATTTCCAGCGTTCAGTCAAAATATTGGAAACAATAATTTGCTTTCTTTGACTTATGTTGTATAAAATACCACAAGCGGTTCACGCATGGAATTCAACTGAGCGCCTGGCGATAACCGAGGCTGTAGAAGATTTCTTATTCTTCTTCTTATTATTAAATGTGTTTGATAATGGTCTGAAAAATGGCCTTATTTATAAACTCTTAAAATTAGATATCAGTGGTCACCAACTTGACTTTTGCCTTTTCCTGTTTTAAAACTACTTCAGGGCCCTGTTGCATAAAACTTACCATTAATGGTAACTCTGCCATCAATGGTAACTACCATAGTAACATTGCTCAAAAGCCATTAAAATTCCAGTGATGGCAAAGTTACCATCAATGGTAAGTTTTATGCAACGGGGCCCTGAAATTCAAACAATGAAATCTAGGGTTTCCCTTACGGTTATTCGGAAAAGCTCAACAAGTTGGATGGAGGAATACTAAAGGTCTTTGAAATTGCAGTCGTTGTAGGTCATTCAGTAAATCCTTGAATCCTGCATAGCTAGCTCCATCTGTTGGTGTGCACAGAAGAATACTTTCAACCATTACCCCATCTTTGGTCGAGGGGGCTCCAATGACTGGAAAATAGGGAAAATAGGAATTGCACGTCCACTTAGTCGACTGGTACGCAAGGACATCATTCTACGCCACTGCGCATGCGCCACTCGATCGCCCTCTCCCTGTCCTTCTCCCTGACTTGCAAAATCGAGAACGTGTTCACTTCGTTTTTGCAGTGCTTCGAAATCTTCGACGAGGTTCACGTATATGACGTCATCAGAACAGCTCAACTATCACTATGAACACGATGACAAAGAGAGCGGACAATTTATGCAGCTCCTCATTGTACCCTCCACAATAGCTCTACTAGACAAAAGGACATCCCTTCACTGCTATTATGTGACACCTGTTCTACATATTTTTACAGGATAGCAATGAATGGATGTTCTTTTGTTAACCAGTGCAATTGTGAAGGGTACAATGAGGAGCTGCATAAATTGTCCGCTTCTTTGTTCGTCATGTTCATAGTGTATTATGCTCATCCGTTGAGTGTGTACTTCCGGTTGACGTCGACGGTACGTACACGTCGAGTGAAATCTAAAATGATCAGAACTGTAGTCAACATGGGCAGTCGACGACGTTGACATGCGCGAATTAGTCGACTGGGACGAAGTACTAGTCCACTGCTTCTAAAAGTCCCTAAGGTCTGGATCTGAATACCTGTTTGCAGCATACGCACTTCAACATGCATATACATGTGTTATTCAAATAGTTGTTAATCTCAGGGGTAGTGCAGTAATTAATACACACTTTACCGTAATTATTTCTTTTTCCTTTTTTAATCGACTACTATTACTATAAATATTACTACTGTTACTACTATTACTACTACTTACCTTATTTACCTACCTGTCTACTACTACTAAGTTTGTTGAGTTTAAAGGGAAATTAACCTCAGCGTATGAATTAGCTTATTTTGAATGGTGTAGTATATGCCTCTTATTTGATACATGCAATTTCATGTAAAAACACAGGATATAGATATAAATCACTATTTTCCAGCCAAGTTATCGTCTGCTAGCAATAATAAGGGGGCTGCCATTACTTTATGTGTACACGAACATATTTTTCATCCCAAGTAAAATTTCCTTCATCGTTAACTTGTAATTGATTTTTAGAGGACAAATATATATTAGATAAAGTCACATATTCTGAAATGTAAGTTTAGTTTTATATATTTTTTAAAAGGTCTTAATTTGTTCATAAAAAATATACTTCATAAAAAATATACGTCAAGGACGGAGAATTGACGTCAAGGACGGAGACAATCGTAACAATACCAAAACAAAGCGAGGAATCTGCTTTACAGGATGGCTATTAGAACTCATGGGTCGTCAATTATCTAGGCCCATGGCCAATAACAATCGTAATACAATCAGAACAAAGCGACGTATCTGTTGTAAAGGTAGGCTATTATCAATGCATATGGTACCTAATGATCCGTGTCATGCACAAAATGGCAGCCTCCATGGAAAGACGTAGCAGACAATAGGTGCATCTAGAATATCACGTGGGGTTAATTGTCCTTTAAGCTGATAATCATGTGGAAAATTGTTAGCCTGCTCAAAATATCTTGAAAATATCTTGATTACTCAGTAAGGAGAACACTATCTCTTGAAGTTTGCAGATTCCTTGCTAGATATTATTCCATGGGGGCTGCCATTTTGAAAAAAAAATGGATGTCAGAGTAGGACATGTCCTTTTACCTCTACACAGTGGATATGATGTTGCATAATGAATAGCTATTGTACAACTAAAGCCACCAATGCAAAATGGCAGCCATCTTGATACCCCCATCTCGCACGGGGTCATCCCTATAGCTAGAAGGTCCGATACTTAGCGGGTCCGATAGATCGACACCCAATAGATAGAAGGTTCGATAGACCGAATGTACGAGAGGGTCCAGTAGACAGAAGGTTCTATAGACCGAATCGGCAGGAGGGTCAAATAGTCCGAAGGTTCTATAGATCGAATGGCCAACGGGTCCGATAGTCAGAAGGTTTGATAGTCCGAATGTACATGAGGGTCCAATAGACAGAAGGTTCTATAGACCGAATCGGCAAAAGGGTCCGATAGTCCGAAGGTTCAGTAGGGGTCCGATAGTTAGAAGGTCCGATAGACCGACAATAAATACGTAAAAAGGGTAAATAGTTGATAAAATGATAAGTGGGTAAAAAATAAGTGGGGGCGTTATGTTTTCAGATGTTTTCAAATGTGGGGGCGGGAATACCCTCCCCCTCCCACTTTTCATGCCTGAAAAGGGGGTTCCAACCAAAAAGAAAGCAAAAAAGGAAGAGGTTGAAAAGGAAAGAAGGAAAGAAAAGAAAGGAAAAGAAGAGAAAATGAAAAGAAGAAATCAGAAAGGAAAGAGAAAAAAACAAATATTAAAAAACTTCGCTCACTAGCATTATTACGGGTATTTACCAATGCCCATTATATTTTCATTATTAGTTATTTATATAATCGCAATATTTATGTATATAAACCAATGCCAATTATATTAATAAGTCATATGCTTATGGAAGTTATTTGGTTTGCATCTTGAATCTCTAGCTAATGTTATGCTATTTTTCTACTCAAAGAATGTTAGCAACATAACTGAAAGGAACCGAGCAGCAAGTTGACCTAAAGGGGCTAAAGAGGTGAATTTTCAGAAATAATGGCCTGTGACAATAGTCTCTTCCCAATATGAGAACGGAAGATGCCGATAACAATGTTACACAGATTATGAGAACGGAATAACAATACGCTAGAACTTATTCTGAGGATACAAAATTCTTTTTTATTTATCTCTCTCGTTCGCTCGCTTTGCTCGCTCATACAATCAAGAAACTAGGCCTAGATTGTTTCTTGCAGCAAGCACCTCTTACGTCCTGCAGAAACAAGAAGTCCGAATATCATAATATTCGGACAGTGAGGTATCCGACTATTCTCGAATTATCAAAATACCAAGAAGGTGGTAGAGCATAATTGAAACAATTTCATTTTTATTGGTCAGAATCCTTTGTTGTCAGAATCTTATCTTTGGTTACTTTTAATGAAAATTCAACTATAAAGTGTGCACCCCATAAGATTTCTTTGTTTAAAGCTGCCCTTTCCTCAGCTTGCTCCACTAGAAAAAAATGCTTCGGGTATGATGGGCCTCGGGGCTTTAGTGTACACCATATAATTAGATTTCCATGTTTCAAAAAATGGTCAGCGTTCCCCATTGCCAATACATCGGTTTAGTGGCAAAATTAACCGGGGGCTGAGCTGCATGGGTGGACCACCCCCGCCCCACGGTGATGATGATGATGCTCTGATAAAAATACTTGTTGAAAATGTATAAAACAAAACTTTAAAATAAGTTCCCCATTTTTTCGGGGGGGGGGGGGGGGAGGGTGGGCCTACAGACATAGTGCATCGGTTCATTACAATACACATAGAAGAAGATAAGGCATTACCCTTTTCCTTTTATGAGATAAAACTATTAAACACTTAATGTATCCACTTATTTTACCTTTTTTACGTTATTGTCGGTCTATCGGACCTTCTAACTATCGGACCCCTAATGAACCTTCGGACTATCGGACCCTTTTGCCGAATCGGTCTATCGAACCTTCTATCTATCGGACCTTCTGACTATCGGACCCCGCTGGACATTCGATCTATAGAACCTTCGGACTATCGGACCCTACACCGATTCGGTCTATAGAACCGTCTGTCTGTTTGACCCTCTAGTACATTCGGTCTATCGAACCTTCTATCTGTTGGGTGTCGGTCTATCGGACCCGCTAACTATCGGACCTTCTAGCTATAGGGTTGTAACCATCTCGCACAGGTGATATCTAGGAGCAGTTGTATGTAGGTCTTTGTCATCTCTTTGAAGAATTGACAAACCTTTGTCTGTCCAAGCAACAACTTGTGCATGCCAAATCCCGCACAAAAGAAACTGCCCAATGATGACGTATTGTTCGGATCCTTTCAATATACCCGCCGTGATTATACTGCAACAAATACTACACTGATAGCGACTGAGCAAACATAATCATATCGTTTCCGTAGTGTCAGCGGGGTTTATTTCCTGAAGGTGCTGGTCCCTTCTATAGAGAAACAAATTGTTTTCTTTGGGTAAATACCACAAGTATGAGGTATTATGACTTGCGCTAGTGATTTAAACAAGCTCCGATCGCGGACTTAATGAATTTCTGGTTCTTGAGCGAACAGGTATTCGCTTACAAAGTGGAAATAGAAAAGCGTGTCTTTTTGTCTGCTCTCTCTCTCTCTCTCTCTCCTCTCCTCTCCTCTCTCTCTCCTCTCCCCCCCCCCTTCTCTCTCCCTCCCTCTCTCCCTCCCTCTCTCATTCTCTCCCATCTCCTTTTATCTCCGTCTCTCTCACTTTGTGTGTGTGTGTGTGTGTGTTTGTGCGTTTGTGTGTGTCTCTCTCTCTTTCTCTCCCTGTCTATTTATTTCTTTTTCTTTTTCTCTCTGACTCTTTCTTGGTCATAATCTTCAAATGCCTTCATGTCGGACGTTCCATTATCAATATTGCAGTGGGTGAGTAAAACGGCTGTGTAAACGATGCCTATGTATTCAGGTGCCAGGAGAACGGGGGGAGACGTACACGAAGGAGAGAACTTGGTTCATAGGTTTCATGACAGGATAATAGTATCTTCATTTGAATGTACATGACTACAAAAGTGGTTTGAGAAAATCCAGTGTTATGTATTCCACAGGTGATAATGAGTGTTATCGTAGCTAGTATACAGGTCACTGGGTATCTCACAAATAGCACTGCTCTGACATTACTTTGTAAAGAAAATGGCAGCCCCCATGGGATAATGTCTAGCAAGAAAACTGCAATCTTTTGAGAATCTGTTCTTCTTAAATAATCAAATTGGAGAAATTTCAAGATATTTGTACGAGGTTGACAATTATCTACATGATTATAGGATAATGTTTGTTGCCTTTCATTCCCCTTGAAATGTTGTTTTATTAGCTTAATTTCAAAGATTCCAGATTCCCTTTTTTCGCTCAGCAATATATAAACAATATATAAAAGTGCATAAATGCACATTGTAAGTATACATATAAAATAGGAAAACATAAAATAAAGTTCATTACAGAAAACAATTTTGGGTAAAGACCAGGAAGATAAATGAGTATGGACCGAGATTTAAATTCTTTAAAGATCTTGGATATTCTACCACATTATTATAAGGATAGCACCGGTAATTTTTGCATGTACAGCACAAAATGAGTAAGTAAGGCGTGGGTCGCCAAGAAAGTAGATACAAAGAAGAGAGTGAAAGAAAGAACAAGTCAGGATGAATGGGAAAGAGAAAGATTGAATTGAAAATCGAAAAGAAGATGAACAGATGAAGACCTACTTACATATCGACAGTCATAGCCTGATATGATAAAACAACTTCTTCCATTATTATACATCTACACACGCAAAACAATAATACCTACACCTCGGCAAGAGAAATAAAATTAAACAATGAAAACAACTTATACCCTATGCGAACAGGATTGCATCGTACTGTATAGTATGGGGATGCTTTGTTTTAGATTGCAATAATGGGTCATTTAAACAGGGACGGATCCAGGATTTTGTATAAGGGGGGGGGGCACACAAATGCAGGTTTGTCAACTATTGGAAAAGGTAGACCCGTATTTTTTTGGTCTTGCCAGCTCTCGAAAAGTGGCTGGGGGGGGGGGGGGATTTCGCCAGACCTCCAAAATTCGCTTAGTGTGTGTGTGGGTGTGTGTGTGTGTGTGTGTGGGGGGGGGGGGGGGGGTTAATGGAGGTCCAGCTTCCCTCCATAATTCTCTGACAAGCATAAAGGGTTTTCGTTCTAAAAGGGGGGGGGCACAATGCCTACTTTTCATCCAAAGGGGGGGGGGGGGCACGGGCTGGAAGTGCCCCCTGGATCCGCCACTGATTTAAAGAGTACCAATCCCCCCAATAAATAAATAAAAAAGAATTAATAATAATAAATTAATTTAAAAAAAAATAAAACAGTTGTATGTTAGGGGTTCCTTGAAACTACACTATATTCAGAGTCTGAGCTTAAAATGTTTATTCTATAAAGATATAACAAGTTTATATACACTCTAAAGAAACATGACAGCAACTTGCGAGATGACTAGTCGACACACCGGTTGGCGCTCGCACACATTAGTGCCCGCGCGGAACCCAAGTCAGAGTTGGGTTCCGTGCGAGGGAGTTTTATGTTTTCTTTTGTTTTCTTCATAATCATACACAGGTCAGGTAAAACATTTTGAATTCAATTTTGTTCATTCTAGCTGTAGACCCAACACAAATTATGTTTAGGTGATTGGTACACTTAACGAAAAGTGATTGCTACATTATGGAAAAAAAGAGAGACTGGATGGAGATATAATGGTAATAAACCTCAAATTGCAGGTCCATAACTTGAATCGCGTCCAAATTTTATCTTTCAATAAAATAGCAACCTTGAACATTCGTAAAAATACACTAAAGGAAAAAAGAAACTTATAAAAGTTCAAGAGATCACCAAATTAAATTCTCTGCATGGAAATGTACCAAATTTGGATATAATGTTGATTCAATGCATGGCTTTAAATGACAGTCAATAACAAAAAGTTTTCTTCAATGCTACAAAAGAAATGTGCACTGAAGCAAAGGACTCTCTAATCCCCAAGTCACAAAGACAAACTGCAGCCTTGTACACCATATGCATGTCAATGAATGAAACAAAAGAATTTCAAAAGGGATTTGCACCCCTCGAGCAAGAGGATATTGATGTTCTGCCATGGTGCGCCCGTTCACCAGACCTTTCCCCAATTGAACATCTCTGGGAAGAACTTGGTCGACGTGTGTCAAGGCGTGACAATCAACCCATCAATAGGGAGACGCTCATTGCAGCACTGCAAGAGGAATGGAACAATGTTCCCCAGGCTACCATCGCGAATCTGATCGGAAGCATGCGAAGATGGTGTACAGCTTGCCAGCAAGCTAGAGGTGGACATACTGGCTATTAATCTGTTTGGATATGAACTTGCAAATCCCTTTTGAAATTCTTTTGTTTCATTCATTGACATGCATATGGTGTACAAGGCTGCAGTTTGTCTTTGTGACTTGGGGATTAGAGAGTCCTTTGCTTCAGTGCACATTTCTTTTGTAGCATTGAAGAAAACTTTTTGTTATTGACTGTCATTTAAAGCCATGCATTGAATCAACATTATATCCAAATTTGGTACATTTCCATGCAGAGAATTTAATTTGGTGATCTCTTGAACTTTTATAAGTTTCTTTTTTCCTTTAGTGTATATAGATTTCTTATGAGTACATTATTTAGACTTTGCTTTCATTTTTTTTTTCAGTTTTAAATCTGTTCTCGCACCCCCGCCCCCAAATTATTGGCCTGTACTTCATTTAGGAATGGAAACCATGCTCAAAACAGAAGAATTCACTCTCTAATGAATAATTGAAACCTGGATCTATTTTTGGAATGGATTCCACTATAGTTTGGAGTGGATTCCACTCATAGCTACATTACTATCTAGGCAGTCATACACCTCAACTTTTTTTCAAACACCACTGCACAAAAGTCACCAACATTCACTCTAAATCGGCATTTAATTTACAAAAAAACGACCCCAACATATCCATGAAGTACAATAAATTCAACTCACTGATGTTGGAAAAGATAATTCCAAAAATGAAATCCGTAATGGGCCATTCTCCAAAAAAGTGTGCAATTAGAGTTGTACTAATGGCAAAAAAATTCAACATCAAAGATTTCATTAAATTCTTATGTAATTCAGAAAATTTAATCCCTTAAGAATACAAAACAGTCAACGGGTGATTTTTGGCTACCAACATTTTTTCAAGAAATATTTCCAAACTCAGTGACCCTTTTCACATTTTGAAGCGAAATCACAGATACGTTACCACAGGTAGTATCTTAGAAAACTTCTTGCTTTAAAATATCAACACTTATGTAAAACTACAAGCTTGGTTATGTACAAGCATCATGGAAACATTATGGAGTCAACCTTGAACTTTTTCTGTAATGAAAATGATCGTGATTTATAACGTAAAGGTTAAATACGAAGCAAAAATATATATATATTTCTGCTTGAAATATGTAACCCTAAATAATAATAATAATAATAATAATAATAATAGTGGGTACTTGTTTAGCGCACAGGTCCATCTTTCGGTGCTCATGGCGCTTAGAGAAAAATACATACGGAATTCTCCTAAACATAGTAAATTAAAATCCTACAATAATTACAACAAAGAAAACAAATACGTTTTCAGTTGTGATTTGAATGTTTCTGTTGACGACAGTTGACGTAATTGTAGAGGGAGTTCATTCCAGAGTTTCGGAACCATAGCTGAAAAAGCCCGATCGCCCCAAGCATGTTTTGTTCTAGGTGTACGAAGCAGCAATTTGTCTGGATGCAAAGAAGAACGGTGTATGATAACGTATTTGACGCATCGAAGTTGAGTTGGCATATGCAGCAACAGACCCAACACCAATAAATGCATTCTATAACTTGTAGAACATCAAAATATGACTGCATTCGTGAAAGCAACATACTTCTATGTCCGTGAAGAACGATCTTAACGTAGATAAATGATTAGATACTTCTATAACATTGATATATATGTAAAATACGAATACTAACAATAAATCACAAAACTGCAATGTTTTTCTGAGATAGTTCTCACATTTGCAGTTACGAAAGACGGTAAAAATGAAGGTAGAGAAGATTTTTATAAAAATAATACGCATAAATTTCATTTCCCATTGTTCCTGTAAAAAAATAATGTCTCAGGAAAATTATAAACGATAAATGAGCAATAGATAATTATCTCATCAGATACGTTACTAGGCTGATCAAAAAAGAATTGTGGAAAAATGAAAGGATCGAGAGAGAAGATAAGGAATGTGTCAGCAGAAGAGGTTAAAATGTCATTATTAATAATTACATAATATATAGGCATACATATTTTGTAGATATGGGCTATAAAATGAGAAATAAATAACTTGTCAGATACATTACTAATTTGATCTGATCAGATACGTTTACCGTACCTATATTTGCCAATAAGAACACACAGATCGACAGGAATGAAGCCGCTATTCTTACAAAAGTAGAGTAATAATCAATAACGTATATGACTGTAATGTATCTGACGTACCGTTTCTTTTCTCACACTATTTTCAGAAAAATAATAATTTTCTTATGTAATTTTCGGTGTGTGATTAAACATTAACGTAAGTATTAAAAAGTACCTGAGCCTTGCGTTCATTTGCAGCATACCTTTTTCTTAATGAAACAAAGTTGAAGTAACGTATCTGATATTAGCTCATCGTAACAGTAGTTTTCCAAGTTGTTGGATCTGTATATAATTTTGTAACAAGAGATTCATTTAATCATGGTGCCATTTACGCTTGAGGTTGACACTGTTTAACTCGTTCAATTACACTGCTATGCGGCATTACTTTCACGGTTTCACCTTCTCTGAGGAGTCACAAAAGGAGGTAACGTATCTGACTGCGATTTGGCGACATAGTCTAAATGAGCCCCAATAGAAATATGGAAACCTCATATTGTTATGTAATATCATTTCTCATTAAGGCACGTAAGGGTCAATAGAATGACGTACAAAAGACTAATTTGAATGATATGTTAACAAGTAAGAACTTGTTATATGAGCACTTCCTTTCATGGCGACATGGAGTTTTTAAGGTGATATCAAACTTCTGCTTGTATTTCTAATGTTATCCTAGGTGTCTTGATAGCTCTGATGATATATATATTTTAGAGTTCAAGCCTCTAGGATGAATTACAAACAAAAAAAAATGAATTCGAGGGGACAAATTATATAGCGATTTAAACTGTATGAACATGCTGGCGACACGAAAATCGCACTTTTGCACACTTTTTTGGAGAATGGCCCTAATTTACTGTCGATTCTGGCGAAACGGGGTATCGGAGTCACTGATCGCCGCGAGCACTGACATCTCCCCAAAAGAATTTTGTCGTTACAAATTTGGTCCCTACTGCGTACACGGAAAAGTCCCGATTTTCTGTGTGCGCGATCGTAGAGGTCAATGTGCGCATGCGATACCGACTTTCTTTGTGGACAAAATTTTATTCACCGATTTTAGTCTAAGACATCGGCCTAATAAACATAACAACACGCGATCGCGAAAAAAAAAATCGGTGGGAATTTCTTCGGTTTTGGACATGATTTTGACTTTGGATTTTGCTGGAAATATCAAAAATTCTTCCTAACGGCCATTTGAGGTAGGAGTGAGATTTTTAAGAGCTGAATTTGAAAGGAGGTATTTAAAATATTTATCTTATTCCCCCTTAACTTTAGTACATGCGACAGAAAATACCTAGTCTTTTTGCATTCATATCGCTTAGTGGTCAATATGACCAATATTCGTTGTGTGGTGGACTCCACTATTTTGAATTTGGATCTCCACTCCTAAATGAAGTCATTGCTAATATTGTATTTTATTTTATTTAGAAAAACAAATAAAAATGCATTGTCAATTATGAAAACAAACTGATTTAGAAGACGGAGGGATTGCCCTAGACCTAGCTACTCAACTGTTTTACAGAGGGGTCCCTAATCCACAAATAGCAGACATCCACTCATGTATGTTTAGGGGGTATTTTTAAAAGTGTTTTTACAAATTATACGTTAGTGTCTTCACAACTCTGCACCATTATTGTCATAGTCATACGAAGCTCTTAAAAGCCTCTCTGGTGGTGACTGAATTAGTTCTGTCTCAAGTCTTGATCCACTCGAGTCCGAGTTGGAAACCAACCGTAGGTTTATGCTACCACTCTTCGCCATGGGCATTTCTGAGCTGTTCTTGAATGTGGAGCTGATTTGTCCCGAAGTGGAATTCGCCGTAGTGGTGTAAGATTTGGATGAACAGCAGCTGAACTGTGAACGCCACATCAAGCGGACTTGTGGCTGCCGGACGCAGTACAGCATGAAGATAAAGAATCCTTGGAGAGAGTTGAAGACGGTGAAGATTCCTTGAACAACCGCACTGGCTGGTTGTATGATGCTCAGGTAACCAACGGACCATGTCAAACCCATAAGAATCAAGATGCAGACTGCGTTCTGGAAACGTTGAAGCCGTTGACGCTTCTCAGTCTTGTCAATATGTCTTCCTTTGACGGTTTTGTTCAGTCGCATGATGACCCGAACAAAGATGACAACGTTGAAAATCATGACCATACCAATTGGTATCAGCAGGCCACCGATCAGAGGCCAGAATGCCGGGAAGCAACTACAAGAAAATACAAAACAACCAAAGATCACCATTAATCATCAACGGGATTTTATTTCTCAAACTGGGATTATGATACCAACATGATTTGTGTACGTGTTTTGGAGTTAAAAAAACCGAATTATACTTACTGATAGATATTGGAGTATCTATATCATAATTTATACTGTATATAAATGAAGAGATCCGACATATCACAGCGATAAATGCTTCATGTTCTGCAGTTATCATTAAAATAAGACATAGAACTTACAAGTCTGTCTGTGTATAGTATTGTCTTGATGCCCCCGCTGTGAGCCCAACTATCAACGCAGGACCACCTACCAAAAAAAAAAGAACAGCATAAATGGCATAGGCCTAAATATTCACAACTTAATCAAAAATAAAATTAAGCTAACAACAATAACAACAACTTGCATGCAGAGCATGTAAAGGTGTTTATGCCTGAACGCTTTTAATTCGTAGCAGATAGAAGAGATTTTCGATAGTTTGCAGGTTACACAAACAATTTAATCCTTCACATACAACGTTTAACCTTTAAGTATCAGACAACATAACTGGATCATTTCTAACATTTTTCTTTTTACCGGGGGGTGGGGGGGGGGGGGGGGTGTTCCATAGCCAACCGCCTCCATCAGTGCATCTCATTATGTATGTGGATATATCATTTTCTTTAAAACTTGAAATAATCTGCAAATCATTATTAATGACACTGTGCAGTGTTAAATGTCGGCAACCAAAGACTCTACAGATAAATAATAAAATCGAGGATTCGTGGCTTACCCAATGACCCCCCCCCCCCCCCCCCCCCCCTCAACCCTGCGTTGGTTGAAAGCTCACCCCAGGCGACCAATGAAGCATTCCTCATGAACGACGGCAAGTATGCATTGAAAACCCGCACGAACAGATTATGCATGTTGTAGCCCTCTACGCCCATCCAAAAGATAGATGCCAAGACAAAATAGTGGAGGAATGCTGCCAGGATTGAACAAGGGACAAGAGGAAGCTCTGCCACATCTTGTTCAGTGTCCAAAGATATCATGACTAGAAAGACGACGTAAAGTCCAAGGAGGGAACAGGAGAGGGACAACAGGATCTGGTTTGGCTTACGGTCACGAAGCTTTCTAAAATACGAAGAAGACAACAGAAAATTCAAAACAATAAACCAAGTGAATAGATATAAAGGACTGGTCACATTTGATAACGATAAAGATAACGATATATCGTTGTCACATCGCTCAAGCTTTGTTTATGTAAAAAATGAATAGGAATTCTTTGTGGTAGGTCAGATTCTGCGACCTCCCTCTCCGACTTTATCGTCTTGGTGGAATCGCTCAGCTACCGATTTTCTCAGGACACATCTCACGGGTATTTTCTGAGATCCAATGGATTTTGCTCCTTCTAGGTGGCGTTAGTTCACAAGAATCATGTGGGTAGTGTCCGTCGCGCTTGATTGGCAGAACTCTTTGTGACCACTTTTATCGTCATTGTTATCGGTACATTTTAATGCCCATACATTACCGTGATCGTTATCGGACAGATGTGCCCAGTCCTTTAGCCTATGCCGATACTACACATGCATTATCGTACAAGTATACTCCAGAGTTTAGAATAACAAACAAACGACAAATTCAGAATCATCACAAGTGCGTTTTCTTCTGCTTGGCAGCAAGATAAGTTTGAAGGGGAAAAAACACAAACAAACATGTATTTGCTGGGACAATGTCTTAATTTAAAGGATAAAATAAAGGATAAAATACTGACTCTGCAAAATCACATTTTTTTTCTCATCACCTAACAGCTTTTGAAGCTCTCTAATCAAACAAACAAAAATAAGATCATTATGGGGTTTATAATCCTCTGGAAGTAAGTATGCCTTGAAACTATTTTCTTTTAGTGAGTATTTTCATTGATGGGTCATCTACGTTGCTGGAATGAAGAAAAAAATGAAATACAACTTGTTTCAAGATAAGACCTTCACAACATGCAAACAAAATAATGAACTATTCTGTAATGATTGTCGCAAAATTAGTTGGAAACGGTACTCACTTGTTTGTTGAGTATGTGAGGATTGTTATGACAAGCCCTAATATGGACATACAGCAGCCCAAATAGCTGATGATCTCTAGAATAAAATCTTCCTGAACTGTTAAAGCTTCTCCGCCATAGATATCCTGTAGATGGAGGAATATTTTTAGAGATGAGAGAAAACCTTTTAATTTCCCCTTGAGCATGTTGAGTTATTCTCCAAAGTTAACTTGTAATTTGAAAAAAAAAAGATTATGCGTGGTAATTTACATGTCAGCCCAGCACTGCCTAATGCAAGCCCAAAATGATAGATTGAAGCAAATGTATGCTGATGCGGCAAACAAAAAATAAATGTATTTTTTTAAACTGTCATCTACTAAAATATCTGTTCTATTCTGTGCAAGAACCTAATCGAACATTTGCCATGGTTTGATGCAAAGATTATGGATATAAAGGGACAAGTATGAAAATATTTATAATCATGGTCATTTCTCTTGTTAAATAGTGTTCAATCATTCATAGCATGAATATTTGGCTGAAGGATCAAAATCCAGGATGTTACAGTTTTGAGATTACGTAAATCAGGGTTCCGTTTCATAAAACTTGTTATCAGACAATTGCCACATTTCTATGACAAATCTGCTCTCAGCCAATCAGATGCAATGTTTTCAGTAGCTTAGAACAACTATCGTAATTTATTGATAACAAGTTTTATGAAACGGGGTCCAGGAGTTTAAATACAAACCGTGAGAATTCCGAAGTTAGTCAGATGATTACACTCGCATTCTATCCTGTCATTGCTATCACCACTCGTCTTAACACATCCTTCTTGAGACCACCCGTTCTCATTGAAGTCCCAGAATACACATTGGGCATTTGTCCCATTCTGGAAAATAATGAAGACAAACAGAAAGTTATGGAAATCCCTGGAGTATTCAACTACAATAAAGAAGTGGAATTTTTCATTTACATGTTGGATCGGCTTTGGTTTTGTCGATGTATTTATTAAATGCTTTTCTACATCCGGAAGCACAGATTTTTTTTTTTTTTTTTTTTTGTGATTCACGGCCCATTTTTTCTGCTAAAGTACTCTCTTTCTCTTTCTATCACTGTGTCCCCATTGTATCTCCACTGAATTTTTCTTCATCAATCCCTCTATCCATTTATTTCTATTTCCAATATTTTCTGCTACAATGACCTATCATTTTACAAATATACATTCATTCATTATGCAGCGCAATTTAGTATTTCCTACAGTTCAATTAAATAAATTCGGTGAAGTCACTCACTGGATTTAAAGGAGTAAAAGATACCCTCACAGGTTCGCTCAAATCCTCCACTTTCTCGTTATTGATAGATGCCGATATAATCCTTGAATTCACGGTTCGATTGAATCCATTCCGATTCTGATTAAACTCCCTTCATCCTGGAACAGGGATGACACCCTGTACGTGGTAATGACGAGACGCCGTCTACGTCCAGAAAGCCTATCCGCTAAACCGGATGGGATGAACAGTGTAGCCTGTGCCTGGGTAGCCTCTGCCTCTTGGGTCAGGTCACCTTCTGTCACCCTGAAGTCTTCGTCTGATATGCTCTCCCCATCGTCAGTTACAGACGTGAATGCAGTATAGCCCTGGCTGATGTCACTGGCGGTCACATCAAGTACCTGAGACAGACAAATCAGAGGAAGAGTTCTCTGTAACACTATGACTAATGAACTTTACCGAATAGCTAGCAACTATTTATTTGGGAACTGAAGAGAATGAATGCATTCCACTATCATAAATGTTACAGGTTTTTACCCATACCTTTCTGATGGTTCTTTGGTTTAATACACAGTTTCTACTTCTGTATTATCGTGATCGTTGTGTGTACTTGGGATTATTTTGCACCTGAAGTGTTAGAGTAAAGTTTTTCTTTAGTAAAGGAAGGTCATCGACTTTGTGTAAAAATTGCTGCAACTACCGTATGATCTATATGAAAGCCATACAGCATTTCAATCATATCAATGCGCAAATATACGTTGGACATTATATGTATTTTATTATCTGTTTACACTAAATTTTGAAAGAAACACTCAGGGAAGTAAAATACTTGCTATGCAAAGCATTTGAAACACATTTGCACTCTCGTTTTATGCTACCTCAGCAGCGACATTGGTCTCAACAAAGCGAATACTGCCGTTTTCCACTTCCACCAGAGCTAGCTGTGCTTCAAGAGCCAAAACCAAACGACTAGGGGCACTATTTTCATCCTCAGCCATCTCCAGTTGTTCGTCAGGTAAGGCTGCGATGTTGTTTGCAATTTCCACCACAGATTCAGTCACCTGCAGTTCCAGAAAACAAAATGAACTGAGTTCCAGGCAACATTTTGGTGCATGTGTCCTTGTAAAGCTCATGGACAGTATTGGTAGCAAAAACGAATTTGGAAAGAAACGTGTTAAACATAGTCTCATGCTGTTCTCCTTGTATCAAATATGTTTGTAAGAGATAATTTGGTATTCCATTTATGATTTCCGGTGAATTTAAAGGGTCACTAAAATAAAAAAATAATTCCCCATTTTTCGTAGAAAGGTGTCATCAGGAGCCAAAAAATATCCATCTCACAATTTTTTATGCATTCAGTCATATTTTAAAATCACGTGATCTGTGACGCATGAAAGTAAGGGACAATATTCCACTAACCTATACCGTGCGCGCCCGGAGGCCCCCGGCAGGCCCAGCCCGGTGCCGAGCATGATATTCACTGCATCGACCATTTGCATTGCGTATTTTCGTGTGTTTTATTCCTCACAATAACTTTGATTTGGGGACACAGTTTCATCAATAATGCATGATCGGTGTATAGTTGCGGGCTGTAGCAAGACCCCTAAAGATGGTGTAAGCCTACATCATTTTCCTAAAGATGAAAATCTACGGAAATTGTGGGTCCCAAAGGTAAAGCTCACGCGGGCAGAGTGGCAAGGGCCGGCCAAGTGAATGGAGTACAATCTGCAGCGATCACTTTGCCGAAGATGCATGATTTTGAGGATCCTGTCCTGTATTCCGAATTTGGCATGAAGAGAATGATAAGCTAGCTAAAAGATTCAGCTATTCCAACGAGCAGACTTGGAGTCAAGTCTTCCAATCTGTTTTTCAACGACAGCAGCTGCAGCAGCTTCATCCGTATATAGACCGCAAATTCTGTCTCTCGTTCGTTAGCTAAGACGACCTAACGAACGAGAGACAGAATTTTCGGTCTACTTCACCCGTAACTCCAGGGGAGCTCCAACGCGTTGGAGCTCCCTGGAGTTACTTCACCCACGACCCTTCACCGTATTCTGCGAAGGGTTCAAACATATAATATGGTCGGATTTCCCCTTGCCACTCGAGCTTCTTTGCCTTCGGGGTCTGATAAATCATCTGATAAATCAGAGTTCGTATCTGCATGGCTCAGAAAAGTCCCCCAACTCGGAATCGCGGGCACTTTTCCTCTCTCTATATTAGTTACTTGAATTCAGCCAAAATCTAAGTCAGTACCAACGCACTATGTAAAACGAAGTAAAAAAAAATGTCGTAAGAGAAATAAACAAAACAAACGCGTTCACCAGTCGCTATGTACGAGGGGGGATCATAGTCACTGCCGTACTAAAGATGTGTAAGACATTGTACATACAGACGCATAAAACGGCTGTGCAGGCGTTTATGACCAATGCAAAACTTTCGTTCGGCAAGCTCAGCTGGATGAGAACATTGTTCAAAAGAAAAGCTAAAAAACAAAACAAGAGCTGTGTATTTGGGCAAAAGCGTTTTCTGATGTTGTAGAAAATATATTGCTAATGATTATTCACTCCTAAGATTATATTGATTACTTTCCTTTTTTCATAAATTATTGTCCGTTGAACAGAGGGGTCAAATACCGCATTCTGTGTACAATATTATATGCTGCAGCCTGCAGATGTTGTGCCTCTTACTTCTCATACGTCACTTGGGGGTTAGCCAATCAGCTCACGAGTTTTAAGGAACGGTCCCAAAACCTCTACTTTTCCCCCTTTTTCGCCAAAACGAGACATAATTTGGACAATCGATTGGCAGATTCGTGATTAGAAGGCAAAACTACATGGAAAGAGCACCCATTTTCTCTCTAATTTAAAGTGTAAATATTTGTAAGGAATGCTAGATCACAGCCATATACTAGGACATTTCCACCCCGACTTGGGGCTTAGCATATCATCTGTGTCACTGTATGTATAGCTACTCATTGGTTTTACACCTGTGTGCATACTGTATTGTACATGTTCCCGTTGTTGGGAGTTTACGTGCCTGGCCCGGCATATAATTTGTCTGCCTCTCATTTGTTTAATATAGGTTTTTGCGGTCAATTTCGGACTTTTTTCATTCAATTTGATATAAGAGTCATTCAAATTAGCGAAAAAAATCTGCACCGTAAAATTCATCATTCAACCTGGTATTTCGGTCATTCAAATTCGCACTTACATCAAACAATTTAACACTTTTCTCATTCAAAATAAAAAGTCGGGTTGGGAGCATTCAAATTCGCCACCATGCCGGAAAGCGTCTCTGCCAGCATTCAAATTCGCACGTGGGCATTCGAATTCGTAATAAGCCCATTGGCGGATCCAGGGGGGGGGGGCACAGCCGGCCCGTGCCCCCCTTTTTGAAGAGAAGTGTGAATTTTTACCATAGACGATCCGCCATTTTCTCGATTGTGCCCCCCCCCCCTTTTAGAGTGAAGACCTTACTAAGCGATTTTTGAAGGTTTGGTGAATTTTTTTTTTGTCCCTACCCCCCCCCCCCCCCAATCGCATCACCTCCCCTTCTAAATTGAATGACTGTTTTACGAACATGATGCAATTTTTGCGAATTCGAATGAAATTAGTCTAAATTGGATTGATAAAAGTACTAATACGAATGCATGAAATATTAATTTGAATGCTTAAATGCTTGTACACGGCCAAATTCTTCTAAATTGTATGCACGTAGTATGAATTTGACTGATGAACTTACGAAATTGACCGCAAAAACCTATATTAAAATTTAGGAGGCGAAATCTTCAGTGTCTTAGTATTGCTAGTATCTTGCTATTTATTAACAAAAATCAAAGAAATCTGACGAAAAGTTTTTGAAGCCTTATCAAAACTTGACATTACCTCTAAAGATTTTTTTTCAAGTTCCTCAGAGTGCATTTCTTTAATTTGTCTCCGAGTTTTTTGCGTACAATGTTCAATCAGTTTGTCCAACAAGCGTTTCGTTTTGTGTGGGTGTGCGTGTGCGTGTGCGCGTGCGCGTGGAAGTGTCGTAGTCTGGTAAAACACTTGACTGGTAACGGGGGGATCTTGGTTTCGTTCCCCGGTACGGCACTTATGCCCTTGAGGAAAGCAATTTGTCTACATTGCTCTTTTATCGTACATTAAATAAATGGTGTTTGGCATATCAATACGTGTGTGAGTGTGTCTTTTTTTTAAAGTGTGTGTGTGGGGGGGGGGGGGGGGGGGGGGGAGGCGTGTGCTACGTTCCGGTAATGTAAGTCAATCATGTAATTCTGTTTACTAGAATTTGATTGTACTATAAAAAGAGTACAGAATGCCGGACTCAGAAGATCCGCTTAATAAATGAATAACAGTACGTGGTGCGTACCTTCACATCTGTAGAATTTACTAGAGTGATCCCCTCAAGTAGTTCTGCTACTATACCGAGATCCTCTTGAAAAATGTTCTGACTCATGGCTGTGATATCTGCCAATTCTTCTGCAATAATTGCTGCGTTATCCTCTGTGACTTCCACCTGCAATATCAAAGTTAAAGGGCAATCCTACCTTTGTAATAATGTGATTTGTGTGAAAGCTGAAAAATCAGAGAAGCAGATTGGTGAAAGTTTGTACAAAATCTGGGAAGCAATAAGAAAGTTGTGATTTTTTCCTGACAGATGTAATCACTATACACATGTGAATTTCAAATTAAATGTGTATGTTACTGTGATGTAGCGGCGGACAAAGCGGGGGTTGATATTTTTATTGGGACAATTTTCCCAGACTTTATGAAACGTGTCTACTCAAGAAATTGGGGTGGGGGAGCTGCAGCCCCCCCCCCCCCCCCCTGTTCCGCGGCCCATGCACGTAATATTTGCATAATTATGGTATTCCAGAGACTTATCGTTCTTTATGAGCTAAAATGAGCTCCAATTTTAAGTCTGGACTGTACAATTATCACCAACGAAAAAGAAACACGCAAAAAAGATTACATGGATAATGGCCTATCATGCCTATACGCCATCGAAACAAAATATCAGTAACCAAATAGTTTGGTATGAATGTCAAAAATATTGATTGCGAAAATTTTAGAATATACTGACGTTTTCAAAGGTCAGAAGAATTTCTCCTGTAGTCAGGTTCATTCCGCAGTTCATCTCTGGTACAACCCAGTTACCTGGACGGATATTATCTCCTTCACAGACGGCTTCTATTGGTTGACCTCCTGCAAAAATACAATTATATTATTTGATGTCAGAAAAAATTGTTAAAAACTGTACCAATCACATTAAAAAAAAAATTGTGTACACCTAGAATGTATGAAATGAACTTCGAAACACTTACGGGTGCGTCTCTTTATAGAATCAACATTTGAAGCTCATATTTCGAATAAGGTATATCGACATAGAACCCCAAACATACAGAACAAAATATTTTTGGTGTTTGGTACACGATACTGCTGAGCGAAATGTAGTGGTACGAAAAGACGCGTCCGGAACGCAAAATGAGTTATTGTTGAATATCACAATTCTATTGCATTAATGTAGAAACATATCATTAAGCCATAGAGCGGTTAAAAAATTAATACCTCTACTACCTTGATTAGGCTTCATGTTACCAGAAATCTCAATACATAATGTCAAAGTACAACTTTTAATACACCACTATCACCAAGGCCCGAATTCACAAAGGAAGTTAAAACCATGGTTTAAACCTCTGTAAGCGTACTGAAATGGGCGTAAATAAGCGCACATTGCCCATGCGCGCGCTCAAAGATATATGATTGGATGGGATTCCGTGCGCACGTACGCTTAAAAACCCAAGGAGGGGGTTTAAACCATGGTTTAAACTAAACCTCCTTTGTGAATTCGGGCCCAACAGTTTTTCCCGTTTACCTTCCGGACGCGTCATTTCGTGCCACTCCGTCTCGTTAAGGTACTACCTTAGAACCGTGAATATTAAAAAATTATGTCTAACTAGAAAAGTGTTTGCATCACTTGAAAACGGAAAGCGCTTTTAAGGTTCAACACATTCCTCTTATCAATTTCATAGCATTGAGAACCCTTTATATTTTACAATTCGTAGACCTAATTATGAACATTATCAAAGACAACAACCAATTCGTATAATTCACTGCACTATCAAGCACAGTCGCACAGACTTGATAATCTGCGTGGGCTTTGAAAGTCTTATTTTTTATATAGTTTTATGGCACTAGTTTTGAGATATAATATCATGATGGTAAAGATGAATTTTCATGAAGATCTTGACTCACCTCTTTCTGTATAGAAAGGACAGTTGGTGTCTGTGGAGTTAGCTCTACTGTTGATGGCACCATTCTCAAACATGGCTACCGAGCCATAATCTGTCATGACAGTTCCCGCGGGACAAGTCACTGCCAGGGCGACTGTATGGACAAAAAAGTTTGTAGCCGTTATATTAAGAAAGATGTTTTCCTTTCCATTCAAAACATATAATCCGTCCAAATGTTATACTACGTTTAATTTTGATAAGATTATGAGAGTGTAAGACTTGATTTGCATTTTTGTAAATCATGAAGAACTGATTATTGTGAATGAGCATACGACTTGGACCAAGGTGTGCAAGTTTTTGGATGCTTTGTCTTCCTTGTTCCAGGTACAAAGGATGGTTGTCATAAATCTACAGAGAAAGTTTTATTATACTTCACATTTCAGTCTTTTCCTAGCCGCTTAAGCTAATAACATACTAAACATACCAAAAAAAAAAAAAAAAAAGCCTGACCAACTCCTCATAATTTTAAACCGCAAAGTTTTGAATAAATATATACCTAGACGGGAATGTGCCTGTGGTTCTTACGTAACTTTTGTGTGAAAATCAGAGGAATCTGTCACGTCGTGCTGAACACATTTCAAAGTTTACAAGAAGAGTATTTCTCTTGTATATTGAGAGACATTGAGGGACAAAAAAAAAAAATCGCCAAACTTCCAAAAAACGCTCAGTAAAGGGGTTATGGGGCCCAGTTTCCCTCCATAATTCCCTGACAAGCCCCCCCCCCCCCAAAAAAAAAAGGGGGGGTCCGGACCCCCGCGACCCCCCCCCCCCCCCCCCCTCTGGATCCGCCTATGGGGGGCAAGGGCGGACAAAAAATTGCCCACCCTTTTATTTTTTTTCACTCCGAAAATTATTGGGGGGCAACTGGGGGGGGGGGAAGCTTCCGACTGGGGGGGGGGGGGGGCCCATGCCCCCCTGGTGCCGCCACTGGTTATGCGCGAGTCACAACTCTCTCTATCAACGCGTTCTGTTGACTTCAAATACTGCCCTCTCTTGTCCGTTGAAAAAGTGCTGACAGAAAAAAAAATCGCAGCCGGGAAGGGGGGGGCACGAGGGGCCATGCCCCGACCTTGTTCAACTCCTAAAAAAAAAGTAATCAACGGAAGCCACAGTGTAGCAATATCACTATACGTGATTGGGTGTGTCAACCCCTCCCCCCCCCCCCCCCCCCCCCCCCCCACCCCCACCCTAGAATCAAATACCCAAGATCCTCTTCTTTTTGACTCATTAATATTGAAACGGTCCGCCGTAGACAATGGTTAGTAAACGAAGAAGCTTGACTGGGGAGGAATTTTTAATTTGTAAACAAATCTTTCGGCATATTACTCCCAGTGTTAAAGTATTTAACTCCCAGTGTTGGGTATTTGATTCTAGTTCGTCGTGACTTGGCCGTGAACCAGAATAGCCTGGTGGTTAAGTCGCTGCCCGGCAAGCAGTAGATGACAGGCTCGAATCCCACTGGTTCCAATTTTTTCTGACTTGTGTTTTTCATTACAGATCGAGCATACGATCTTTAACACTGGGAGTAATATGCCGAAAGATTTGTTTACAAATATGTGGTTTTGTTTTTCTTTCTTCTTTCTTTCTTAAAGTGACTCTTCCGCGTGCTTTCACGGGGCCCAGTTTTGTAATAGATCATACATAACCAACACACCATACCATAGAAGTCATGGGGGCAAGTGTGGGTGTGTTGATTCTCTTTTCAGGAAGTTTTGTTTTCTTCTGCTGAGCATCAAAACAGACTGATAAATCTGCATGATAAAATAAAAATAAGCACAATCCTCTTGAAATATAGTTTATACTGCTTTGCCAATTTAACATAATTTGAAACAAGGGGTTCAAGTGACATTGAGAGATTAAATATTACACCAAGATTCCTAGCTTGATCTACAGGAGATACATAGGCAGAGCCAATGTGAACATGAGAGACGTTCATTATATTTACTAAGTTGTCTACTGTTCCAGAGTAGGAGGAATTCTGTCTTTTCATCATTAAGTTTTAAGTGACTCTCGATCATCCACTTCGTAAAATCAGATATTACAAGTTTCAAGTTTCCTCATGTTTTCATCGAATATGTCTTTCTAGAGTGAGATAATGTGGAAATGTGATTTAATGTTTATCTCACCCTCGCATGACGGGAGAGGAGCCGACAGACTACCATTCGCCAAACAAGTCACTTGAGAATTTCCAGTGATATCATACCCCTCTTCACATAGATAAACACACATTGTGCCAGAGGTTATATGACTCAGGCAACGAAGCTCAGGCGTCAGAAGGTTGGATGGGAGCGTTGATATCAAGCAGGTAATAGCTGAACATAGAGAAAAATTCTTAATCTATTAGCGAGTTAAACAAGCACAGATTATAATAGGCTTTAGAATATTTTTCTTTTTAACCCACCCACACATCATGTGAGAGGAGCCGACAGACTCCCTTTCACCAAACAAGTCACCTGTGAATCTCCAATGAGATCATACCTCCACATCACATATATAAACACACGTTGTACCAGTTGCGACATGAGTAGCACTCAGGCAACCTAGCTCAAGGGTCAGGAGAGGGGCGGATCCACGGTTGTGGAAAGGGAGGGGGGGGGGGGCACAAATCTCAGGAAAATTTTCTGACAAGCAAAAAATGTCAATTCCAAAGGGGGCACAATTTTAAAAAAAGAGGGCATAATGTACGTTTAATGTATGTTTAACTGAAACAGATATTCATGCAGGAAGATAAGATATTTTTACATTTCTTCCCCAAAAAACTTACACAGGGTGAGTCAATAAAGAGTCTGCAAGTTTTGAATGAAATGAACGTTCGACCCAAGGATGGCTGAATGATCCCTATTTCAGTTGAATGCACTCACAAATACTGAAAGTAACCTCTGAACACCATTTAGCCCAAACTTGGCCAAAGACGATTCTGACATGCTCTTTGAAAAAAAACAGTACTCAGTCATGCATGATCGCATTTTGGTGTTTAGCCTATCAAATTAAAGTTGACATTATTAACTATCAAACGATTATAATACATTTCAGCGATTATGATACATGTCAGCGATTTCACTTGTTTTTTTTTGTTTTTTTTTAGATATTGAGCCTTGAATATGGGTTCCATTTTTATTGGCTCACACTGTATAGAGAGAGAATAATACTTTTCTTTATGTTGGAATAGTTAGGAGTTACTTCACGTAATCAAACTTATCACTACAAGAAGAGCTACGAAATGTCAGAAATAGTAACACATATTTTAATTCCTAAGATATTAAGTAGTTGCCTTATTTGTAAGATTCCATAATAAAGATAAAATAGTAATAGAAGGGGGGAATTCGATATTAAAAAAATGGATATCACTCCCCACAAAGCCCAAAATAATAATGTCATACTAACCTCTAGTACTAGTAGGAGAAGTAGACGCTTCCGTAGTACTAGCCAGAGTATTAGAATATTCAGTGGTATTAGGTGAAGAAGTAGATGATTCCGTAGTACTATCAGGAGTACTAGTAGTAGATGATTCCGTAGTACTAGCCGGAGTAGTGAATGATTCAGTCGTACTAGGTGAAGTAGTAGATAATTCCGTACTACTAGCCGTGGTAGTAGATGATCCTGTAGTACCAGCTGGAGTACTGTATAATTCCATAGTTTCAGCTGGAGTAGTTGTACTAGCGTAGTACTGTAGTATTGTAGTACTAGCGCTAGCAGAAGTAGTTGAGGATTCCGTAGTACCAGCTGGTGTAGTAGATGATTTCGTTGTACTAGCCGTGGTAGTAGATGATCCTGTAGTACCAGCTGGAGTAGTATATAATTCCATAGTTTCAGATGGAGTAGTTGATGATGCCGTATCATTGACTGGGGTAGTTGATGATTCCGTAGTACTAGCAGGAGAAGTTGATGATTCCGTAGCATTGGCTGGGGTAGTTGATGATTCTGTAATACCAGCTGGAGTTGTAGATGATTCTGTAATACCAGCTGGAGTTGTAGATGATTCTGTAGTACCAATTGGAGTAGATGATGATTCTGTAGTACCAGCTGGAGTAGTTGATAATTCCGCAGCATTGGCTGGAGTAGTAGATGATTCCATAGTTTCAGATGGAGTAGTTGATGATGCCGTATCATTGACTGGGGTAGTTGATGATTCTGTAATACCAGCTGGAGTTGTAGATGATTCTGTAATACCAGCTGGAGTTGTAGATGATTCTGTAGTACCAATTGGAGTAGATGATGATTCTGTAGTACCAGGTGGAGTAGTTGATGATGCCGTAGCATTGGCTAGGGTAGTAAATGATTCCGTAGTACTAGCAGGAGAAGTTGATGATTCCGTAGCATTGGCTGGGGTAGTTGATGATTCTGTAATACCAGCTGGAGTTGTAGATGATTCTGTAATACCAGCTGGAGTTGTAGATGATTCTGTAGTACCAATTGGAGTAGATGATGATTCTGTAGTACCAGCTGGAGTAGTTGATAATTCCGCAGCATTGGCTGGAGTAGTAGATGATTCTGTAGTACCAGGTGGAGTAGTTGATGATGCCGTAGCATTGGCTGGGGTAGTAAATGATTCCGTAGTACTAGCAGGAGAAGTTGATGATTCCGTAGCATTGGCTGGGGTAGTTGATGATTCTGTAATACCAGCTGGAGTTGTAGATGATTCTGTAATACCAGCTGGACTTGTAGATGATTCTGTAGTACCAATTGGAGTAGATGATGATTCTGTAGTACCAGCTGGAGTAGTTGATAATTCCGCAGCATTGGCTGGAGTAGTAGATGATTCTGTAGTACCAGGTGGAGTAGTTGATGATGCCGTAGCATTGGCTGGGGTAGTAAATGATTCCGTAGTACTAGCAGGAGTAGTAGATGATTCTGTAGTACCAGGTGGAGTAGTTGATGATGCCGTAGCATTGGCTGGGGTAGTAGATGATTCCGTAGTACTAGCGCTAGCAGGAGTAGGTGATGATTCCGTAGCATTGGCTGGGGTAGTAGATGATTCCATAGTATTAGCGCTAGCCGAGATATTGAATGATTCCGTAGCATTGGTTGGGGCAGTAGATGATTCCGTTGTACTAGCGCTAGCAGGTGTACTTGATGATTGCGTATCATTGGCTGGGGTAGTAGATGATTCCGTAACATTGGCTGGGGTAGTAGATGATTCCGTAGTATTAGCGCTAGCCGAAATATTGAATGGTTCCGTAGCATTGGCTGGGGTAGTAGATGATTCCGTAGTACTAGCAAGACTAGCAAGAGTAGTTGATGATTCTGTAGAACTTTTTAGAGAAGTTTCCGTAGTATTACCGAGAGTAGTTGCATAATATTCCGTTTCCATTGTACCATTTTGAGCGTTTGAAAATTCCGTTGTATTACCTAAAGAAGTTGAAGGTGGAAAAAATAATGCAAACCAAACCTAGCATTAAGTGTTCATGCAGTGGTCATGCATGGATAAACAGCAAAAATATGAATTCTGGGCCTTTTGAACTGCCATAAGCCCAAAGGCAAGCACAGGAATCGTTTAGAAATGTTAACAAAAATTCAGAACAACTATAAATTTATGTAGGCCTTTAATATATCACAAGTATAAGAGCTTTAAAAAAAGTCTCAAAAAGGAAAAATGGGAAGGAGAAGTGAAAAGAGGATGACAGAAAAAACAATATGCACTCCATTTGATGTTTTAAAATACAAATTTGTCTTTATGAATTTTATATACATCCCACGAACACTTGAAAAGGACATATTTGAGCAAGTTGGACATTTGGAAAGGTATCAATAATAAGTCAAGAGCAACAAATGGGTCCTGATGAAATGCAATTTTGGATGTTTTCATTTATCATACTTCGTTATTTGTTTCCGCTGATCTAGAGAGTTTTGAGCCAGGTATCTGAGAAAGAAGTATATTTTAAATATATCTTTTCAAATTAAATAGCAAGTAAACTCACCCAGTCCATTTACTCTGTAAATAGAGACAGCGACAACAAATAAAGTAGGAATAAACATCTTCCCGCGACACAGCCTTGGCACGATGTTTAATTTCTTTAAGATCTAAAACATCAAATGGAGATCTCCACCAGGCGAACGGTGTGCTAATGTATATCCTGCAAAAATTCAAAGAAAAGTGAATAAATAAGAAATTTTAGGCCTAATAATGGAGATATTAAAATTGCCCTTTTCAATGCCGTTAAATGATGAAAGCACTTTTATTCATCATTAGACATCTAGAGCCCGGCGCACACTGCACGATCTGACTACGATGCGATTTTGGGAAAAGTTGTTATTACATTATGAACCTTCAAACATGTAAAATCTTCGTGATCAAAGTTCCGAAAGATCAAAGATACTTAAATCGAAATTCCGGGCTACTGCGAGCCCCCGTGTAGGAATAAAAGCGAATTCAATTCCAAATCGTGGTGACGTCATACCAATCTTGCGATCGACTAAGATTTGAAGCCGATTTGGCCTTTACTCTAACCAGAAGAATTGCAGTTAACCGAAATTTCGATATTAGTATTCGTATCATTATTCCAAATTTCAAATGAGATAATTTCATTTTTTAAAACTTTCACATTTAATGCAAAATGCAATTTGTTCGAAAATCGGGTCGCAGTCGGATCGTATAGTGTGCGCCGGGCTTAAGATGTAACTGTGGTTATCGAATTCCTTTTTAATCAAGTTGTTTTTAATCCACCAAAATTCAAACGTCGAATTAACTTTTTATCATAGATTTTAATTTAATTTTTTTGTGTTTTTTTACTTTTTGTTTTTACTTTTGTTATTTCAGCCATTTGTTATGAGAACTCTGTTTGCTTATAATAAGTGTCTATAAAATTGTCTATCATTATTCCTGTTTATGATGCAATATCAGTGCTTGGAATACTGCACTATATATATTATATCAATAAACCGAAACTGAATTGAATTAAATTGAATTGAACTTGTCCACATTCATCCACTATAAATATGATTAATGCATCGCCTGGAGCATTAAACTGCTGCATTGTGTTCGAATATTAATTTGTGTGTGTCACATCCGTGTACTGCACAGACCATAACCGTACTAAACATTGAACGAAAACACGCCATTAAAAGAGGGGGGACATAAATTTACGTTATGTAAACATTGTGCGATCCTACCTATTTAGACCTTAATCAGTGGCTCATTATTGCGACTTGACATACTTGAGATAGCATTTAAGTTGGTAGATCTCAACTTCGGCATACACCATGTACACGGTGTGGAAATTATCCCTTATTTTTTCTTTCTTTCTCTCTATCTTTCCAGTGGGGATTGAATATGAGATTAGGGCTCGCATAGTGGTGTTAAAATTACTGTCATGGATCGGTTTTCTGTGAATTTCTAACGATAAACAGGGGAAAAAAGTCAAGGCAATCATGGAAATAGAGGGGCGATGGGAGTGCCGCAATTTATCAGATCTTTACCCCATGCACCCCGCGGTGGGGGGGGGCTCCACACATAAACCCCTACAAGGCACTGTTTACGACCCTGGTTCGAACTGGTACAATAAATATAAGTTGAGAATTTTTGTAGAAAATCGCAGGCAACGAAGAATAAAAACGCAGTACGTGGGACTAACTCGTGTACAAGGCACCCAAACAGTGGCGTAGCTACGAGGGCAGGGGTGTGTAGAGAAAACACAGGAGAGAACAAAAAAAAAAAAAACCTCAGCAACATACGATTATATTGACGGATCTCAAACTGAATCAACATGTTCAATAGCATTTTTAAATAAGCTTCTCTCTTTGGATATCTGTAAAAGGTCATGCTCATATTTGCTGAACCTGAAGGGGTTTGCAAAGTCCGCGAGTCTGTGAAAGCGGATTTTGGGGGGTTTCTATTTGATTTTATCATGTTTTTAGATGCAACCTAAAGAGGTATGATAGAGTCCATGCTCTGTATTTACTACTTGTTTTCATTACCCTGAAATGTATTTGTAATGACGAAGTTCTAACAGCAAAAGAACAGCTTCATTTGATGAAAACCACAACAGACAACCAAATACAAGTATCAAACGATACTTCGAAACTGAAAAGCAAAACATTTTGTAAATGTCTTCTCTGATCTCGACGTAATACCTGGCGCCTCCATGCGTATAGGGGCACATTTCCTTGTCTGGTTATATAACACACGTTACAGCAGGAGTTGCTCCTGGGTGATTATCCTACACTATTCGAATTCTGGGCAGTGTTTCATCAAGCGTTTCATCAGTGATTTTTACCGACAACTGTTATAAGTTACTGAAATCCTTGCATCTGATTGGCTGAGAGCAAATTTGTCGGTAAAAATCACTGACAAAACGCTTGATGAAACGCTCCCCTGTACTTCTACCGTGGACCCTACATACACTGCCTAACCCCTCCCTAACCATAAAGCTTTATAAGAATGAAGTACAATTACTAACCAATAGCGACATAACATATTATCAAATAGAACTGAACCGCTGTCACATTTATTTAAAAATATTTAATATCCTAGAGCTAATTGTTCATCTGCGAGGGTAATTCTCTTCTTTTTTATTTCTATATTATAATATCTTGATTTATTGATGTCCTGGGTTTTTTTCAGTTAATGGGGTCATTGATTAAGGGCACATAATTTTCCGAAGGTTCGTTCCGTCGCGACAGTTCATAATTCAGATAACGAAAAAGTGTTCATATTTCCGAAGGTTCGTAATTCCGAAAAGTTATGTAGGACTCCATTGCATTGTCGGAATTATGAACCCCTCTTCATTTTCGGAATTACGAACCCCCAGCTAATTTGAGGTGGTGTCACTTAACATTTAGAGAAGATTCAAAAGCGAGTCTGCCGAATCATCCTTGGGCACTGGCAATCCTACCAGAGCTCGCTCTCTCGCCTCAATCTTCAAACTCTATCTCCTCGCCGACTCGTCCTACTAGAAACCTTTTCTCTTAAACTTCTCCAATCGCGAACTTCTTCCTCCTACTCGCCGTCAGACCTTTTGCCGTGATCTCAGAAATTCTCATCATTTGAATATGCCTCATTGTAGAACTGAAAGATATCGTTCTTTAACAATCCCTTCTGTAATTCGTCTTCTTAATAATAGCTGCTTCTGAGTGCAATAATGTTCCTGTATTGTTATAGTCTTGTTGTTTTATTCATTATGATGTCACTATTTCCTTCCTCTCTTCCTATTCTTCTTTCTATCTTCTGTTTTCATCTTCAATACTTTCTCTTCTCAATGAATAATTCATGGCTATGACCACTGTTAGTCCGGTTTCTTTCTTTATACATGCAAGCGGTTCACTGATCATCATTTTTATTCAATCGTTATGATAATTTTAGAACTTTTTAATTATTTGAATTGTTGTATGGTGCAAATACTTGGTCACACATTACCCTAATTTATTGACTCTCTTTTATTATATCTGTGCATTATCTCTGCATTTGCATTTATATTTATTTTCCCATGGTTATGTTAAGTATTCATTCATTTTGATGAGCCTTTTGTGATGACTTTAGCTTTCAAAATATTCTGTCATACCATGCCGTTTATCTGTTGCAATTATAAATTCAATTTCATCTTTGATGACCCAAGGTTAAAGGTAGTTTGAATTGCGTTCTGCACTTTAAGCCGAGTCTTCTTTATATTGCAATTCTTCATTCTTCCCTACAGTTCTTAAAGGAGAATTAACCTCAAACAATAAAGACGATAGTGTTCAAAGGTGTTATTTATTCCTACTTGTTAGACTATATGGCTTCGCGTCAAAATATACGAGATCGATACGAATCAAGATTTTCTGAGCAGAATTTATCATCTGCTAGCAATATGTATCGTCTGCTAGCAATACATGGGGGCTGCCATTTTTTTTATGTGTACAAGAAGATTTTCTTAATCCAAATGCCCAATTGCCTTTTTCAAAATTAAAAACCCATTTGAGATTTAAAATATAGAATAGATATGTCAATTTATTTTTAAACTGAAGATTTCCTTATATATTTCTGTTGAAAATCGATATTCGCTTAATATAAATCTATTTTCTAGATACTGTGACGCAATGGACGGAGCAAATTAATTCAAATTTTATGGATGCTTCTTCCCTGAGCATCTATAGCGGCAAACTATGCATTCACCTGCTTTCGGATAATGGGACTTGAAAAGTCAGAATGCATGCTGCATATATTATGCTCTGCTCTGTTTGGCAAACCCAAGAAAATAGATTTTTGTTAAGCAAAACCAGACAATTTAAAAGTATCATTATAAAGATTTAATTTTTATAAATCATGTAAACACCCACTTTATATTTTTCGTCACATATGGGATTTTAGGTAATGAAGAAAATCAATTTAGGTCTTGGATTCAAAATATCTTCCTGACCGGAACATTTCTCGATGGTTCATGTACAAATCCAAATCAGCAAGAAAATGGCAGCCCCCATGTAAATGAGTAGTAGACGATACCGGGTGTTGGAATATCTTTATTATACCCTTTTCTGATATCTTATTGGAAAATGATTTAGGCCAATAAGTAGGAATATACTACACCTTTCAATATAAGTAAATTTGTACTCAGGGGTTAATTCTCCTTTAACATTTCTGTTGACATGATTCTCAGAAAACCACTCGTTACTCTGAACTCGGATTTATTCTTTTAAATAATTCGCTCTTGATTCGCTTTGTGCAGGTCATGCTTTTCATTTTTTTCTACATTCTTTTATACGAAAGAATTTAAAATTCCTCTTTGGCCTGGAATATTCTACGTAAATATCCTTTTGTACAACTTTATGCAACTTTTACAGTGTATTATGATAATTCCCTTGTCTTGTTTTAGGTACAATGACCCAAGTTGGATATTGTTAAACAAAAAAAAAACTCTTATAACTCACTTATTGTTCCTGAAACCTTAATTCTTTACTACGAGTTTACTCATCTTTAATACAAGAAACTTCATTATTTAAATTTCATCTATCAAAGGTTTTCCTTGCTATACAGTGATAATATTATTTACTATGTTTTTGTTTGTCTTTTGTTTCTTGATGTTTTTATTATGATGTGATCAATTTTGTACAAACTTTGTAAAAACAAACATTATCAGCTTTTTAGCTGCAAGTCTTGTTTTTTAATAAACCATTACAGTTCAATATAATTCAATTAAAAATTGTAACACATGATCATGAGTGGAGTCGAAAATGACCCCCCTTCATTTTGCATACTTTTAATAACATTTCAGATCATCAGCAAAAGTTCTAACTATCTTGTATAAACAAATTAACTATTAATGCTACCACCGGGGATGGGTCATGTAGTTACCATCATTATCATGGAAAGCAATAAAACGACCTCATGTTTTAGTATAAGATTTTTTTTTGGGCATAATTTCTTTGGAAATTTGTTGTATGAAATTCTTATTTGGTCCTTACAAGAAATGTGAGAGGAAGTATGATAAAGTGTTTCATTATAATAATTGTTTTTCCAGGATAAAGGATATCGGGTAATCAATCAGGACAACTCTATATTACCCTCCCCCCTCCCCCTACCAACACCAACCCCCCCCCCCCCCCCCCCCCCTCTTACTATCACCTAGACAACTATTCCTATAAAGGCACATTCCCGCTCATGTAGAGCGATTACCCGCTCTCATTCACCACATAAAAAAAAAACTCTACCCCATACTAGCGGTATTACCAACGATGGAAATAATGATAAAGATAATGATCATACAGATAATAATGATGATGATGATGGTGATGATGATGATAATAATAACAACAATAGAGGTTGTCATAATAATAATAATAATAATAATAATAATAATAATGGTACACTGTCAAAAAACCTGTCTGTAATTTTACAGGAAATCTGGTGTCAGCAGAGTCGCCATAACTTCTGATGTAAAAATACAGAATATGTGTAACTTTTTCCTATGACATTAATGTACAAATAACATCAGGTTAGCTGTTATGAGTAAATACAGAACTAATCTGTATTTTTCCCCTGTAAAAATACAGATATTTTTTTACAGTGTAACAGTGATAACAGTCATCATCATCATCTTCATCATCAAATAAACAATATAGTATCTAAGTACCAAACAGTTCTTGCGATAACTTTCACATTATTCTGTGCTTACCTATGTAACTTCTGAAAAAGAAAGACTAACAATCTTTTTTTTAAATCTCGTGTTGAAGAACTTCAGATCACCCGATGGCTTCACTGACTTCTACAGATGTGCGAAATCCAATATTATGTCAAATAAAGTTTTAGGCACAGACTGTCAGGATACGATCAATAATCTCACACAAACGAACAAATTCCACAGCCTAATGCTTGTTTCCCACGGGAATACGAGAAAAAAAATGTTGGGTATTTAAATAACACTACATTTGAAAATGAATTTACGATGTAATGCATCATTCTTTGGACCGACGGCTACCGAATTCACCTGCACTCATGCAAACGTGCAACACACTCCGATTGTGAGACAAGGGCAACAATTGTTGGTCATACGCTCTGACAGTTTCATATAATAGTTCCCACTATTTCTCAAAATGGAAAGCCCCATTAAGCTGAACCAGGACATTACGCAGCAGATAATAATGCTATTTTATTGTTTGAAATATTTTTCTTGAAACTCGTTAAGGAAAAGCTTTACAATAATATGGTCTGTGGTAATATGATTGGCAGATTGAAGCTACCAAATGATTGGATGATTTTCTTTTATATTTTTTTTTCACCTGATTGTAGTTGTCAAGTTCTCGAAAGCATACCAGTAGAATTGTCAAAGGAGAACCCCTCCCGTCCCGATCAAATACAGAGAGAGTGAGAGAGAGACCGAGAGAGAGAGAAAAAAGAGGGGTGGAGGGGAAATGGGACATGCCCACAGAAACATTACTGTATTCCGCCATTCGGCCTGCTCCCCCCCCCCCCCCCCCCTGCCCCTCCCTCGAATAGAATAAAGCGATTCTCCATGTGAAAACCTGTTAAATGGAACATCTCGTTTATATTTATGAATAAAGGCTGTGTTAAATATTTTGCAAATTATTCCATTTTTTACGCCTACCCCCCCCCCCCCCCCCCACCCCCACCAAAAAAAGGGAAAATGTTTTCCGGGTTGAAAGATAATAACAGCAACCATAAACCATTGACTCAACAGAGCAATGCGAATCCATGATTGTCAAAAGGGAGGCGCCACCTCTTGTCGAGGGGACAAAATGTTTTCTGGGTTAAATAATAATAATTATAATTTTCAAAATTACCCCGGGATGTTTTTCTGTTTACTTGAGCGGACGACCTTGCACCATGGCGATGCATTGTTTGCAATATGCTTATGATAATTATGATATGCCTTTCCTATCTGTAAATGTCACATATCTCTCTCTCTCTCTCTCTCTCACACTCTCTTTCTGCCTACTCGTATGAAGCGTCTATCTTTTTCTCTTAATTTTTCTCTCTCTCTCTCTCTCACATACAGACAAACACACTCTCCCTCTCTCTTTCTGTGAACTATTATGAAACGCCTCTCCCACACACACCTCGTCGTCAGTTGCAAAAATGTAATTTATATGTTATACCGTACTTTGCGTTTCTATGATCCCCTTATTGTTTGGCAACACCGCATAAAAAGTCGCATTTTAATTGACTTTACCTACTACAAAATATGTCATAATTTGGATGCTTTTTTGTCGAAATGGTCAATTAATGATACTTTGTTTATTCCATGTGAGACTAATTTGACATGGTTGATATAAGGGTATTTCATGTTGTTTTTGTCTTTGTACGAAAAAACACCACTATTTACGTATACTGTTACTTTAAAGTTTAATTCATCATAAAATAACCAACGATCCAATGATTATACGTCTATATTTGATTTTAATATATAACTTGTATTGTTCTTTTAGTGCAAATTAGCTTGTAAATAATTACAATATCTCTTTAATAAAGTTTAATTTTAAAGAGTCAAAGTCAAACACACACACACATCCCTTACACTCTCCCTCTCTCTATTTTATCCCTCTCTTTCTCTCTATCTGTTAACTAGACAGTATGAAACGCCCCCCCCCCCCCCTCTCTCTCTCTCTTACTTCCCCATTAAATCATAAACATACACTCTCCTATCATGCAGGCATACGCAATATAATCATCTGTTTATGTTGCCTTTGTCCGATGTGCTGCCGCTCCACCATTTCACCCATAGCAACGGGGACGCGCTTCCATAGCAACAATCTAAATGAACTTGGTATTGACTGCGAATCAGCTCTTACCAATCTGCACAAATTGAAAGGCTCTATTGATCATCGTATGGAATATATTACCGTGATGCCCCTGTTATTTTTGGCTTACACAAAGGCAGACCAGGCCATATTAATTTATACCCGATTTCTTATTTGCATTGTTGCATGGGAGCAGCTAAATATTGTTGCATTGCCGTGCTGAACATAAACAGACAGTGACATTTTTGCTCTTGCCGCCAAAATCTGCTCGAAGCTGCAGAAGCTGTGGATTATAGAATTGGCATTAAACATATTTTTCTATATCACTGACACCTTTCTAATATACCAGGTAAGATTCCTGATCTTCTGTCAATATCTTTTTTTTTTTAATCTTAAAGGTAATGTACTACATTTTCATCCTAAAATCTGACTTTCCAAGATTGTTGTGTTATGCTGAAGATTACTAAATGTGAGAAGTTATCACCAATCAATTAAGCAAAAAGATTGGTAATTATATGCGTATTTTTAATTATTCTAATAATAATTCTTTTATTCGCGGCCTCGAATTGAATCAGCGAAATTCAAAATTATTTTCGGCCGTTAGCTAACGGCCGAAAATGATTTTGAATTTCGCTGATTCAATTCGAGGCCGCGAATAAAAGAATTATTATTAGAATAATTAAAAATACGCATATAATTACCAATCTTTTTGCTTAATTGATTGGTGATAACTTCTCACATTTAGTAATCTTCAGCATAACACAACAATCTTGGAAAGTCAGATTTTAGGATGAAAATGTAGTACATTACCTTTAACATGTAATTGGAGGTAGGAAGCCTACCATCTTGTATGTTGTGTGTTCATATTTTTGTTCATGCTTCTGGATGGTGATAGTTCTCTGCCGAATACAAGTGCGTGAAAATAAACAGTCAGTTTATCAGAATATTTGTTATTGATTGTATTTCCATATTGACCGATTATCTGTTTGCCAACAGCTAGTTTAGATTGAAGCCATTGTGTTTGACGGACTTCCACACATATACATTTATAATATCGTTTTAGTTCTATATATGTAAGAAAAACATCCGTTAGGTAAGATGGTTTCGTTACAAAATTATTATCATCGTTGGAATATGCCCGCATGCATTTTTTGTTGCCGTTGCTCATCTCTCTCTCTCTCTCTCCCTCTTTTTTCATCCCCTACTCCCTTTATCCCACATTTGACTCTCTCTATCAGTGTAAACTGTCCGCTTTCTGCACTCGTCTCCTTTCTCTGTCCCAGCTTTTCTCAACTCTCTCTCTCTCTCTATGCCACACACACACACTCTCTTATTGTTCTCACCCCTTTCTTTCTTTCTCATCTCTCTCTCATTCTCTCTCTCACTCTCTCTTTCTCTCTCTCACTGTTTTTATTTCCGTAATCAATGACATAATATACATAATGTAATTCACGAGTCATAATACGGCGGATAGCTCATTTCAGCCGTACTTACTAACAAAATACGGCTGTTCTCCATGGGGTCTCTCTCTCTCTCTCGTTTGTTTCTATCTCTCTCTCTCTCTCTCTCGCAAACCCCTCTCGCTCTCCCGCCCCTTGTTCCCTTCCTCTCCCTATTTCTTCCTACTTTTCTTTCCATCTGTAACTTTATAATAATTATGTTCCCATACTCGTTCATTCTTTCTATTTTTTTAAAATTAATATTGAAAACAACATGCTCTCTTCAGGAAATCCTACTATTTTATAATTATCAAATGTAAAAAGCAATGAAAATTTACCCGTTTAGAACGAACTTTGAAATCGTATTTTTTATTGCAATATCATGGCTTCTTTTTACATGTTTTAGATAGCGTGTAATAACTGTTTTTGTACTTTGATTTCTTTCGTATGTACCTTCATCCCAACAAAGTCTCAGTTTATGTATATTTGTTGACATTTTCACGAGCAAAACCACACATTTACATCACGCTAAACAACTCCGAATGATTTTAATCATTTTCGACTCGGCAGTTCCGAGACTAATGCATCGATGAAGATATTACGCGGCGGTGCATTATGATAAAAATAATGATATATATATATATATATATATATATATATATATATACTTTTGAACTTTTTCTTGAACTTTTTTTTTTTTAATATATATATATATATATATATATATATATTTAAAAAAAACAAAGGCTTGAGTAAAGAGCACCTTTAAAGATAAAAGTTGAGTTCTGGTCCTGATATGAAATGTGAAAGAAGCTGTCTCAAAGCAAAAAGTCGATTATAGCTCATAAGAATTGGTGTATGGTGTAAAGGTTTTAGAATCACCAAAATGATAAAATAAATTTACTCAGTCCTGCTGAGATTCACATGCACTGCATATAGAAATATGTATGCGGGACTATACACAAATGTTCGGCCCGAACATTTCCGTTGTTTATTGTCACATTTTGAACGTGAGGGCATTTGAAGAGCAATCCTTTTCAGGGGACATATGTACTATGATAATCTTCCAAACTGACATAATAAGAATGAGAAAGCTCACAAATTATTGTTTACCTTTCCCAAAATTCAAGCTTCCCTTTAATTGTATGTAGATGAAATTGTCATTATCGAAAGCGTTGAATTGAGGCTTTGCTGAAAGTGAGTAGTTTAACAAAATTATCTCACATTTGTGGATTACAGTGATTTTATATCTAATCCACATGAGATTGGTATGCGGTATGCCCGCTGTAATTCCCCAAACCAAGGAGGTACTAGGATTGCCTATACCTCCTTGCCCAAACACATAAACGCATAGTTGCCCAGATCAGCATTTTATTGGACACATTTTAAATGTGTCATTAACACAGCTACATTTCCAAAAGAACGATAGTAACTTAAAAATAAAAACGACAAAGAAGACATAAGTATTTAAACGGAACATGTTTCGGAGTCATACTCCATCATCTGCCTGATTTTTTTTTACAACTGTTCATGTTATTTAGTATTATGTAATCTGAAAGTATATATATAGCACCATATCTTGTAAAAGAAAAATCAGGCTGATAATGGAGTATGACTCCGAAACATGTTCCGTTTTAAAAACTTATGTTTTCTTTGTCGTTTTTATTTTTACACTTACATTTGTTTTGCAGTTTCCAAGGATACAGATTTATTGAATAGCTAGTCGTTCATGCACAGTTTACTAGTGCATAATACACAGAATCTGGATCACTTTTTGCCGCACGTATAGCTATGGATATGATACATTAACAGATAAATCAAGGTCATGGATTATTGACTGTAAAGCTATTTGAATAGAAATAGTACAATGAACCAGACTTAATTAGCATTGTGAGAGATTATATTATATTAGATCCATACACTCAAAAAACTCTAGTGCTTTTTTTAGCACCGCAAGATTTGGAGGCAGCACCCTTTAAGGGCACGCATAGGGACTGCACAAATTGTGATAATGTAGCACTTGTACAAGTGCTATAATTCAACACCAGTCCAAGTGCTACTTTAAAACACTTTAAGTGTAATCCTTTTTACACTTCTGGTGCTATTAGACGCATGCAGCTCGCAAGAACCACACTTCTAGTGCATTAAATAACCCATTTTAGACCCCCAAAACGGCACTAGTAGTGCCGTTTTGGCAGACCAAAGGCAGACCAGGCCATAATTAATTTATACCCGATTTCTTATTTGCGTTGTTGCATGGGAGCAGCTAAATATTGTTGCATTGCCGTGCTGAACATAAACAGACAGTGACATTTTTGCTCTTGCCGCCAAAATCTGCTCAAACGCTGCAAAAGCTGTGGATTATAGAATTGGCATTAAATATATTTTTCTATATCACTGACACCTTTCTACTATACCAGGTAAGATTCCTGATCTTCTGTCAATTTTTTTAAAATAAATCTTAACATGTAATTTGTAATTGGAGGTAGGAGGCCTACCGTGTTGTATGTTGTGTGTTCATATTTTTCATGCTTGTGGATGGTGATAGTTCTCTGCCGAATACAAGTGCGTGTAAACAGTCGGTTTATCAGAATGTTTATTATTGATTGTATTTCCATATTTACCGATTATCTGTTTGCCAACAACTAGTTTAGATTGAAGCCATTGTGTTTGACGGACTTCCACTCATATACAATTTTATAATATCATTTTAGTTCTATATGTAAGAAAATCATCCGTTAGGTAAGATGGTTTCGTTACAAGATTATTATCGTTGGAATATGCCCGCATGCATTTTACTGAAATGTTTTGTTGTTGCCGTTGCTCATCCATCTCTCTCTCTCTCTCTCTCTCTCTCTCTCGTTTGTTTCTATCTCTCTCTCTCTCTCGCAAACCCCTCTCGCTCTCCCGCCCCTTGTTCCCTTCCTCTCCCTATTTCTTCCTACTTTTCTTTCCATCTGTAACTTTATAATAATTATGTTCCCATACTCGTTCATTCTTTCTATTTTTTTAAAATTAATATTGAAAACAACATGCTCTCTTCAGGAAATCCTACTATTTTAAATCAAATGTAAAAAGCAATGAAAATTTACCCGTTTAGAACGAACTTTGAAATCGTATTTTTTATTGCAATATCATGGCTTCTTTTTACATGTTTTAGATAGCGTGTAATAACTGTTTTTGTACTTTGATTTCTTTGGTATGTACCTTCATCCCAACAAAGTCTCAGTTTAGGTATATTTGTTGACATTTTCACGAGCAAGACCACACATTTACATCACGCTAAACAACTCCGAATGATTTTTAATCATTTTCGACTCGACAGTTCCAAGACTAATGCATCGATGAAGATATTACGCGACCGTGCATTATGATAATTATAATGATATATATATATATATATATATATACATATACTTTTGAACTTTTTCTTGAACTCTATATATATATATATATATATATATATATATATATTAAAAAAAACAACTAAGGTTTGAGTAAAGAGCACCTTTAAAGATAAAAGTTGAGTTCTGGTCCTGATATGGAATGTGAAAGAAACTGTCTCAAAGCAATTGGGAAAAGTCGATTATAGCTCATAAGAATTGGTGTATGGTGTAAAGGTTTTAGAATCACCAAAATGATAAAATAAATTTACTCTGTCCTGCTGAGATTCACATGCACTGCATACAGAAATATGTATGCGGGACTACACACAAATGTTCGGCCCGAACATTTCCGTTGTTTATTGTCACATTTTGAACGTGAGGGCATTTGAAGAGCAATCCTTTTCAGGGGACATATGTACTATGATAATCTTCCAAACTGACATAATAAGAATGAGAAAGCTCACAAATTATTGTTTACCTTTCCCAAAATTCAAGCTTCCCTTTAATTGTATGTAGATGAAATTGTCATTATCGAAAGCGTTGAATTGAGGCTTTGCTGAAAGTGAGTAGTTTAACAAATTATCTCACATTTGTGGATTACAGTGATTTTATATCTACTCCTCATGAGATTGGTATGTGGTAGGCCCGCTGTAATTCCCCAAACCAAGGAGGTACTAGGCTTGCCTCGTACCTTCTTGCCCAAACACATAAACGCATAGTTGCCCAGATCAGCATTTTATTGGACACATTTTAAATGTGTCATTAACACAGCTACATTTCCAAAAGAACGATAGGAACTTCAAAATAAAAACGAAAAATGTTATTTAGTATTATGTAATCTGAAAGTATATATAGCACCGTCTCTCTTGTAAAAGAAAAATCAGGCTGATAATGGAGTATGACTCCGAAACATGTTCCGTTTTAAAAACTTATGTCTTCTTTGTCGTTTTTATTTTTACACTTACATTTGTTTTGCAGTTTCCAAGGATACAGATTTATTGAATAGCTAGTCGTTCATGCTCAGTTTACTAGTGCATATACACAGCATCTGGATCACTTTTTGCCGCACGTATAGCTATGAATATGATACATTAACAGATAAATCAAGGTCGTAGATTATTGACTGTAAAGCTATTTGAATAAAAATATTACCATGAACCAGACTTAATTAGCATTGTGAGAGATTATATTATATTAGATTCATACACTCTAAAAACTCAAGTGCTATTTTTAGCACCTCAAGATTTGGAGGCAGCACCTGTAAGGGCACGCATTGGGACTGCACAAATTGTGCTAAAGTAGCACTTGTACAAGTGCTATAATTCAACACCAGTCCAAGTGCTACTTTAAACACTTTAAGTGTAATCCTTTTTACATTTCTGGTGCTATTAGACGCATGCAGCTCGCAAAAACCACACTTCTAGTGCATTTAATGACCCATTTTAGAGCCCCCAAAATGGCACTACTAGTGCTAACACTTTTGCACCCAATATAGTACTAAAGAACAAACACATACATAACATACACATACAGTATGCACAAAATCACACCTGTAGTGCTGAAAACTCACCCTTCTATAGTCTGTTAAACAGCCCTACACTAAGGTCTAGATTTTATTTTTAGATTGATATGAACTGGTTGTATACATGATGATGTGGACTAAAACCATGGCATGTGGATTTAAGTGGCAATTTCGGAAGTTTAATTGTTCCATTTCGGCAATCCACAATCGTGACGAAAATAAAACACACACACCGCCTTCCAAACTTCCCGGGCCCGGCCGGCGCGGTCGATCGCGCCCCATGCCTGGCTGACCCCGCATGATCAACAATTTTCATGTCAACGACAACGCGTACCGTAGACGTTTGGCCACACCACACATGCTGAAACATGGCATTTCCACTTCATTGCTTTTCATCATGTTTCATATCCACCTCAACAAAGATTAATGTAAATAACATATTAATTGATACTTTTATTCGCATAAAATTACAGAAGTTCTAAATTTAATGTCTTAAATTTTTACTTACCACGCCATACCTGTGCAGCAGATGATGGCTCTTGCAGGGGGGGATCCAGGATTTAGTAAAAGAGGGGGCACAAAAATGAAAGTTTGTGAAAAGGTAGACCCGTATTTGTTTGGTCTCGCCAGCTTCTCGAAAAGTCGCTCAGTGGGTGGGGGGGGGGGGGGGGGGGGGGGGGGGGGGGGGGGGGGGGGGGGTAGGGACAAAAAAATGTTTTAGCCAAACCTTTAAAAATCGCTTAGTAAGGGGTTATGGGGTCCAGTTTCCCTCCAGAATTCCCTGAGAAGCAAAAAAAAAAAAAAAAAAGGTCTTCACTCCAAAAGGAGGGGGGGGGGGGGGCACAATCGAGAAAATGGCGGATCGTCTATGGTAAAAATTCATACTTCTCTTCCAAAAGGGGGGGGGGGCACGGGCCGGCTGTGCCCCCCCCCCCCGGATCCGCCAATGGCTCTTGCACTACAGTTGCGTAATAAGCGATTTCGTAATTGGCCCATGAGCAACTTTTCGCAAATGACCTTTCCCCTTTTTTCGTTTGGATAGGCATCTTTTCAAAGAAAGATAATACGTAAGCTTGCCCGACATAGCAACCTACAGAATTCAAACTTTATGAAAGAAAGACATCGTAGACCAGCTGGTGACTAGAATAGCATGTCAATGAGCGCATTGTTTGCAAGTTGGTTATCATTTGGCAGACTGTCAAATACCAACCATCAATGAACACTTTGTTGCTTTTCAGTGGATTTAATGAAATGTATAATTAAATGAATATATGAATAATTAGACTGTCGATGCTTATCGCAGTGAATTTTAAACGAACATGCCAGTTTATGTCAAATGACCTTTATCTGCTCATGCGCAAATCCTAATTATTAGCACAGAATTGTGCAGGTGCTATCACGGGACCGTTGGTCAGCACTTGAAGAGTAAAACGAGCGTCCTAACATTCAGCACTTACTTTTAGCACTCAATTTTCTGCACCTTATCATCTCCCAGACGCACGTGGCACGTGAGGTGTTAGAAATAGCATGTCAAGTGCAAACTTCCAATTAGCACTCGTTTTTCAGCACTTCACTTTTTAGAGTGTGTAGATAATAGGCACTTTTTAAATACTTTTTATAATGCTCCAACTTTTTGAACATTACTCGCCAAACTGCGTGTATAATATATATATATATATATATATATATATATATATATATTTGTAAGGAAATAACATATACAACAGCTTTGGCAAATCTCGTGGAAATAAATACAAATGTGAAAGAAATTGCGAGAATAACGTTGCGTAGCTCAATCAAAGTTCCCCAGAGCTGTCCTCCCTTTTTGAAATTTTTGCAAAGGCTGAAAAAATGTCTCCGCCGGGAATCGAACCGGGTCGTTGGCTTAGAACGCCAATGCCTTAACCACTAGACCACGGAGACGGGTTAGTGGTTTCGGCGACACCAGATTCAATTGACCGACAGACTGACAAATCCTCAACCTTATTAATTAATTCCTTTGTCGGGGTTAAGGCATTGGCGTTCTAAGCCAACGACCCGGGTTCGATTCCCGGCGGAGACATTTTTTCAGCCTTTGCAAAAATTTCAAAAAGGGAGGACAGCTCTGGGGAACTTTGATTGAGCTACGCAACCTTATTCTCGCAATTTCTTTCACATTTGTATTTATTTCCACGAAATTTGCCAAAGCTGTTGTATATGTTATTTCCTTACAATAATGTTATTAATAATAATTTATTCCAATGTATACATGTATACATGCACGCGGCTTGTCTTTGTTCAAAACTCACCTGCCCCGACAAAGGAATTAATTAATAAGGTTGAGGATTTGTCAATCTGTCGGTCAATTGAATCTGGTGTCGCCGAAACCACTAACCCGTCTCCGTGGTCTAGTGGTTAAGGCATTGGCGTTCTAAGCCAACGACCCGGGTTCGATTCCCGGCGGAGACATTTTTTCAGCCTTTGCAAAAATTTCAAAAAGGGAGGACAGCTCTGGGGAACTTTGATTGAGCTACGCAACGTTATTCTCGCAATTTCTTTCACATATATATATATACTAATTTATAACGGATTATTATTATTATTTTTTTTCTCTCGCTTTTTTCCTTTTTTCGCTTTTTTTCCTTTTGATACCTTTATTCATATATCCAGGCCCGTAAGAGCCGATACGGTTGCTACGGTATTGACCGTACCACTTTTCAGTCTAAAAGAAAAAAAAAAAAAAAAAAGAGAGATGGAGAGAGGGAAGAAAAGAGAAGAGAAGAGAAGAGAAAAGAAGAGAGAAGGTGGGAGGGTGATTAATGTCATGATCATAGGCTGATCGTAGGCTTATCACCAGCTTAATGGAAGAACACGAACATCGAAGTGACTTTGTCTTTTTTTCCATTATTATAAAACGCATTCTCACATAAACCGGAGAACAGCATTATATCCCACAAAACTTTTTCAGCCAATCGTAAATCTTGTCAGAAAATTTTCCGAATATTGCCCCCCCCCCTCCCATCACAAATCCTGGATCCGGCGCTGATGTTGTGACCTAACTTCGAGTACATTTTTATTTTTGAACGAACGCAATATTGAATCCATAATTTCTCAAATTATACTGAAAATTATTTAGATTAATAATTACGAAAGGGAAAGGAAAATTTAAAATTACCAAACTACCAAAAATGTAAAAATCAACCACAAATGTAAAATAACTACAAATGTAAAAACATTGCACCCGCAAATGTCAGAACATGTCAACCACAAATGTAAAAAAAAAAATCGCCCACAAGTGTAAAAATCTGTTTAACCACATATGTAAAAACATTTCGCCTACAAATGTAAACATTTCCATTTTTACCACAAATGTCATAACATGTCGACCCCAAATGTAAAAGCTCATTGCTTGCATAATGCACCCACGTAAAATAAGTTATTATGAGATGTATGTGTGTGCAAATGTAAAATTCTATTAATGGTTTCCCTTTTTATGATCAGTTTACAGAGGGGGGGGGGTCGAGGAGCTGATCATCAACTTCAATGGCAGGAAAAATTCACATAATCCATCGATCTCTACATAAAACAGCAATTTATTTTATAAGTCTCAAAAGGGCGCTTCTAGTCCAGCCGATTGGTGCTGAAAATCGAAGGAATTGTGGATTTTTTCATGAAAGCATGAAATTTGGTATATAGGTAAAGTTTCTGATGCTGAATAATTCTGGATATGGGGCTACCTAAAATTTGGGTCCTGTGGCCATTGTGCCCACTGAAAAAAAAACACATGGCTGTCTCAGGGCATTTTTCCTTCATAATTGATTTATTCATAATTAGTTCGGATAACTAAAATTATGTAGAATATCCGGGCCTCAAAAATTTAGACAAGTGCTTTAGGTGGCCATTTTTTCAAATGAAGGGCTATCCCATATATCAAAATATTTTCAAACTCACTGATTTATTGAATATAAGTAAAATACTTCTTATTGTGATTAGTCAGACATTATGTCCTTGAAATTAACAAGATATGTAGTTTAGATGCCCATTATGACCAAAAAGGTCCACGAGAGGCCCAAATTAATCTATCCATGTGCAAAATAAGAGGGTTATGTTTAATTGTTTATGGTAGACGGCAATTTTGAAATCAAGGTCATATGAAAAGCCCACTTCAGTGGACATCTTTCTTTAAATTTGATTTATTCTCTCAGAAGAGGATGGCCAAGTTAAACCTGGCTGCTGAAGTTTTAAAATATGCCTACTTGCATGTAACTTTGAGTTTGAGCGTTCTATTGACAAGGCGGGCAAGCTGAAGAAACCTCTAGCATATATAGGGTCACTTCATTTCACCAGGGTGGCCGTCATATTTGAAATGTCCGCTGGTCTGTTTCAAGATGTTGCTATTGTTTTGAAACTTATAACTTGACATGAGGTAGAACTTTGTGTACTATAGAAATTGATAGATATTGCAAGTTTTCGCCTAAAAAGGACATAAAGCAAGTTTACTACAGCGATGTACTTTGTACACAATTACACCAATGTAAAGGGATATCTTAGAATGCTGACTAATTGGGAAGATTTTGGGCATTTCATTTCAAAATTGCCATCAAACTAGAAAATACTGCATAGGTGTAAAAATGTGATAGATTGAAATTTTGAATAAAGCATCAAAGAGCAAAATAGTTCTTATGCTGAAAAATTATGGATTATCATCTTTTCAGTAGTTCCTGTGTAAAAATACATTCATTCATTGGCATCTTTTCAAACTTGACCATATCTATAGAACATATGATTTTTTTTCTCAATATGGCCGTGCAGGTGAAAAACAAAGAGCAAAGTGCAGTTTTATATGTTTAGTTTTTTGCATCTGATTATAATGTACTTTGGCATAATAAAATTATTTGCAAAAGATCAGATTGATATGCTTCACTGGGATATTAATGTATATTGCTATGTAAAACTCTACACTGAGAAGAGAAACATGTTAGAGTTAGAATAATATTTGTATAAGACATTTCCAGCATACCGGTACTAAACTAAATTCCACACTTTTATACCCTGAGTTATAAGCTTCCAGACACAGAGTAAAATTTAAATGCAAATAGTCATATCGTTTATCACACTGGCACACCGGCAGAACTATACTGCCTTCAAAGGTGAAACTCAAGAGATATTTGCATGTAGGAATATTTTAACACTTCGGCAGCCATTTTGAATTTGGTCATCCACTTGTTAGAGAATAATTCATATTCAACTAGAAAGGCCGTCAAAGGCGGCAGAGTCATGCACGCCTTAGCGGCGCTACAGAGTAGTTGCAATACTATACTGACTATGGGGGTCAAAACTACAAGGTTACACAGAATTTGCAAGGATCAACCGATCATCACCAAAATCTAATCGATTCATTCCTGTCACTATCCGAACATTTCCTGAAAATTTGGTGCAAATCCGTTCACCCGTTCTCTAGTTATCTTGTACACAAACAAACAAACAAACAAACATACGGAGCCCTTTACATAACCCTGCCGATTTTATCGGCGTGGGTAACAAGAATTGCCTTCAATGGGCCATCGATGGGCCCATGTGACTGCTAAAGTGCATGGACTTTTTATTTTATCTTCATTTCAAAATTGTTTTCTACCATAAAAAATTAAGACCGACAAACTGATGAAGCCCTATTTTGCATATAATTTAATTTGGGCCTTTCGTGACCTTTTTGGTCATAATGGGCACCCAAACCACGTATCTAGCTAATTTAAAGGACATATTGTCTGACTGATCACAATTAGAAGTATTTTATTTTATATTCACCAAATCAATGACTTTGTAACATTTTTATGGGATGGCCCGTTATTCGAAAATGGGCACCTAAAGCACTTGTAACAATTTTGAGGCCCGGAAATCCTACATTATACTTAGTATATCAAAACTAAATCAATTATGAATTAAAAATACCCTGAGAGATCCATGTTTGTTTTCTTTAATGGGCACAACGGGCCCCAGGGCCAAAATTCTAGGTGGCCCCATATCCATAATTATTCAGCATCACAAACTCTACCTACATACCAAATTTCATGCTTTTATGAAAATGTACACAATTATTTCACCAATCTGCTGGACTATTCATAAAAATTGAATTTGAACGTAAATTTTATTTTCTATTAAAGCGATTTTTAATGATGAAATATTTAATGGTTGAGAAATGCCTGAAGCATGCATGTTATCGTTTCAAACTAGTGATAGTCAGAGATAACACAAAATTAGAGGGCCTACACGCTGCATGTTGTTTTGATTAAAAATAGAGGGTTTGTTGCCACTTGGTCTACAGCCAGTTGGTCTAATAGCCAATTGTCTAACATCATTCGGTCTAATCATCATTTCGTCTAATAACCAACTGGGCCAATTTCTTGTTTGCCCTCTTGCTACGACTACGGACTACCCTCTGAACATTGCATTGAGGGAGATCATAGCCCTGTCTATCACCTTTAAAAATGTACAAACATTACAATGGTGTATTACATAATCCGAACCTGATTTCTATGGGCAGTACAATAGACCTTTGAAATTGCACTTGAGTTTATTTTTTCGAAAGTAGTTCTTATCGTGGTTTTGTGGTTGATCGTGGGCTCTACAGGATTGCTGTCGGCAAATGCGCCACCTCTGTCGGCAAAAAAGAAAAGGAAGGGAGAAAAGGGACAGGGAAGAAGAAATGTAAAAATAAAAGGGAATGAATGAAAAGCAAAAACAGAAAAAAAAACAAAGAAAGGAAAGAAAAAGAAAAAAAAATTGCCAACTTTTTTTTGCTCGCTCGCAAAAACACTGGAAAATTAATATTCGGGCAAAAGGCGTTCTCCTTCGGCAGTAAGCTGTAGCTCCCCCCTCCCCCCCCCGAGGAATTTCCGATATTCGGGCAACAACCACTTGCTATTTGGGCGACGAAGAGAAAGAATATTCACGTATCTGGCAGCAAGGTTCCGAGATAATTATGTAACTTCTGTTTGTAACTTCAGTACATTTTCTCTAATAATAGTTTTTTAAAAAATGCGCTCGCTTCGCTCGCTGGCAAAGAATTAGAAATTAAAATTGTCGATATTCTGGCAAAAGGCATCCCCTTCGGCAAAGTTCCGATATTCGGGGAACCACCACATTATACGGGCAGCAAAGTGAGTTGGCGGAATATCCACATATTTGGGCAGCGAGGTTCCCAGATATTAATTATGTAACTTCTCTATGTAACTTCTGTACATTTTCACTACGAAAAGTTAAAAAAAAATTGCTCGCTCGCTTCGGTCGCTCGCAGAGAATTGGAAATTAAAGTTGATATTCAGGCAAAAGGTGTCATCCCCTCCTTGCGAAAATGGGCCTGTATGACCAAGATCACTACATCTGTGATTTTTTATTTTGTGAGGGGGGGGGGGGGGAGAATTAGGGTGCACCCTAAACATTTGTCGGCAAATTTGGGTGTCACCCCCCCCCCCCCCCATTCAAAATGTTCTAGCGAGGCCTATGGATGTTAGTTGTTGAGTGTCATCAGACGCTCATCTGATTGTAATGTGCTGTCTTGTATCGATAGCCGCCCAACACAAAGTCAACACCTTTCCGATATTGACGAATAATCCTCCCAGTATCGGGTCAGTGGGTGTAAAATTACCCTCCAAACGAAGTCAGATCAAGATCGGATTTACAAGAAAACGGGGCCCTTGTCGGCACAGATTCCATTTGAATTTTTTTACATTTGGAGGATATGATGAGCCTCCGATTGTCAATGGAAGGAGACCTTTAAGCACACTTTTTTAATTTAAATTTTCACTGGTGCAACGGTGGAGGAGAAAGCTAATTATTATAGTTGTTTAATCTTGAAGGAACGATGGAGGAGTTATTAAAATCACTATTCCACTTGTATCTTTTGTGGGGGTGCAGGGAGGCTTGGCACCCTTGAACCCATCAAGGGGCTCTGCCCCTTCGAACCCCGCTGTGGGTTTCACCCCTAGACCCCCACTGAAACCGTACCATTCTAAAATTCGTTCCGACGGGCCTGCATATATCAACAGATATTTACAGAATATGTATATTTGCTAATAATTTAAATCCTTGATTATATTAAAAATCAAAAATACTGAAGTACTTGATCAATTGCCTTTAAATCATGGTGTCTAAGAATAAATTTACAACTCAAATATTGACGTAATTCCAACTTAAAATTTATCCACAAGGCTTTAGCCGTAGCATTAGCTTATGTCTTTTTCCATGAATTAACATATTGTGCAGAATTTATATCGAGATCAAGCATTGAATTCTTTTCGTCTGCAATATTGAATCCAATTATCATAACAATATTATCAACTTTTACTTATGTCTGATATTAATAACAAAATCATTCGTTCAATAATTTCCATGAGATCTTTACTCCTTGGATTCAAATAACATGTGCATTGTTGTATCTTGACACTTACATATATTATATTGATTATCTCTTAAAATATTCCATTTGAATAAATTGTCTTTTGACGGTAATATCCCGTGAATAAGCTTGAAATTAAATTGCTTAATTTTATATACTTAAATTTTAAGAACATTACTTTATCCCATAACAAAATCATCTTGTAATTTGAAATAATTTATCCAAAAATTAAAATAACATGGTTCTGTATAATTATTATTATTTCATCTCAACGACTATATTATCATAATGTTTGGCTTTCGTAGTTCTTATATTAATTAAATCGCCAGTAGAAATCCTCTGAATTGTACTCAGGACGTATACTGTATATCTTTTTGTTTTATTTAACCAAATTGTCGGGAATGTTTATTAAAATTTATAAAGCTCAAATAATACAATAAATATATCGATTTAAAATCATTTACACTATCATCAACTCCTTCCAACGTCCGTATATTATTACCTGTTTTACACTCAAGATCCCCATATCGCTCCATCTTTTGAAGAACAACATTTTATACTACTATTATTCCAAATATTTCGATTTCCAATGTCCGTTACCTTTAATGAATCAGTGAATCTAATGTTTGCCCAAACCATTATTATTACTGTTGTTAGTATTATTATTATTAGTATTATTATTGCCATCATCATCATCATTATCATCATCACCATTATTAGAATTAACTTACCGTCCCTATAGACGGTTGTTTTTGTTGTACTAAGTGTTGTTCCTACCGTAATTTATTAGTTATGTTTTCCTGTTAAATGCTCTTTATATCCCTTGAAAATGTGCCTATGAAATGTATTATTACGATTACTTCTTTATTTTTAAAAGAATGGGCACCGGTACTAGCAGAGGCAGATCGCAGCCGGCATCGGGTTCATCCAATACCAGCCAACCCGAAGGAGGAGGAGGAGGAGGAGGAGGAGGAGGAGGAGGAGGGAGTGGTGTGGGAGAACTCAACTTGGTGTGCGTCTATGACGAATGGCTGCTCTCCTGGTTAGAAAGCCTTCCACCACCAGAGACGTACGAGGAAGAAAACGATGATGATGACGGGCCGGTAGCTGATGGAGGAGGAGGAGGAGATGGGTCATCCAGCGATCCCGCTGCTGGTAAGAATCGACGTGTCCATAAAGCCCCTGTCCCATACTGCCCTTTAACGATTCCGTCTGCCTCCGTCTAAATATTTACCTCAGACGGTTTTATACGGCGGCAAAATCAAATTCCTGGCCCATGGACGGTAGATAAACTTAGAACAGCATGAGTAAGTCTAAATACGTCTGAGAAATGTATGTGTAACGGCTTCATTGAGCCCAGCTTACGGAACATCGAACGCCAGGGTAACGGCTGCTTAAGTATGAGTAACGAAAGAAACGGCTAAACACCGTCTGAATTACGTCTGTCACTGTCCAGTTTGCGTCTTATAAATGGCCAAGCTCCGCCCATCGCGTTCCCATTTTTTTAACCAACAGGATTGGGTAACCTGACATGATACTATTTTATCTTTAAAAAAAATCATAACAGTGACAAAGAGAAAATAACTACCAAAAAAGGAGAGATGTCAATATTATTTTTTTTGTTAGTAAAGCTGTTTGTAAAAAAGAGATAAATAAAATGTGTTGGTGATAATAGTCAAAACTGACTGCCATTTAACACGAATCAACAACAACAACATCGCCTCATCACAACAGTCGTAGCTCCTGGACAGTCCACATTGCTCGTTTTAAAATTATATCTGGATCACTATTATCTTGGAACTATTATTTTGGAGTACTATCACACTTCATTTCATCAAAGAGAAGGGGTACTACAGGCAAGGGCAGCTGGATATGTCCGTTTCTCCCCGTCATGTCCGTCTGGCCGTTGCCTAGGCGTTTCTCGCCCTTTTCTCTAACTTTTACATGCATTTTGACCGTTATTCAAACGTGATTAGATGTTAATAGACGTTCCTCTATCCGTATCCACCCGTTTCTACCGTTACGAGGACTGTCTTTGGCCTGAGATCAGGCGCTCATGTATTCCTTAAGTGAATGTTCTTTGACGTTATTCAGCTGTTTCCTTGCTCAAAATGGCATTTTCGCCCGGAATACGGCCTGAATGCAGCCGGTGTCTGCTCGATCGCTGCGGGCTCCGCCGCGATTTTTAGGGGTCGACTTTCCACTAGCGAATTATGAGGTCGCGGAGCTCATAACCAAGTCGCCCTGAGATCGCTCGCGCATCGGAAAAAAATTCGATCGATATTCAGGGAGCAATCCGATACTTTAGACCATTTTATTTGCTTTAACATTGGACAGAGGTCGGCAGAGGTGCTCCCTACGATACTCGAACGACCCCTTTTCGTTAGGCGGCTTTTACGGGCCCCGGCCGGGCTCCTCCTGTCAACTCAGGAAATCCCCCCTTGGGTATACTCATAATACTACTTTAACATAGAATTAACGCCCTTCTGGCTCCAAACAGACGATATTTTCGAGGCACGGAGGACTCGGAGGACGCTAGACAGGACGTCGGGCGGAACCCGCCCGGGTGATTCGGCAATGATTTATAGGTATATAGTTATCGTTATCGTTATCGGACAAATGTGACCAGCCCTTTAAGCAAGAAACGTTATCAGGATGAGGAAAAGGCCATTATTGTGTACATACAATCAACGTTCACAAGCAAAGCAACATAGAACGTTGACCAGTTTTGTGTTTTGAGTCGCGGTTAATAGAATCTCTTTTAAATACATGTCCAAAGCATTTCCAGACCTTGAGTATACAAGTCAAAATATTATCGATCTTTTAAAAGTTTGTCAGGTTAAAGTTGAAAATTAAAAATGTGAGAGAAATAAAGTAGACATGATCATTAAAAAAATCCTATTGTTTTGTTTATGCAGGAGAAGCGCCGGCGGGAAGTGATGGTGGTGGTGACGGATCAGCGCCGGCGACCACCAGCACGACGTCCCAACCTAGGCTCCCATCACTCAAAATTACAGGTGTCAAACTGAATGTAAGTCTGACTTCATCATTCTTTTTGGTGTCCTTCAGCAATATTTTGTTAGTCGGACATCAGATCCGTTTGATTTGTCCTTTTAGATTCGTTCTCAAATTTATATCGAAACACGGATAGGACATAAGGCATATTACTTCGCTTGGGCTGCCCCGCAATCAAAAAGCTGGCTATGCTAAACGGTAATAATAATAATAAATGTAACTAATTTATATAGCGCCAAATCCACTCTGTGGAGTGCTCAAGGCGCATGTAGAAATTAATTAAGAATTAAACAGAAATGTTTTACATGATTTTTAAAAGAATCAGATGTTAGGCACTTTTTGATGTCTTCAGGAAGGCTATTCCATAATTTAGGACACGCATGGGCAAATGGTCTTTACCCCCAAGATCTTGCGACTTTAGGGATCACAAGAGAACTGGAAGTGGATGAGCGCAAAGATCTCGCGGGGGTGTAATTATGAATTAAAGAGGTATTGTATTGGGGAGCAGAACCGTGAACGCAGTGAAAAGCGAGGAACAAAATTTTGAAAATAATGCGAAGTTTGACAGGGAGCCAGTGTAGCGACTGCAAAACAGGGGAGATATGAGTACACTTGGTGGACAGAGTAACAATGCGAGCCGCAGCATTTTGAAGCTTCTGGAGCTTGGACAACAGATTTTGGGGTATATTGAACAGAAGGGCATTGCCAAAGTCGAGAAGGGAGGAAATTAAGGCGTGAACTATCTTTTTAGTGGCAGACTTGGACAAATATTTCCGAATAAAACCGATATTACGTAATTGGTACCTAACTGATCTGGAGATATTTGAAATTTGATTAGACATTGTCATATATGAGTCAAACATAACACCAAGATTGCGACAAGTCTGCGACAAATAAATTTTGTGACCAGAAAATGAGATGGAATTAATATAAATTTTACTAAGCTGCACTTTAGAACCAAATATAAGGAATTCACATTTATCTGAATTCAGTTTTAGAGAACGTTCGAGCATCCAATCGTGAACATCAACCATGCATGATTCAAGGCGATGAACAGCCCTTTCCGCAACGGATTGATCTGAATTAAAGGAAATCATGAGTTGAATATCGTCTGCATAAATGTGATAATCTACGCCATGTTGTGGCAGAAATTGTAGCAATCCAATTAAATAAATTGAAATGATGCTTCTAACTTTTGTTTCTTTCATTCAATGCTGATTCGTAGGTGCGTTCCAATGCATTCCTGCACGCAACCGACGACTACGAGTTCGAGAGGTCATCGGGTCGAGATCTAATTGTGAGACGAGGTCAAGAATTCAAGATCGACGTCCTTCTCAGCAGGCCGTTCAAACAGAACAAGGAGCGCATCATCATGCAGTTCTCTGCGAAAGGTAACACTTATTCTTCTCCTTCATGAACAATAAACGAGCTTTGGGTCTTCTCTCAGCTACAATTCATCTTATGTGAAAAAATGGGTTTCCGATTTCAGTACTGAAAGGAGACGGGCGAATTTGAGAGAGACGGAGAGAGAGAGAGAGAGAACAAGATCGAGATAGAATGGGAAAGGGACAGAGAGAGATGTAATAACTTGGATAGAGAGAGATATAAATATACATAAAAAGATTGGATGAGAGATAGAGAAATAAGGGGAAATGGGAGAAAAAGAGATACGGGGGGGGGGGGATATTATATAAACTCCTCAAAAAAGTTTGGAAATCTGACTTTGATCGATCATTTCTCCCGAGTCTTAGTGAATATTGATGTTTAATTGATACCACTGAAAAGATCATTTAATTCTCTTTAAAATGATATCATACATGATATGATTATCGTTCACATGGAGGTGCAGTGCCTTGAAATGTGGGGCAAGGTCAAAATTCAAAAGTTGCAAAATGACACAATATTGAAAGTCACTGTTCTTTTTTACCGTGGTGATGAGTGAGTTTCGCAGTTGTTTCTTTTGTTTCCATGCATCTTAACATCAACATTAACATGGAATCAAACAAACCTCTGCACAAGCAAACACATAACAAAACAAACAAACATGCATGCATGGGTATTTCAAAACACGACTCAAACCGTGTTATCTCACAGAACCAGTACATTAACCACAACAAAACATCAAAAATTAAGAGGCAGGGGCTTGATTTAAGGGATTTTCATCTTTATTGTCACATACAGAGATCTTTGATTTCATCAATTAACATGATCAAGGCTCAGTAACGGGTGGACGACCCAAGTGCTTGCACCACCGCCTGGCACCGCCTCCTCATGCTGCTGATGAGCTTCGTGATTCGTTGCTGTGGAACGGCATTCCATTATTCAATCAGAATCTGACGCAGTCCTGCCAGTGTTGTTTTCATTGGTGACTCTCTTCCGTACAGATTGCCCGAGTTGATCCCAGAGATGCTCGATGTGGTTTAGGTCTGGGCTGCATGCAGGCCACTCCATTCTCGTGATATCCTCTCTCTCGAAAAAATTGCGGACCAGTCTCGCTCTGTGGGGTCTCGCATTGTCGTCTTGCAGGATTGCGTCGTTCCCTATATTCCTTAAATACGGGACAGCTGTTGGTTTGAGGATCTCGTCTCTATACCTCTGAGCAGTGAGGTTTCCGTCAATGACAACAAGTTCTGTTTTTCCTGCAGTCGAGAAGCCTCCCCACACCACCACCACGGTAAAAAAGAACAGTGACTTTCAATATTGTGTCATTTTGCAACTTTTGAATTTTGACCTTGCTCCGCATTTCAAGGCACTGCACCTCCATGTGAACGATAATCATATCATGTAGAGTATCATTTTAAAGAGAATTAAACATCAATATTCACTAAGACTCGGGAGAAATGATCGATCAAATTCAGATTTCCAAACTTTTTTTGAGGAGTTTATATATATATATAAAAATACGATGACTGTTGAATGTTATAATGATACTAATGCAGGGAGTTGTTGTAGTAAGCGGATGATTTTCCTTCTCTCCAGAGGTGACTTGTCCGTATGGTAGATGTGTCTCAGACTCGATTTTTTTCACTTGCAGCAAAGGTTCCGAGACCAATGGACGGGACTCGAGTCGCCCTGGACATCCATGGTTCATATAAAGACGACGACTGGAGTGCAAAGATGGACTCAGCAGAAGACAATACCATTAAGGTCACGGTGAAGAGTGCCCCCAACGCCATCGTAGGCAGTTACACTCTGACCGTCAAGGTCGAGAGTCGAGCGAGTGGGTTGGAGAAGATCTTCCCTCAGGATAAAAAGATCCTGGTCCTGTTCAACCCTTGGTGTGAAAAGGATGCTGTATACATGGCAGACAAAGCTGAACGAGAAGAGTATATCCTTGCCGACAGCGGGGCAATCTGGAGGGGAAGTGCCGGCAGCAACCGCCTAAAACCCTGGAGCTTTGGGCAGTTCGATTTGGATGTTCATCAAGTGGTGTTTGAGCTGTTGGAGAAGCATGTACGTGCCAGAGACAGGCGAAGTCCCGTCAAGGTATCCCGGTGGTTCTCCTTCATTGTCAACTACGAGATCCTCAGCGGGAACTGGAGCGGGGACTACTCGGGTGGGACTCCGCCGTACAAGTGGAAAGGCAGTGTGAAGATCATAGAGGAGTATGCGAAAACCAAGATGAATGTGAAGTAAGCATTATCCAATCAATATTAGATGGCAAGTCACATACAATTATATATATATATATATATATATATATATATATATATATATATATATATATATAATAATTATATTATATATAAGTGTGTGGGTGTGTGGGTGTATCATATTATTTCAAATGACGTGTTAATTTCATAATACATTGTGTGATACCAAGTGAAGTCAGTGCCACAATTCATTTAGATAAACTCATTGTTTTCATACAAATACTGCGACATTGGTTGCGCCAACAAATAGGGCGAGTAGACTGCCGAGCTGGGTCATTTCGACATTCAACTCGGGAATGTCCAAGATGTACTTTCCTTGCTTACTTTATTCACTTTCCTCTGCAAAAAAGAGAAGCACCATGCAACAATGAATAGCGATATGCTCGCTGGTTTATGGAAAGCTACCCTTTGACACATTTCCTGGGTCCAACAAGCTTGCAGTTGTCTGTCGCTTATACGAGAACTGACTGTCTTCCATTCATAGATATGGTCAGTGTTGGGTCTTCTCCGGTCTACTCACCACCTTCCTCCGCTGCGTGGGGATCCCAGCCCGTAGTGTCACCAACTTCGATTCGGCGCACGACACCGAGAACAACATGACCATTGATAGGTACCAGGACAGCGAGGGCAACAAACTGGACTACAATTTCTTCAGGCGTCATGGGGGAAGGGAAGACGTTACTCGGACGACTTCTGACTCGGTCTGGAATTTTCATGTTTGGAATGAAGCATGGATGACTAGAGGAGACCTGGACAAAGGCTTTGATGGTTGGCAGGCTGTCGATTCAACCCCACAGGAACTAAGTGCAGGTATAATTGTCTTCATAATAGAACAATCATTGATCTAATCCTCATTGATCTGACCCTCGTATTCCCAGTCACGACATTTAGACTGAACAAAAAAGATATATTTACAGGTGAAGAATCAGCGATACTTTTCATGGTGGGGGAACTGAATTGTAGGTAAAGTTTTAAATTTCCCCATTTTGCGGTCTCCTTACGCCAGCTGCACAGCTGAAGATGGCGTGTTCCAGAATTAGTACGCCCGGAGGATAAACAAATTTCCTCCTGGTGTAAGAATTTTAGAGCACGCCATCTTCGTCTGTTCAGCAGGCGAGAACGCGTAATGGGCCCACATAAGTAATCATGGTCCTCATTCGCTCACTTGTTAAATCGACAGTAGAAATTTAAAAAAAATCATATTTTGAAAACGTTGGTGTGGAATTCGTTATAATGTCCAGAGTAGAGACTTAATAAGAAAATGTCATGAATGAGGTGCCTTACTTTGGGCATTTTTTCGGGTGATAACAGAAGTTATTAAGGCTGAAACGCGGCTAAACATAACTCTCGCCGAATTGCAGGCTGAAATAGTGGAAATACACATCCTTTAAAAGAACACGAAGACAAGCAGCTTACTTCAGCCGAGGGATCATGTGCCGTCTTTAAATTTACAGAGGGCATAATTATACTCGATTTTATATGAATTTCTTTAATCAAATTTTATCCTATTAACTTTGCTCCGCCTCACAAGAATGCATTACGAGCAGATGAATTACTTATGTGTGACTTATAGGGGAGATTGCATTTCTCTTGAAATAATATCGTTCAAATTCTGAACTGGCATAACACTGTGTCATATTAAGAACGTCTTATCAATATCGAGTGACAAAATCCTATATCAAATGCTATTGGCAACTCCAATTTACTGATTTCACGGGTCATTATAGCTTATATCACAATGTATGTATCAATTACTGTAACTTACACCATTCGTAGTAGCTCCATGCTTACACCAAGTTTCACTGAAATGGGCCCTGTTGATCATATATGTAAATTCGAAATTGTAAATTATTATCGTTATCATCTTACAGGTAAATATCAGTGTGGCCCAGCTCCTGTGGTCGCTGTGAAACGTGGTCTGGTGAACCAAGGCTTTGACACAGGGTACGACTTTACTTTCTACAAACACATCTAAATAATCCATTCTAGCAGGGGAGGATCTGGGCATTCTAGGGTCTTGTCAAAAAAAGGGGGAGCACAATATTTCGAAATTGTCTGAAAATATTGTTTTTTAAAGTCGTCACCTAAAATGGGGAGGGGGCAAATTTTGGAAACGGGTATAAATTATACCACTTGAATCTCAAAAGATACATTAGGTGCAAATATTATACAACCCCTTATATCGATGCTAAAACACGATTCCATACAATGTGTCCCGTACGACATTCAAAATTGAAAATCGTTTGATATCTTTCTAGTATCACCAACGTTGTCCTATCTAGAGATTTTTCATTTATGGATAAAATATAGGATATATGTTATAATTATGTCGTACGAGACATTACAGGCGTCCATATAGGTGTACTAGGCGGAGGGAGGGATGGGGGGGATTTTTGAAAATGTCGAAAATTATGCTCGCTTCACTTGCTCGTAAATTTGAAAAGTGGAAAGTCTACATTCGAGCAAGTGACCTTGTGACTGGCTTTGACCTTGTGAATGTCACTTCGATGTAGAGTTGCTATAAAACAATCGGTATGTCTTTGCCTTTTTCTTTCCAGATTTGTTTTCGCTGAGGTGAACGCCGATGATGCCACGTGGATGGTGACTCCTTACCCAAACCATCGCGACGGATTAAACTACACATTACTGGCACTCAACAAAGACAGGGCAGGTCACGTGATCAGTACCAAGAAGGTGGGATCAGATGAAAGGAATGACATCACTCTGGAATACAAGTATAAAGAAGGTAAATTTGATCAATCTGGCCGGTGTGGGGGGGGGGGGGGAGACTGAGCGGGGGGGGGGGGGTAGCTTTGCATTTGCACAGAAGTGAGAATAATGAGCATTTATACCCATTTATAGCAGACCCATGTCATCGCTGAGGGTTGGGTGGTATATAATAATATACTTGTATACAAGTTGTATGTACATGATGTACTGTATATACATGTATATTAATTATGTAGAGAAAGAAGAGGAAGAACAAGAACAAGAACAAGAACAAGAAGAACAAGAGCAAGAACATGAAGAAGAAGAAGGAAAAGATTAAGAAGAAAAAGTGGAAGCACTAAGAAAGAAAGAAAAGGAGTAGTATGCGAAAGAAATGAACATGGTGTGTTTCTCGTTTTTCCTTATGAATTGCAATCTTAATAACCGCTAATGGCTCTAACCGCATACATAACCGCTTCATCCCCTCATCTATAGGCTCTCCGGAGGAACGTGCTGCGGTAGAGGAGGCTGTCAGCAAGGGCATCAACCGGGGGATGTACAACGTAGATGGAAAACACGATGATATCACTTTCACTGTCACATGCAAGGTAAATCAGACTTCAATTTTGTTCACACTTCCGGACAGGACCAATATCAAGTTAGACTCAAGCTATAGACATTAGACTCTACATGTATAACAAACTAATTATATGAGTACAGGTACATGTCTAATAATAAGAAAGGGTAACAACATTTGGAGAAAGACAAATGAGGAGACCTTAATGAATCATAGCTTGTGAGATAAGCTCCATCAGGAATTACAAAAAAAAATATTTAGAAAAAAAATGTTAACAGCGAAAAGAAAAAGGGATAAAATGGGTGACCATGTATAATAGGGGCAAGGGAGATTTTTTTACATCACAAGACGAGGATAGGAGGGGGTGACAGAGAAAGAAAAATATGTAGAGGAAGAGATTGACAGAGAAGGAGAAAGAGAGGAAAGAAGAGGAAGGGAAGATAAAGATATACATCTTCATCTTCATATCGTCTTTCACAAGGGCGAACTGGCCATGGGGAGTTTCCCCACGGTCCGCACGACATTTTGGCTAGAGGGCCGGTGGATTTGTTGTCCGAGGGCCCCTTGTTATAGGTTGAGTGGGTCGGTCACATTAAAATTCCCCAACCAAATTTCAGTCCCTATCCGCCCGGGCCTTTCCGCTATTGTCAGAGCACTGCTGACCGTGGCCAAATACGTATGGGTGCGGCACCACATAATGTAGCATTACGAAGAATCTCTCTTGTTTGAAAAGAGCTACTTCTTTGCCAATGATGTTTTTGTGTATGATTCCAAATAAATCTCCCTATATTTCATTTATGGACCCCGTAACCTCTGTAAAATACTAAGAGGGGCTACCGATATGATTAGTTCAGCAATTCCAAAGATCATGGAAAATAAAAAAAGTGGAGCAAACTTCTAATTTCAATGCGAGTATAAGCTGGACTATATTTTACTGTAGTATACTGTATCAAACCATACTGCAATATTATGCATGCCTGTGTATGTTTTGCATATGTGTGCATTTGCCATAATCATTTATTCATATTTTTCATTAGGATGACCTCTGGATTGGCCTTCCTTTCAATGTCGAGATCGAGACAAAGAACGAAAGCGATGACGTTAGAGAGGTACACATCAAGACAGAGATAGATAGCTGTGATTATACAGGTATGAATAAAGGCGCCAATCCATGGTTGTCAGAAAGGGGGCGGGGTCGAGATTTTTAAAACATGATATCGGGAATAGCACCAGTCGTTCCATATTATTCACACAATATGAAAAGGGTTTAAAATGAAACATTTATTTTACAACATGAATCCCCCCAACAAACCCCACCACGGCAACAACAAAAACATATTGGCAGGAATCTTCCTGACCCTCCAAGACACAGTTAAGAAAGGGATAGCATAAGAGAAGGGAAGTTATGAGGTAAAGATAAGAAAGAGTCGACACTACCTGAAGTGGGATATTTCCCCTGGAAATATGGAATATGATTTTTTATTAAAATTATGGCAGCCCTTTTAAACACTCTCAGTTGATGGGTAGTGGTAGAAGGAGGGGATGCTATTCGGTAGGTCAAATAACCTCACCCTGTAATATCCTCTTGAAGTTTTTGAAAAACAGTTGAATGTGATTATAAATTGCGTACTAAACCACATAATTTTGATAAGATGATAAGAAAAACCACGAATTCCACCACCTTAATGAACACTGCCAGTTACCTCCCTCTCTCATTGTTTCTCTCTCTCTCTCTCTCTCTCTCTCTCCCCCCTATCCATCCCATTCATCTTTTGTCCTATTCCCTTCCCCCATCTCTATTCAGGCAGGAAAAAGGCCACGATCAAGACCGAGGAGATGGACGTTGTCATGCAAGGCAAGGAGGGTGTGACCAACGTCATCCACGTCGACTTCAATGATTACGAAGATAAGATGGACGATGAGGGTATCTTCACCGTTTTCGTCATCGGACGTGTCAAGGTTGAATCTTTAAAAAAAAAATAGTGATATTCCGTTCTTGTATAGAGCGCATAGAGGTGCTGTGGTCTAGTGAATAAGTCATCGGACTGCGAACCACAAGGTTCGGTGTTCAGATGCCTGTCACAGCACCACTTAATTACTACACCTGGGTCGAGTGTGACAAATGTAAATTAATATCTTCCTAAACTACGTAAGAGACGAGGCAGGGAATCGAAATATGTACCTTGTGGTTTTCAGTCTGGAGACTTATCCACTAGACCGTAACACCTCTATACAGTTACCCCCGTCAAACACGATGGCCAAAGACTTACTACAAATTCGACCTACGACAATTTCAACACTATAGCCTTGTCCGTCACCTATATAAATGCGCGAATATTGCAGTGACGCATCACGTAATCCGAACATGATTTCTATGGGGTGTACACTAGTGCATGGAAATTGCCCTTATGTTGATTTTTCGAATGTCTTTGCGATCGTGTTGTTTACCAAGGATGCGATTTGAGTCAGTGGCGGATCCAGCATTCTGTAAAGGAGGGGGCACAGTATTCTTGAAATTTTTCTGACAAGCAATAAAGAAAAAGATTACCAAAGTTTGGGGTGTCTTTTTACTCCAAAATTCCCTAACGAGCAACAACAACAAAAAAGAAGGTCATCAGCTTTTTAGGGTCTTTTTGCCTGGGGAGCCCCCCCCCCCCCCCACTTGGATCCGTCCCTGCTTCGAGTTGTACAATTGTAAAGACTTTCTTGAATATGGTCGTTTACGCAGGAGTTAGCCCTGAAAGGGCAAGGATGAATAATTGATCCATTTTGTTTGTTTCTTTCGTTCTTTTTGGTCGTTTGTTATGTAGTGACAACCATTCAAAATTATTTGTATCGTTGCAAATGTTGTGTCATATCTATAAGGAATTACTTGTTCATTTATCAGGGTAACTCAAAGCCGATTACCTGCGAGCACAGCATCCGATTGAAGCAACCCGATCTCGAGGTCAACGCACAGGTCAACGGGTCAGAGGTCACACTCATTGTCGAGTTCGAGAACTATCTAGATAGGCCACTCACCAACTGTGAATTCCAGATTGAAGCTCCAAAGCTTGTAAAACCTTTCACTGTCAAACAGGAGTGAGTAGTAGTAGTAGTAGTAGAGTAGTAATAGTGGTAGCAGTAGCAGCTGTAGTAGTAGCAGCTGTAGTAGTAGTAGTTGTAGTAGTAGTAGTAGTAGTAGTAGTAGTAGTAGTAGTAGTAGTAGTAGTAATAGTAGTAATAGTAGTAGTAGTAATAGTAGTAGCAGTCGTAGTAGTAATAGTAGTAGCAGTCGTAGTAGTAATAGTAACAGTAGTAGTGATTAGTAGTAGTAGTAGTAGTAGTAGTAGTAGTAGTAGTAGTAGTAGTAGTAGTTGTAGTAGTAGTAGTAGTAGTAGTAGTAGTAGTAGTAGTAGTAGTAGTAGTAGTAGTAGTAGTAGTAGTAGTAGTAGTAGTACTAGTAGTAGTTGTAGTAGTGGAAGTAGTAGAAGTAGTGTTGTAAGAGTAATATTTTGCTTAGTACAGTAGTGACTATATTAATGCCTCATACTTTGTCATACGCTTGCATATAGTGTCCTTTTTTTCATTAAAAGCCTATTTCATTTCGTTCTTTTTCTTTTCATTCAGTGATATTCCCGCCAAAGAGAAGATTCGACGGGAAATCAAGTTCACATCGCGGTCGTCTGGGCGAAAGACCGTTGTCGTCGAGCTCGATAGCAAGCAGCTCAAGGACATCGATGGCAAGGTCACTGTCGAAGTCAAGCTGGATGAAACCGAAGAGGACTAAGAGCTACCTTAAAATTGACCAGTGATGTGTCAGATTTAGAGTCACGTGACAGATGTAAAGTGATATTACAACATATGCACTTGAGGCCAGTATGTAACAAGGGATTATAGAATTGTTATTAAATTTGTTCATTAGTTAAAAATATGAATGGCTAAAACGTGTATATATATAACTTTGAATTCAACTATGGACATACTGAACAGTCATATTTCAACAATGTCATTGTGTCCTCTACTCTTAACGTCGTTCCCAGGTCCTTCCCATCCCGACTTTATACAAATGGCAAATAATTCCGTCCAATATATGCAATGTTATAGCTACTGCCTTCCATGTTATGTCATAATTGATAATTTTTAGGAATAGTTTTCTTACTTTTAGACTCAATATGTATACAATGTCATCATAATTATCACCATTTTGAGGAAATATGAATGTAATTTCGATAACTGTTACTTGAAACCCCAGCACAAAGTTTCGATTTACAAAGAATACAAAAATACAAATAATTTCTTGGTACTACAAGGCAGGTATGTAACAAATTACTCCAAATCAACTATATTATACTCGATGAACCCGGACGCAACCCGGACGCCGTAACTTCAGAACAATCGCAAAGCTTGGACAACTCCTTTTCGAGTAATTTGTTACATACCTGCGTGATAACCTGATGAGTGCAGGTCGAAAAGCTTCGTTATCATGTCTCTTTTTCGTGCCATATTGAAACTTAAAAAATTGTGCTCTTAGGTTTATCCCTTCACATCACTAACTTATAAGTTACGTACAGTGGCGGATTCGGGGGGGGGGGGGGACCTTCCGCCCCCCCCCCCATACAAAATCCTGGATCCGCCCCTGGTTACGTATGTATCGTTTAGCAGCTGATGATACTTGTCCGTATCCTAATGTTTAACGTTAAAATCAGACGTTTGGTACATTCTTTTAGGGGCTCACAGGGCAACAGTGGTGATTTTCCTCCCCAGTTGACTTCAGATTATGAAATTATACAAACTCAGCTCTGGAGATTTGCTTTTCTCCCGAGGTCGGCGTGAAATCGCTGTTGTACAGGACATTGAAATTAAGCTGCAGCTGCATTTGTTGATATTTGTACTGTTTGTATATGATATTTCAGCATATTATAAATCTCTGAACGACTTTGGATTCATATTTATTGTGTTTCCAGATTCATACCTTGTCATATCTTTAGAATACTTATTTTGTTGGTGTTTATGTGGATTATTTTCCCTATGAAATGAGAATCTATAAGTGTGCCATTATCCATTATTGTATAGGGCTCGACACGAAATCATTAATTTTGTTGCTTCATGCCTTAAACAAACATTAAAAAAAAATTCCATATAATTATGCTCGCGTATTGCTCTGGCCCTTAGTGCATTTTGAATTTCTCAGACTTTTAGTCTTAGTTTCACGTGGTAGTCTATTTGTTGCTTGGGTAAACACAAACGTCGAGCCCTGATTATTGTACATAGTGAAGTCAGCCATGTCAGTGTGAAAATCAGTCTTTCAACGCAAATTGCAGAGAACTTTGTATATAAGTTTTTTTCTTTAGCGCAAAAGAATTATTATTTTGTAATCCTAATAATATTATGAGTATTACAATGTATACAGAAACAAACTGAAAAGAATTTCATTTTATGTTGAATTTGCAATGTGTTGTCAATATAATTGGCATTAGACCTTGTAAATGTACGTCAAATATCTTTTAAAGATTTTCAAAAAGATCTTTTAAAAGATTTACTTATTTAGTATATATAAATAGCTTAAAGCGTAGTGTATTGCACACAGTCACAGGGGCGTTGCATTTGGTATGAGGGGTAGTATTGTTGAATTCGACTAAATTCTACCAATAAGAAGTAAAATTCTTGAATTTCACAATTTACCGAAAAGGTAAAAAAAAAATTACCAACAAGCAATAAAAAAAAGAAGAAGAAAAGGAGATCGTGGGTTGGAGGGAAAAGGGAAAGAAAGAACAAACAAAGACACCCCTCCTGCGCCCCCTCCCCTCACAAAGAAAGAAAGAGAGAGGGGATAGGGGGGGGGGGGGGGTGAAATAACTAAATAAAGAAATGGCCTCAGATTTTGACGATAAAAATGATAGATTTTATCACAATTTTCCCCCTCACCCCCCTCATCCTCATTAGCGACGCACCTGACATACCTGACTGTACACACTCCATTTTTTGCTATAATTATTTTGGTATGTAGATTTTTATAAGATGTTTTGCAGCATCTAATATTAATATTGTGCAGTGAAAGTCAATAACAGACTATAATCTATAGAAAATCACTCTTAATTACTTGGTCATGTTTTTTGTTCGTTCCATTTCTTATTGATATGGAGATCGGGTGGAAGAGTAGAGTTAGGAAATAGAAAGAATGTGGAATACTTTGGGAAGGGGCGGTTTCGAGAGAAGACCAATGAAGAGAGATCATATAAGATTGAGGTGATGAGGAGGAGGAGATTCGAAAAGTGAAAGGGAGATGAGCAGGAGGTCAGTGATAGAGACACAGGAGAGAGAGAGAGGGGCGAGAGAGGATAGATAGAGGGGAGAGGGAGGGAGAGAGAGAGAGGGGGGGGGGCGAGAGAGGTACGGAGAGAGGAGAGAGAGAGAGAGAGAGGAGATTCGAAAATTGAAAGAGAGGTCAGTGATAGAGACAGGAGAGAGAGGGGCGAGAGAGGATAGATAGAAGAGAGAGGGGAGAGGGAGGGAGAGGGGGCGGATAGAGAGAGGAGAGAGAGAGAGAGAGAGGAGATTCGAAAAGTGAAAGGGGGATGAGCAGGAGGTCAGTGATAGAGACACAGGAGAGAGAGGGGCGAGAGAGGGGCGAGAGAGGATAGATAGAAGACAGAGGGGAGAGGGAGGGAGAGAGGAGAGAGAGGGAGAGAGAGAGAGAGAGATATAGAGAGAATGCGAGAGGGGCGTATAGTCAGGAAGAAAGGCGGGGGCCTGGGTGAGGGAGATGGGTATTGGCAAGCTGTAAACTAAGCGATGACATCATGGTATCTATATCTACCAAACTCCTTTCAATCATTTGACCACTCCAATAACGTTCCTATCAACACTCGTTACACGCCCCCGCTGAAACCACGGGTATCGCGTCGTGAATCCATGACTACAATACCTCGGTATCGCTCCACTTGGTTGCCCCTCGAAGCCCCGCTCACTAGCGTTCTCACTAGCTAATCTTAGTGTTTTTTATCTACAAAACCCATACTAGTAAGTGGGCTTTAAAGCCGATTTTAACTCCAATGAGACATTAAATAAATGAGAACAAAATATCGAGACGTCCCCATCCTTCTCCTGTTACGAATTAAGGTACAGTACTATAAAAGTCTCAATGCAAATTGAATTAGGTTGCTAGGTCGGTCGAACATTATGGTTTCCACAACTAATCAACTTGTAATGTATAATGTGCATTTTGACTGCATTTGAAATACAATACTTTGCAAAAGGAGAATATAATTTTCGTTTATTTACTTGGTAAGCGCGTATAAATATGACTGCATCACGAAAATGGTGTATTCGAACCCGTGCTTATCTGAATGGGTGCGTTCATGTGTAAACGCCTCTTATTGAAATCCTCTGGGTTTGATGGTGGGTAGCTTTCTATAGATATGGATTATAGCTGTTCATGGCAGTCAGAATGGGGTGGTCATTGAAATTTCTTTCAAAGGATACAATAGAGGATACAAGTGGTATCTGCTAACTCGCGCTGGAGAGATTTCGGACTCCGCTCGAAATTCGATGCCGAAAGTTGCCGAATTAGAAGTGTTGAACTTTTATTAAGAATGTTTCAAAATAGGTTTACTAATTAATTTTCTTTTCCACTAGTTGGGTCTTGTGATAGTTTCTCTGGCTCTTGCTCTGGAAATGCTAACAGGGACACTTGGAGTATATTTATGCCTCTAGTGGTTGGGTTAGGGTTAGGGTAAAGCGAGTTAACTCGGCCTCCGTCAGAGGAGGTCGATTTATCAATAGGTCGACCTGTCACAGTTCCGTGTTTACAATCTCCGAGTAGTAACACATAATCACAGAAGTTTGACCATTGGATTTGCTACTGGAGAAGTACTGGATAAGTATGTAAGTACATTTGAAAATGATCAATGCGTGAATAAAAAAAATAGGCTCCCGCAATTCTAAACCTATATGTCAGTAATATTTGATGTAACGTTGGGCATAAGGATGCAGTTTTATTCATCGTTCACTCTAAAAACGAAAGTATCAAAATCACCATTTTAAGAATGCCTTGGAGTGATCATTTTTTTCAAAATGGTAGATTAACTCCTTTAACCTGCTGGATTCAGCCTTTATGGCGTTGCACCCAGCATATTAAAAGTGTTCATCTACCATTTTGAAAGAGTGATCTCTCCTCGTCCCCTTTAAATGGTGATTTTACCATTCGGTTTTTAGAGTGTTTGTGTTTATCGCTACAGCCTTCTTTGTGCCCATAACGATGTGGTGCATTGTGACAGGCCTGCAGGATATTTCCAGCTATCAAAGCATGTCCTATGCTAGAAAGATCTATGAAAATGATCATAGTAGAAGTGCTTTAACATACAACTGGTTGCATGGGTATAGCTGTGAAAGGGGTTGGGGCACCTATCAGAAAATAATTAAGGGCAAAGTTCCTTTCTACCGATAGATAATAATCATGGTAATGCACTAGTATAATTCACTATAGTCACGATCAACATTAGCCACACGCTGTTGTTGTGTTTTATAACTTTTATATATTATTGCTTGTGGCGAAATGATTTCAAATATCGAGGCGTCCCCATCTTTCTCCTGTTACGAATTAAGGTACTATAAAAGTCAGTGAAACAATAGAACTAGATGACGTCCCAAGGTTTCATTTAATATCACAATCAATAAACGGCTGTAAGATACGTTATGTAGAGTAAAAACAGATACATAATATAGGAAAGGTCCTGCCATCTTTTTTTGTTTGAAAGAAATACACAGTCACCTTTTGTGTTAATGTGCGCATGCCAAACACCATTTATTTCATGTACGATAAAAGGGCAATGTATATGCCTTGCTCAAGGGCATAAGTGCACTCTACTACAACACCTCTTACATAATGATTACGATTATTTTTATACATACGTGTTTTAAAACATTATGCATATGATGGCGATAATTAACTTTCATAAACAACTGATTAGGTAAATGTTGGAGAAGCACTAGCTGATCATGCATATTATTTGCTTCATAATATATTTGATTGACCCCAGTTGTCATTTAAATATGATATTTGATGGAATCAAATTAAGCATGCATGTTATTAACTAATATGGCATATTGTTTTTACCATATGGCTGCATAAATATGCACTCCTGCAAAGAAAATGTGATTAGGCCTAAACCATATCAGACAGATGTGCATATCAGTGGCGGATTAAGGGGGGGGGGGGCACGTCCCCCCATCCCCAGTTTGTGCCCCATCCTCTAAGAGCTGATGAGCTTCCCCTTTCTTTCTTTTTGATTGCTTGTCAGGAACTTTCTAGCCTTTTGACAAGGCCCTCGTGACTTGGCTATTTTTCTCGGCAAGTAAGCTAGTAGTGGCTGCATAACAAGACTAGCCGCCCAGCCCGGTGAATGCGCGATCGAGCGACGTGAGTCCGAGGGCCTTTTTGAAACCTGGCCTGTATTTCTTATGTTATCCTTTCTTCCTAGCGAGGATCTGCTACCTTATAGGTAGGAGTCAATCAGCAAACGTATCTTCGCATGACGTCAGCATACATTTGGTATGCAAATTCGCCTTCATCTCGAGCTAGCGCGGCCCGTGCAAGCTACTAGTACATCAATCATGGAAAGCAAGCCCCGCAGATCCCGTTGTGATTGGTCGATAATCCTCGGTAGGCGTGTTAGCATACGAATGTCAACTCGTGAATAATGGCTTTTGCTAAACAGTCGGGTAACGTCGCGTCGCGTTGGTAGAAATTTTCGAACATTTTTCAGGAAGGTGTCTTCAAGGGGACAAATTGAAAAAGAGTCCATCTCAGTATGAGTTTTCCCGTTTTCAGGCTAAAAACGACAACCAAGGGAATAAAGAAAACAATAGAAAGATAATGCAAAGAAAAACATGAACTATAAAGAGAGAATAGAAGGGTAGGAAGGATGGAAGAAAATATGATGAAAGGAAACAAAGAATACAACAAAAGGAAAGTTGGAAGGTAAAAATAAGTGGATAAAAACAAAGAATAACATAAAGAAAGAGACATAAATGATAGAAGGATAAAGATATTAAGAGTAACATAAGGAAAGATAGAAGAGAAGATGATAATTTGAATAAAGGAATAACATAACGAAAGAAAAGATGAAAGGAAAACAAAATGATAGGATAAAAGCAAAGAATGTTTTAAGGAAAGTAAGTAAAGATGGGAAGAAGAAAATGATTTTGAAAAGAATAATATGAAAGATAGAGAGAGAAATGATAGGATAAAAAAAGTTTAACTTATATAAAGAAAGACAGAGAGAGAAATGATAGAAGGATAAAGATTAACGTGAGGAAGGTGGGGGAGAAAATGATAACAGGAAACAAAGAATATCATAAGGAGAGGAAGGATGGAAAGATAATTGATAGAAGGATAAAAGCAAGAAATGACAAAGCGAGAGATAGAGAGAAAAATGATAAAAAGATAAACATAAACATGAAGAAAGGTGGAAGAGAAGATGATAAAAGGGAACAAAGAATAACAAAGTGAAGATGGAAAGCAATAAAAAAAAGAGGATAAAAAGAATAAATATAAACAGTAACATTATGAAAGATGGAAAACAAAATGATAAAAGCAATAAAAGAATAACGTAATGAAAGGAAAGGTGGAAAGAAAAAAATAATAAAAGGATTAAAAACAACTGAATTAGTAATTACGCGATGCGTATTATGTCCCCGCCAGAAGTGTAGATCTGTGCAATGGCTGTTAATTTATGTAATTTGTGATAGAACCTTGAAGATAAATGTGAGAAATGAATTATCAAATTAATGTTTTATGATTATAAATGCATTTTCTGTTGATTTTTAATAAATTACAATAAATTTGCATAATTAATGAATTTCAAAATTCTGTGTAGAGGTTTGACAGCCCCTACCCAGCCCTATCAGATAAAACAATCAGATTCAAAATACGGTGTGAAATAGAGGAGAAGTAGCATTTTCGTCGATTTTGAATAAATTTGCATCAATTTGCATAATTGATGAATTTCATGATTTTGTGTAGAAGTTTGGAAGCCCCCACTCAGCCCTATCAGATAAAACAATCAGAATCAAAATCGGCCAAGAAATGACGGAGAAGTAGCATTTTCTAACTTTTTGAGCATACAAGGACGGACGGACACACGGACGGACGGACCTTTTGTTGTATTCTTTGTTTCCTTTCATCATATTTTCTTCCATCCTTCCTACCCTTCTATTCTCTCTTTATAGTTCATGTTTTTCTTTGCATTATCCTTCTATTGTTTTCTTTATTCCCTTGTTTGTCGTTTTTAGCCTGAAAACGGGAAAACTCATACTGAGATGGACTCTTTTTCAATTTGTCCCCTTGAAGACACCTTCCTGAAAAATGCTCGAAAATTTCTACCAACGCGACGCGACGTTACCCGACTGTTCAGCAAAAGCCTGAATAATTCATATCGGACGATGGAAACCCAGGTTCCAAAAGGCCTCGCGACTAAAGTCGCTCGATCGCGCGTTCATCCGGGCCGTGTTGATTCTTTTCCTCGCCGGCTAGTCTCATCTCAGGCACAGCATGACGAGGAAAATAGCCAAGTCACGAGGCCTTGTCAAAAGGCTAGGAACTTTCTGGCTATTGCCCACCTTTTTTTAAAACAAGATCCTGGATCCGCCCCATATCACGTGATTGGTGGTTTCTTGTACCATTAGCAGGCATATTATATTCATTGCCAAAATGATGAACGTCGAAGGTGTGATTCGATTGGCTCAAGTTAACGAATTTTTCATATTGATTTATAAGCCGCAAATATGGTTTCACTTGAGTTTGATTTATTAAGAATATCACTGCGGATAGGAGTGTAATACATGTACTCATTTTTTTTTTAATGGAAAGGAAGAACAGAATTGTCTTCCTGTTGTCAGCGATACAAATTCAATTATTTGTAAAGGTGATGTCTTTGATACAATAGTTTTTATATCATTTTCCCCACAATATCCAGATATTTAGGACCAGACGATGGGATCAAGATCTAGTACAAAATGGTGCCAACAGACAAGGCGGTGCAGGCTCCACCAATCCCACGCCTAAACGAACAGGATGGGAGTGGTTTGAAATCAACTTCGATACCATGGACCTAGCCGATGATTCCGACGACGATGTTGATGTCAGCGATGACGTTCCAGCAGCGGAGACCTCCCCCAAACCTCCAGATGGAGGTGGAGTTCCAAGTTTGATGACATCAAATCCAGATGTGCTGGAGTCAGAAGCCGAAGGAGCGAGAGGAGAAGGAGGTGACGCGCCTCCAGCACAACCAGCGGGAGAAGCAAAGGAGCCGTCATCAGGAGAACCGACCGGAGATCCAGCAGATCCAGCTGCTGCAGATCCTACCCCTGCTGCGGCCCCTGCTCCTGCACCTACTCCTGCACCTACTCCACCTAAACCAGCTGCTCCTGATCTCAACAACCTACCGTCACTTTCAGTCACTAGTGTTAAACTCAATGAAAGTATATGTTATTCAACTCTTAATTACAGAAAGTCCCATTATAACGAATTAGCACAGACTAAAGCTTAACTCTTTATAATAATTATGATATACTTAGGCATGATGATAGTAATATTCTTCACATGGTATGACTCTTTGTACACTTAATGCGTAAGTTTTAGGCTTATCGAGTCGACATATTTAAATCATCATGATTGATTGCATGGTTGGATTGAGCACAATCATCAAAAAATTATGTTTTGACGCTTAACGTACGAAAAGTACTACTTCGATCTTAACTAGATCCTTCATAGGAATAGTTCCTGCTCTGTGGAATCCATTACTTACAACAGTTAGGAATATATCTTCTTTTGATACTTTGCAGAAAGCACTGTAGACTTAATATTGTAGGCTCCTTTTCTTTCGGTAGAGTTGTATTTTTCGCTATGATGAAATGTATCGGTAAATCGACTCTCTGTGAAGCTGAAAAGCGCATAGAGAATTCAACAGTTGTTATAATGAGCTATTATATTGGACGTAATTGTCATTCTTATCATTGTGAATGCAAATCTCTTTGATCATGTAAATATGACAGTTTAATACTAATTTGATTATTTGTTTGTTTTCAGGAGTTAGAGAACGCACAGGCGCACCGCACTGATGAGTTTGAACAAGACATGAGCAGGGATCTTGACCTGATCGTGAGGAGAGGTCAGGAGTTCACCATGGAGGTCAATCTAAACCGGAAGTACTACCCAGAAATAGAATTGATTATTCTACGTTTTGCAGCTAAAAGTGAGCAATTCATTTTATATACGTGATATATGACCTAAATTTTACAATCTGAAAATCCAGTTGGTCAAGAATAAACCAATATCTTAGGATAGGTTACCGCTTCGGTAATGTACGCAAATTTTATGCATACCTTTCAAATAATAATAATAATAGATATATAAGATTTATAAGGCGCCGAATCCACTTGATGATCAAATGCTCAAGGCGTAACTTGTGCAAAAGATGAAATACATCACAAATAAGCAAAAGTGCAATAGGACAGGTAAGGACATGAAAGTTAATGGCAATCAATTATAGGCCAAATTAAACAGATACTTTTTAAGATTATTTTTGAACACTTCAACAGAACTGCTATTTCTAATCCCTTGAGGAAGAGTATTCCATATCGACGGCCCAGCATGAGCGAAGGTTCGCCCCCCCCCCCACTTTGTGTTAAGCCTAGGAATAACAAGTAAGCCAGAGTTTTGAGAACGTAACAGTCTAGAGGGTATGTAATGCTTGATCAAACCAATGTTGTACTGCGGAGCAGAGCCATGTATACAGTGAAATAATAACAGAAGAATCTTGAAAACAATACGTTCTTCTACAGGCAGCCAATGAATTGATTTGAGAACTGGTGTAATGTGACTGTGCTTGTAGGAGAGGGTCACGACACAAGCAGCGGCATTCTGTAATTTTTGTAATTTTGCAAGTAGGTTGTGAGGCAAACGAAACAAGAGGCCATTACCAAAATCCAAGCGAGATGAGATTAAAGTACGAGTAATTTTCTCAGTGGCACTACGGTTAAGGTATTTCCGAATAAAACCTAAATTGAGTAACTGATAACGAACTGATTTTGAGACATATTGAATTTGTGTAGACATTGTCATATTTGAGTCGAGAAACACACCAAGGTTACGGCATACATTGGATAAGGTAATTTCATGTCCAGCAAGAGTAATTGGAGTGATGGAAATCTTCTCTAATGAGTCTTAGAACCGTACATTACAAATTCACATTTAGCAAGATTTAATTTTAGTGAATGTGAGTTCAACCAATTATGAACATCTTGTACACATGTCTCAAGATTATGGATAGCGCTGGCTGAATTGCTCTGATTGGGTTTGAAGGAAGTATATATTTGAATATTATCAGCATAAACATGATAAGAAAGAGAGTGGTGATGAAAAATGTTCTTCAAACCGGTTAAATACAACGAAAACATGGTGGGCCCGCCCACAGAGCCTTGCGGAACTCCGCATGTAAGAGGTAAAAAATCTGAAAGGCAACTGTTTATCATGTCAGCTTGAGAATGACATGACAGGTATGATTTAAACCATTCCAGAGCTTGACCTTTAACACCTAGAGACATGAGGGTATTCACCAAAACAGTATGGTGAACTGTGTCAAAGGCGGAAGACAAATCAAGGAGTAACATTGCAGTTACCTTTCCACCGTCCATCTCCTGGAGAATAAAGTTGGATACATTAACAAGGAGGGTTTCTACACTGTGGTGGGGACGATATGCAGATTGAATCGGGTCAAGGAGGTCATTATCGAGACAGTAATCATTTAATCTAGCGAACACCACCCTCTCAATTATTTTGAATAAAAAAGGGAGATTAGAAACCGGACGGTAATTGCTTAGTAAATCAGAATCAAGATTAGGTTTTTTTCAATAAAGGAAGAATGTGTGCCGTTTTAAGGACAGAAGGTACACATGCCTGATCGATACTTAAGTTTACAATCTGTGAGATAACAGAGGCTAATGTAGAGGAGCAGTCCTTGATGAGAACAGTATGGACAGGGTCTAGTTGACATGACTTAGCTGGCAATCTACGGAGCAGTGACTGTATCTCATCGGAGGTGGTAGTTTGAATCGTCTCGAGGGATGCTGATGTGACAGGATCAGGTGGAGTTAAGTCAGGAGTGAGACTGTCCTGAATCTTATGAACCTTTGAGCGGAAGAACTGAATAAATTTTTGAGCCAGTACTTTACTATCAGCATGTCTTGGAAGTGGAGAGCTCTGTTTCCGATTCAGGAGAAGATTGGCCGTAGAGAAGAGTTTTTTAGAGTCATGTCTACAGTTATCGATTAGCCCAACAAAGTAGGAACGTTTGGCTCGTTCGACGAGTTAGTTCACAAAATCTCGTTGTGCACGGAACATCCCTCTGTCAATGTGAAGCTTACCGTTAGATCGCCATCGCCGCTCAAGCTGCCTACGCTTACGGTTCTCAGCAGTAATCTCGCCGTTGTTATACCAGGGATTGTCATGACTGTCCCTAACCTTGCGAATCTTGGCAGGAGCGTGAATATCGAGGAGCGAGGAAAGAATGGTGTTGTAGCGACTTGTGTTGACATTCTCTGAGGTTGAAAGCATAATGTCACTCTCAGCAACATCTTTGCGAAGAATATCCTGTTTATGTCTTTTATATTCCGGGAAGTAAATGTTCTTTAGAGGGAAGACCTGTCTCATTGGTAGGCCATTATAGCGTACGATGGAATTGGTATATGGATGTACCCCCTACGCTCGATGGAAAGAGAGGGGCTATATGTGAGATTGTTACTTTGCTTCGACGGGAGCCCGGATAGCTCATTTGGTAGAGCACTGGTCATGTAATCCAGGGTCCCGGGTTCGAATCCCGGTCGGGGCATTGTAATTTTCTCACATTTCTTTATGATATATTCAATTTACTTAAATCCTATTAATTATGATATTTGATTACTGATAAAAAAAAATTATTTCCATAGGAATTATACAAGAACCACCCAGTTCCAGTGGGCAATGCGTTAATATAGCGCTTTACCAATTACATGGCTTCAGTGAATTATTACCCCGCTTATTAGATTTAGTTAAGTTTCTGCATTTCATAGTGCACTTTCGCCTCTCCACTGGGGAGCCTTTCAGTAAGTTGCTCAATTTAAATCTGTAACGAATTTGCAGTAAGGTCACCCTGCTTGGTTACAATATTTATTTACCCATTCGTCTTTTTGGCAGCAAAGATACCAAGGCCTACGAACGGAACATTGATAACCCTACCACTAAATGGAAAGTTTGAAGAGGATGAATGGAGCGTCAAAGTTGAATCAACAGAGGAGAAATCAGTCAAGGTGTGAGCAAAAACTTTCCTTATAGTTTCCTGTTATTCTTGTTTTCTTGGTTTCTCACCCCCTTCCCCCATTCTCTCTTTAATCACACGAAATAAATGCAGGAATATAATATTTTCATAATTTCAAATTATGTTTATATATATAAAAACACCGTGTTGTGTTTGTAAAAAAACGACTGGAAGTATTTCATTCGGAGCATCGTAATTTTGACCCTGCATTGGTGTCCCTTTGTATCATTGCACTTCATAGTTCGAAATTCATGGTATTCATTTCTGGTTACCTCGATAGTTATCAGTGAAAAGCGCCCCCAAAGCCATAGTTGGGAGTTACAACCTTAATGTCCTGGTGAAGAAACGCAAGTCTGGTGTACGAGTCGAGTTTGCTCAAAAGAAGAAGTCCATCACCATGCTCTTCAACCCTTGGTGCGACAAGGACTCGGTCTTCCTCGAGAGCGAGGACGAGAGGAAGGAATACGTCTTGGAGGACGTCGGCCTGATATGGCGTGGATCCTACAAGAACTTCCATGCAAAAAATGGAACTTTGGACAGTTCGACCTGGATGTCAGGAATGTGGTCTTCCAGCTTCTTGAGGATCATATCAAGGCAGAGGACAGGTGGAACCCAATCAAGGTGAGTTGACTAAAGGTTTTGGTATGGTGCTTGAATTCCTGGCTTGTTGATGGGTCGTTGTTGATGGGTCGTTGATGGGTCGTAAGACACTTTTACTTGAAGTCTCGAGGGCCTTAGATCTGGTGTAACCCGTGGGTCATTCGTATAGACACTTCAGTCTACTAGGAATTCCACAAATATGTACATTGCATTAATAATATGCAAATACCTTCTTGAAATTTGATAAAATAAAACGGATCCTTTTGTTTCCACATAGGTGTCTCGAGTGATGTCATCTATTATTAATGATTCTGGTCGGGGACCTGCAGGCGTGTTGGTAGGCAACCGGAGCGGTTATTATGACGATGGCACCAGTCCTACCAAGTGGAACGGTAGCGTTGCCATCTTGGAAGAGTACAAAGGAACAGGACAACCCGTAATGTAAGCAATACAGGCCAAAATTGTCAGTTTGAATGTATTATATTATTTTCTCGTTATACCTCAGGGAAAAAGTAATGTGTCATATCATCCAAATTTCACTTACAAAATAAAACTATTTTTCAAGTTCATCATCCTACACTCTGAACTTCCCTTGATAAGGGAGGTGGTCCACTCCGATCATACTATGAAATAAAATCTATATGTAAATTGTAAATATGCAAAATCTTCCTGATTGAGGTCACCAATGGTCATATAAATGATTATAAATGAATCAAACTTGCTCAGTTCCTCCATTCGGAAAAAAATATTGATATTCGCGTGACCGTCGAGAATCCCAGTCATGAAGTCTTTGAATAACCAAACTGTCATGTGTAACATAAATTATGTATAATTGATATTGCAATTTCTTCCAAAATCAGCAGTCGGATCATATTCATAGCGTGTGGTTAGTATAATTCCTAAACTACAAGAAATATTAAGATTTATGCTATTGAATTAAAGTCCAATTCTTGTCAGAGTAGACCTAATAAAGCACGTCAGGGTGATAAAGTAAATCCATGTTTGGCGCCCTCACGCAGGTATGGCCAATGTTGGGTGTTCTCTGGAGTCTTCACCACCATTCTCCGTTGCCTCGGTGTGCCCGCACGGAGCGTTACCAACTTCTCCTCGGCCCACGACACCGACGACAACATGACAATCGACAAGTACGTTGACCTCTGGGGCAATGACCTCAAGAAGGGTCACGATTCGTTTTGGAACTTTCACGTCTGGAACGAGGCCTTGATGGCAAGGCCGGACCTAGATCCTGGACTGGCGGATGGCAGGCTGTGGATTCTACACCGCAAGAAACTAGTGACGGTATACACTCTCATTAGCATTCTATACATTGTCAGTTTGCACCTACATATTTTTTTTGCACCCTTTGGGCTACTTTATATAAATATTTATATTTGATCTTTTGATCTTTGGCACCTTCTGTTTCCATATATAATTTGTGTATGAGCAGCAAATATGGATTACATGCTATCTTTATAAGGGGGAGAATTGCCGATTTTTCGACGTATTACAATGATGTATTACCAACGGATTACGCAAACGAAATGAGACAGTGGGGCTGTTGCCGAACGGGGACGTCTATAACCTTTTGTTCCAATGTTTTTTTATTAAACCAAAGGGATGGAGAACAATTTGATTTGTTTAGCCTTTCGTCGCATTAAGTGAAGGATTGAGTTTTAGGTAAGGGTAAATCTAAGGGCAAAACTTAGGTTCAATTGGACTTATGAAGAGTCTTCATTTTCAAACTTAACAATAACTTAACAACAATACAATACAATAATAACACATACGTGACAAATATAGGGATATTGCACTTTAAGTAACTTTACATAATATATGAGTCAAAGCTTAATTAATGAGCAAGAGAAATGAAGGAGAGATATTGAGAAGGAGGAATTGTCTATGCCACATCTATATGCTACTAATTTGTGTTATGTAAATATTCTTAAATGTATAATATATATATTTGTATGTAAATATCTATATTTCTTCAAGATGTACATAATGGGAGTGGAAAGGTTTTACGGTACGTTGAACTTCAAGCTCTATTCAGGTTTTTGCATATCGAAAAGTTTATATTTTGTTTTATTTGTTAAGCTCGCGTGGACATTATAAGCAATTTAAGGACTTTAAAGTTCTGATCCAGGTTTTATATAAAAGTTTCAAAGGTGTTTTTTTTTAAATAACGGAGCAGTACCCCAAATCAGTTTCAACTCAAATGACGAAGATCTCATGTTTCTGATAAAGTAAAACTTTACATTGATCATGTTGATTTTTTTTAATTCTTTGTTCCTTTTTACCCTCGTATGACAATTTGTAGAGAAAATAAATATCACAATATACACTAGTGTTAATGGGGGATTATCCAGTGTGTAATTTTGTTTGGTAAACCGAATGCAGAGACTCCTGTGCTATCGTCACAACTGCAGCTGCAGTCGCGGGCTGTGGGCCAACTCCTGCGATTCGTAGGCTACGTTCTTCATTTGTCATAGTCACAACCGGCCGTGCACCTCTCTGCATCTCTTCTTGGGCGTCTTGCACCCTCCTCATAAACATACCCCCTCTCACCTGCAAGAAGTCTTGAGGCGAACCTACAGGTACCGTGCAATTGACGCGCAATTTTACGGCTCGATACGGAGTCAAGGGCTTCGTGAGACCACCGCAAGAAGCCCGTGCAAGTACGATGGCTGCAGGTGTCAACTGTGTTCATCGAAACACGTAGCCACACGCAGAGTTTGTTGGATATGTCCAATAGCCTCCTTGCGTGCTCCTGCGTGCTTGGAAAAAAATGTACATGCCCGTGCGTGCGACGCAAGAATTTTCTGCGAAATACGTCGTAGACCACACGCTAGGATGTGCACGACGGGTTGTCACCAGTCCTTAAATAACGAACAAATCTAAAGCTTGGCAGGTGTTTTTAAGAACAACAAAGCCTACGGTTTATCATTGTCAAAGCGTCCGTCTGCAAAGGATTAAATCCATAATTCAGTTAATCATGCTCAATTACAAAGATAATTATAAAAAGCAGTAAGATTGGAGATAAGCAAATCAAATTCTGATAACTTTATTATAGCAACATAGTAATTTATTCATACAAACAGACACAGAAATCGCATTGTCATTCCAGTGGCTCTATCGGTGTATATTTAAAAATCCCCTCCATATACTACAATAGACAAACTACTTTATTAGGTATGTGACATTTATTAATAGAAGAAAAATATAATAATACACGAATACCACAAAGAATCATGTCAGCTTGGAGTCTATAACACAGTTAACCACCATTTTTTAACCTATGTATATCAAATTTTCTGTTTCACTTTCTATCTATCTAAACATCTACTCATCATTATATCTATCATTTTTCTATCTGTTCCATGGGCGCAAATCCAGGGGGAACAGGGGTCATGCTCCCCACCTTTTTGAAGATAGGCCAATGTCCCCCCCCCCCCCCCCACACAAATTCAGTAATTGGACTTTTTTCTTTTTTTTTTTGCTTTGTCAGATAATTTTTGAGGAAAAGTAGACCCCCAATATGTGATAACTTTTTTTGTTTTGTTTTTGTTTTTGTTTTTGCTTGTCAGAGAACTTTAGAGGAAAACTAGACCCAAAAATGTGATTTAATCATTTATTTATTTATTTATTTTTTAGTTGTCAGAGAATTTTTTTGTGGTTATGGTGCTCCCCCCCCCCCGAATTTCAAAATGGATTTGCGCCTTATATTTTTTTCTCTATTTGTCCATTTTTATCGACATACTTACTACCAGAACGCACTCAAGTCGTATGACTGATAGTTACAGAAACGACGATACGACGATACCTGAACAATTCATACACATGGGTCTTTATCACTCTCAAAAGAACAGTAAAATAGCACTAAATATTTGTGAATGTGTTCTTTCATTTATAATAAAATCATTTGAATATGACAAAATGTAAATTTGAATACAGTCACAAACTCATAAGTTATAATCCACAAGATATTGATTACACAAAACAGCACACAAGAAAATACAGAAATACTACATTTTCTTTATGTAAGTACAACATACTAACCCACCTTCAATAGTACTACTACTACTACTGCTGCTACTACTACTGCTGGTAATAATAATAATAATAATAATGATAATAATAATAATAACACTTCTACTACTATTACTACTACTACTACCATTAACTAATTGTATTTCTACATTTTCCTTCATGTAGTAACTGGCAAGAAATGTGTGCAAGCAAAATATTGTCCACATGTAGCCGATAGTCATTACTAATTTATGCCGTAAGAGTGATTGCCAATTTATTTGATGTAAATATAAATATTTTACCTGATCGTATGTCGTTTTAAGAAAGAAATAGACTTTGAGAAGGAATACTCATATCGAATGCATATACCCCTGCAAAAATTATAACCCCTTTTTACGCACTGCAAATGCAAATGCATATTCAAACAATCAAGAAGTAGACGTAAATTTGAGAAAGAATACTCATATTGAATACAAACGGGACTTCCATATAAAAAAAAATGTATCTTTTCCCGCAATCATATGTGATAGATATTTTCCTACATCACTCAAATTAAAACATCATGCAGTCAGCAGACTACATGTGCCTGCATCAGTAGCCCGCGGGTTTCCCGCCCTTTCTCGGATCCGAATACGCAAGAATATCGTCGTCTGTTCGCAAAATAGCCTGGATGACTCCAAATATGGTTTTCTGCTCAGTCAAGTCGTGCCCCAGCGCTGTAAGTTGGTCAATCATGTCCTAGATTAGATCCAAATAAAGTGAATTTAAAACGTGCGTATACCCTATTACTGTTGACCACATTTTAGTCCGGAAATTGCATGATTAGTGGTAATTCTAATTAAAGACCTACTCTTTACTCCAATAATTGTTCATTCGTTATGTTCATACATAAATTAATATCTCAGGAATATCATAACTGCCCATCATTTCATTCACAGATAAGTCGTAGATGAGAAATCTTAGTATTATTTATTTGATCCAAATCACATCTTTAATAACGATCAGTTTGCAAAACTTTCGAAGGCTTCCTCGTCTGGTGATGTCAGATATTGTTCTTAGTCTATACATTCTTCTACTCCCAAAAAGCAACCACCATCGACTGCATAATGATGACTGAAAAAATTAAGGTGTCTATTAGGCAAATTTCCTGAAAAGGAATAGAACTATTGCCATTAGATTAATCAAATATCCTCTTACCTGATCAAAACCAGTCTCATATAGTTCAACTATATCAGGTCTAAGCTCAGCATGTATAAGTTTACCATCTATTACTTGCGAGAGAGGTACCTCACCTACCAGTGTGCTGAGAATAACCTGAGGGATCATGTAGAAAGGTAGAGTACAGAGAGGAAAATTTAATTTGGATTTCATTTTTTTATAGTAAAGGCTATTGCTCTAATATGCCAGGCAAATGTAACTAATTTATGCAATGGTACGTGTCGAGTACATTGAAATTTTTGTTTTTTGTTTGTTGTTGTTGTTGTTGTTGTTGTTGTTGTTGTTTTTTTGTTTTTTTTTTTGGGGGGGGGGGGGGAATCGAGACTACTTTCAAAGTAATCATCTTCCGGACAACTACCGTTACTTCTTAGTGAAGTTTTCAGTAGGCGGTCTTAGTCCGTTGGTAGATGTCCTTGAGGCAATAGTCTTAAGTGGTAGTTGTTCCAGGGTGGAATTGCCCTAAACTTTTAAATAAAGATGGTAGTTCGTGGAGTACTCTCTCTGTAAAAAAAGAGTGAATTCTCACTCTATTATCACCCACGGGGTGCATATCGAGTGTTATATCAAAGAGAAGAATGACTTTTATCTCCATTTCCTTTTTTTTTAACTCCCCTGCCCCCTGGGAGTAACGTCAGTGATCACTCGATTTTTTTTAAAAATCTATTTATTTATTTATTTTTTTAGAAAGAGAGAGTAGTTGTCCGAATGCGATGAGATTCACATCAAGATTCACTACAGGTACTACCAAATAATCCTATCAAAAAGGGGGCTTAGTAGTAATCGTCTACATCTAAAAACTCTTACCCAAGCATTCATGGTGATGATCTTTTTACTCCCGGCGCTTCCTTCCACCAGTTTGACGCGGCCCTCTTGATCAATGACGATAGAACCACACATAGACGACAGAGGGCGCTTCCCCGGGCGGACATAATTTGGCGAGGACGAATCAAAGCTGAAGTCAGACATGTCGTTGTTGTAGATGATACCAGTTGAGGGTGAACGGATCTTGCTCCCAAACCTGTCATCGGGACGAGAATGATTATACATCTATAATCCTTTTAAGAAGATTTTTTTAAAGAGTGCAATGCAAATATGCATATTCATTCAAACTTTATGTCTATTGCAAACAAGGCGTCATTTTGTTTTTCTTCCACAAAACATATGCCCAGGAGTGTTGTATTGACTGTTACAGAAAGGCTTGCAGAAATGGAGAGAGAGAGAAACAGAGAGAAAGAGAGAGAGAGAGAGAGAAAAGAGGGTTGAACAAAAATAATCTCAACTGCAAATATTGTACGTGGCAACATTACAATCAAACACCGATTGTGCCAGAAACCGGGCCTAGTTACTCGTAACACATTATAGACGAGTATAATTGTACATAAAACATAATTATTAAATTAAATCATAAATTAAATCACATAAGTTACAAAATAAAACATAATGTTGAAAGATATCATACCTGTAATTGACGGATGTAGTGCAAGACACCGCGTCCCCACTTTCTGAAAGTACGTTCACGTGACTCGTACCGCCTAGGGTGGTGGTTATTTGTGGTATGACGTTATAATAGCTTGAGTTCGTGGAGTAGACCCTATTAGAAGGGATGGATGCAGCTATTTCACGGGCGTATTCCACAGATGACAGTGTATCCAAAGCCTGCATATGTGATTTTGAATAACACCGTACCTCCAAATAAGATAATTATTGATGATCAAAACTTACCCCCGTCCCTGGTGTTAAGTCGGGGTCCCTATATAGGTGCCGAAATGTTTCTCGACAAACCAGCAAAATGGGGTACTCCAAGGTTTAAAGATCACATTACAAGAAAATTCCATCAAAATAAATATTGGCTTAATACTTATTATTGCATAAATGGCATAAATTAAACAAGGTTATCCAAATTCAACGCTTGGAAACATTTGAAGTAATGATTATTATCAATTATAAAACGGTAAAATACAGCCCCCGATATAGCAGCTGAATAGCTCCTCGAACGCTGCTGAGATGTGTGACGACACACCAGGGACCAGTCCTGTCTAAGCAGACGATGTCCCATAACATCTTACACATTTTTTCAGTGCCTGTTTTGTCATCTCCTCTTCACTTATTTCTCTTACTTGACTAGCGTCAGTCTTAATGTTAGTCTGTTGCCTCACTCTTAACTTCGTGTATGGTATTATTTTTATGAAAAATGCAGCGTTAAAAAAATAAAGGAATCAGTCACTTGTAAACAAAATAAGACGCCATTGTATTTTCAGCTGCTTGCACCGGGGCATGTTCGGCGTTTCAAGAGGGAACGAATACCATCCGTGCTATTATTCGGAGGGTTTTTCAATTTGAAAGTGGGGTTTATTTCATTGATCATTGACCCTTCTCCTGTGTATTTACAATCAAACGGTTTTAGTTATCAGAATCAGTTTCACTTTCCCTTTTAGAATGGTGTGAAATAAGGTCATGTTTAAATATACAAAACTCTTTATAATTTGATAAATAATTGCATTGCAAATACGTTCATTCATTATAGGACGTCGTCTGCTTAAGCAGGCTTGGTCCCTAGTGTGACGACATCAAATCATCACTGTATTTCTGGCGAATCCTCGGATATTCCAGATGCTGAGAAGAGCTTTTATTTATGTTGTTTTTATAATCATCAGATACGCAGTTGACATAAAACTTATACGATTGCCATCTGTAAGCTTCCCAGTTTCTAGTGATACATTAATTGCCATATTTGTGATTTTCTTTGGATAGCTACTTTAACATCTTTAAAAAGCATTATTTGCCGAAAATTTTCTGTCACTCCCATGAAAAATAAGAAGAAGAAAAAAAAGAGTCTCGTAATTTTCAGGGCCGTTTTCATCCTTGATAGTGATGACGGCCCTTCTGATGTACAACCCCCCCCCCCAAAAAAAAAAACAAAAACAAAAACAAAAACAAAAACAAAAACATCTACAACCAAAAGTCTGGAACTATGCTTCTTTGGAACTGTTTGAAATACTTGAGAGTTATTTCTGTTATAACTTTTATTAAAAGAGAAAGAAAAAAATACTGTTATATTTGTTGGGCCTCTAAAATAGGGCGAGGCCTTCGGTCCAAATAGGGGATACACCACTCCATAGACTAACCTGTTGTACACTGGGTGTATCGGCGTCCCCCAGTTGGCTCCTGAGTCCAAATCCAAAGCGACTGGCCTCTAAGAATCGATGATAGGTTCTCACCAGGTTTGGACCGGGTTTGAAGTCATCGTGTGTTAAATTGAATGCTATAAAGTGGTATAATAATTATAATAATAATAATAATAATAATAATAATATCTATCAAGCTCTTCTAACATTTCTAGTCTTTTCAGACAGGTAAAAATGGTCACCAGGTGAACGTCGAATGTAGTAAAATAATGCTTTTACTTTATATTAACATTCACATTCCGGGGTGGGGGGGTGGTCAAAGAATATAGGCTATGGGGGGGGGCTTCAGAAAGTCGGAGTCTGATATCCCCTTTGTCCGTTTTTGTTGATGATGTAAAGTCATATACTTCATTTTGACAAAATTCGGTTAATTGTGGTGAAATCGACCCGACTTTGGGTCTTTTTCGCGGGCTCTTGGAATAATTGTTATAGTTACTTTTTTTAATTTGAATTGCCCAGATTGTTTAGGTAACTTTAAAGGGTTAAAACTTATAGGGGCACTTTCGGGACAGGCTTCGATGAAGTGGTTCTTACATGACATAACGTTGACGATGAATTGTAGTACTGGACCACCGGACGGAAATCGGGGTGCTAACAGCGTCATACCACCAGGTAGCTGGGACCTCAGGACGTCACCCGAGAGTGTTGAGTAAGTGCTTAGATCTCGTAAGGTTAAGATACCACCTAAAAGAGGGATATAAAGTTATTAATAATGATGATGTTTGAAACATGAATGTCTTACAATATCAAGATGCGTTATTCAAAACTTAGATTTCTGTGCATGAATGCTATATAGATATTGCATAAAGTCATTATCATTTCGACATAAAATATAGATCTGATTATCATGATGGGGATGTTGATGATGGTGATAATAATGGTGGTAATGATGACGACGATGATGATGATGATGGCGACAAAGCTTATTCTTCTAAAGGCTGTGACAATTAGGAATACATCCCATGAATTGTTGTTCTACGCTGATGGTTATAGGAGCAGCTGCTTTATCGTTACCGATAGGGTTTGAGTTAGAAATAAGTTTAGGGTCAGGGTAATATAATTTATAACCACGCTAACGGGGGAAAATATGTGCCGGCATAAGTAGTCATCAGAACAATATGCATGATATCAGTCCAGGGGTGTTTCATAAAGCTGTTCGTAATTTAAGCACGACTTTACGAGCGACTGGTGACCAGTTCTTGTGCTAAATGATTGAGAATCTGATTAGTATAGCACCCAAGAACATGTTCCAGTCATGAGGTAACTCCAACCGTTTTGAACAGGATTTGACATATTTCGACTTACCCATTTCTTCCACTTCGTCAATGAGTTTTCGTGCCGTGTCTCCACTGTAGAATTCGTCGGATCCGTTCACAGATATAGCTCGTAGAGTGTTTGCTAGGGCGATATTCTGGACTAGATCTCCCTCGCGTTTGTGGCTCCCATCTTCCTTCATGTAGATATCCCTTTCAAAATATGAAAGAGTGTAAAGGGAACATTAGTTCAGGCAACTTATGTGTGAAATCGTACTTTTACCTGTATTGCATTTCTTAACCTGAAAAAGGCCGGGCCTAGGTTTTAAAGACCGCTGAGGGGGGATTCTAAATTGACGATGCGGTCTAGTTCCTTTTAAAGGAAATTTTAAATGAATATGAAACGAAATGGTGTGAGCAAAATTTCGCGGAGGTCTGTCGCTATATGCGGTAGAGATTTTGAGGGGAAGGGGGCATGATGCCCCACCCCGGTCCGATTTAAAAACTCCGAAAAGTCCCTGCCTTTGGGGGTCAAGAGCCGATAAGCATGCATCATTTACGGCAGTCATCACCATGATCAGAATGACAATTCGAACATAATTTTCGCTCGCTATTAATTTTTTTTTTTTTTAAGTTGTAGATTGATTTTCGGGTACTGTGATTTTAGGCTACTGTGCTCTTATAGGCCCATGATTATTTTTAACAGAAAAAAAATTGACAGCAATTAGATGTCACAATAAACAATAAAAGGAAATAAAGTCCAAAAGACCAACAGCATTATAGTTTCTACGATCTATACTTCGGCGGCAATTGTTCCAGGGCCAATCGCTTCCCTGTCATTTTCACAACCGAATTCCTAATTTCATCTCAGAACCACGCACTATAGCTAACCGTAACAATAAGCTTAACCGGAACTTGGAACTTAAACGTAGCCCTCACCTAACCCTATGATCTTTCACAAATAAAACCCGAAACAATGATGTCGCCGAAGCAAATTTCACAAAACATAAGAGTCCCTTTATGGAAAGAGTTACGACATAAACGTCCGATTTCTACAAACAAAATAGCGCTTAAATTCTTTCCGATTTATATAGAGCATAAGATTATAAACGCACTTGAATATAAATGTTGCATAATAGTGTAAACAAAATGGCGTCCAAATCATTATTGTTTTAACAATCCTACACATGGACTCTAACCAAACACATAGCTAGTTCAGAGATATAGTTACGTCAACGGAAGTTGCTCCCTCCTAAATATTACATGGAGGGAACTATTCAGAGCTTCATGACTGCGCTCCCGTAGATTGTCAAAACCATATGTCATTATTATCCATCTCAATACGCGATGATTAAACATACCAAGCGCCCTCATATTCGCTCAATTGTTTATCTGACGCCATCTTGCTTAGCGTATCCTCCAGATGAGCCGTGACTTTGTAGCCTTTCTCTGCGAGTTCGATGACCGGTATAAACAGGTCCTCCCAAGGTAGCGTGCCATACTTTTGATGAGCATCCCACAGACCACGTACTTCTCCTGGAACGGCCGTTGAATTGATACCTGAAAACGAATTGAAAAAGTTTGTAATTTCAAGTCTCTTTTTTTTATTTCCCATTAATCTAGCAACATTTATATAAATATTTATATGAATAATTATTTTCTCGACTTATTTTCTCAATGTGTTTCTTCATTTTGATCATCCTTTGCAATGTAATGAGTTAAACTTTAAATATCTTGTTTTCAAGATGTTTTTCGTGATTTCTTTGAGAATGCTGAAATAAAGTGTAAGTGAGACAGAGACAGAGACAGAGAGACATATTGAAGCAAATAAATGAATTGAACGCCTCAAAGTTATCAACCAAGAACAAAAAAACGCAAGTCGTTCCCGCCTGATAGGGCATGATTCATAGAGCATTTTTTTCTCTTTTCGAGAATGTTATCCCGATAAAGGCTCTCTTTCTCTCTCTCTCTGTCATACATAATCATAATTATTTGTGTGTCAAATTATCTATATTATGATACTGGTGCTTCGAAACGTGTTATGGTATTTTGCCGCTTAGTTTAGTTCACAATAATTTACACCTCCGTGTATATCTCCATCTAACTTAAAGGTAAAACCAAAATTAACATAAAGGCAATTTGGAGCCCATAGAGACTTCATTATGGGCTATACAAACACGGAATATCATTATCATTATAACTAGTTCATATGCCACTACGAATATTCGAGCTTATTAAAGTTACTCTTCAAAATAAAATTGAAATTCTAGATTCTAATGACCATTACCGGTACGGGATCCCGCGGCGAGCCGATTGGCCACGTACGCCTCATTGGCCGCTGATGGAGCCGTCTCTCTGGCGTCAATGAAGAGTGGTGTTCCGGTGGCTGCGTCGTAAATGACCATGAAGAAACCCCCGCCTAGTCCCGAGCTTTGCCCGTTCACTAACCCGATACATAGCAGGCTGGTGACGGCTGCATCCACCGCCGAGCCTCCCCGTTTGAGGATGTCTCTGTACGCCGTAGATGGGAAGGAAGATGACGATTGCTTGATATTAAAGTGGCATTATACTGGCAAAAATTGAACAGCGCCATCTTACAGTGATTGCTAAATTAAACTTATAATTTGAATATTAATTTTATTTTGAATTTTGACAACTAGCTTGTTTGGATAATAGGCAAATTTTATATTTCAAACTGTTATTTTTGACTTGGCATTGTGGACAATTGTGTGCAGGTGCATCCTAAGCTTTTACAAGCTAGAATAGGGCATGATGGGAAAATGAGAGGCACAAACACATGAAATCCTGTTGAAAGATGGTGCTATTTAGGAGCTCCAGTTTACTGTCACTTTAACTGCAAATAATACCGCCACTCATTATTTTTCAGCACAACACCTCTACTTTCTTATGGGGGAGGGGTGTCTAACCATTCCAAAGTGAAATATGGGGACTTGGTCATAACGTTAGTGATTTTTTTTCTTCATGTAAGCAAGCTCAAGACTATAGTTAATTGAGTGGACAGCTCGCTCATTTGGGCATACACGTATTATCATATATATTTTTTTCCTCATTTTTTTTTCCCTCATTGTATCTGATGGATATATGCATTTCTGTTAAACTCCCTGAGTCATTTACTACATACTATTGCATTTAAATCTTTAGATTAATCATGAAATATTATTAATTGTATTTTGGATTGTTGTAAAGCGCAAAGAGAATTTATTATCATGCGCTATATATAAAAAATGAATTTATTAATATTATTATTATTATTATAGTGGCTACAGCTTGGATACATGAATACTCGCAATTTATGACAAACAAAAGTTTGACATTTGGCCCAACTAAAGATGTATTTTTATTTTTTAAAGAAGTAATCATAATCGTACAAATTTTTTTTGAAATTGGAAAATAATGCCAAAACTTTGTTGGGGACATAATATCCTCATGTCAGGTACTTTTTGCCAAGTATTTCTAAGAATGCAGATTATTTATTCTAGCGATAAATTTAAAGAAATCGGGTAATTGCATACTTTCCCATAATGGAGCAGATCTCAGCGTCTGTCACGACTGCAGCACGGCGATACACAGAGGACTTCTGATCGGTAGCGCCCCCTGACGGCATGTTGTTGTGAGATTTCTGGCTGCTCAACACAGCGACGACAACCGTGAAAACAACGGCTACTAATAGCCCTATTGTGAGTATAATACAGCATTTCCACGAGCCACCGAATCTGAGAGAAAATAGAGGTGGTGAGAAAGAGAGATAGAGAGAGAGAGAGAGAGAGAGAGCGAGAGGGGCGGGGAGGGGTGGGGAGAGACAGATAGAGAGAGGGAGGGAGAGTGAGATATATATAATAGAGAGAGAGGGTGAGAGAAGGGGGTGGGGAGGAGGCACACACAGAGAGGGGGTGGAGGGTATGGGGAGGGGCAGATGAGAGAGAGGGAGAGAGAGAGAGAGAGAGAGAGAGAGAGAGCGAGAGAGAGAGAGAGAGGGAGTGAGAGAAAGTGGGAAGTGTGGGGGTGTGGAGGGACAAAGAAAGAAAGAAAGAGACAAAAAGAAAACAAACATATAATTCTACTTTTTCCGGCAAAAATATTTTGGGTGAAACCCAATGGATTAAACCACGGTTGTTAAAAATCACAGGGGGCCAGATATTACTGAAAATGTATGTGAGTCTTTCTATGCACTCGACAAATTAGAGACGGAAACTCATCAAATTAGCTAACGAAGTTACGTAATAACTCAAACTCTACTTCCGGAAGTCCAGGAATCGTTAATATATTTGTACATCTTTCAACTAGAAAACTCACTCACCATACCGTTTCGTCTACGTAAAGACGAGGTTGCATTTATTACAATAGCGCATTGATAGTGCGTGTTGAAAAGGGATCTTTCTATGAATAAATTAGGAATGCCGGGTTTTGTTTGCTTTTACTTGGAAATTTTCCGGAAAAAATGAGAAGAATCTGAAGTTCATAGCTAGTTTGAGGGGTATCGTTTATAGAGATGGAAAGTAGGAATAATGGCTCTAGAATAACATGGTTGACAGCTATGTGTGTTCTTATAATCCTCTTTTGCTCCTGAGGTTTGGACGATTGAAGGGGAGAATCCACCCTGGTATCAAGTTGGTATTAAAATAAGCAGAAAAATAAAAGAAAAAGATTTATGGAAGTTTGAGCAAAATCCGACGTGAAATAAGATATGAAATCTGCGTGATAACCTGATGAATTGCAGATCGAAAAGCTTCGTTATCATTTTAATTTGTTATCGTTTTAATGTTTTGATATGTTACTGTTTAAAGCCATTTGGAAATTCTGTAGTACCAATAAATTGTTTGTGAATAATAGAAATATGAATTTTGAATTTTTGAAGTTGTAAGAAATCAAACACAAATTGGCAACTCTCTGAAGTATCTTGCGAGCTCCTCTCCCATTTGCCGTGTACTTATAAAATAATCATAAATTTCCATTTTCTCTATAGAAAATATTTAATCATACATGCACCGTTGATTGCACATTTTTTTTACACAAAACCTGAATGAAACCAATCCATTCCACCATAAACAACTAAGAAAATGAAAATAATATGTGATTTTTCTTTTGTACTGAGTTAATGGGAGAGGAGCTAGCAAGATAAGTCACTGCGTTGCCAATTTGTGTTTGGTTGACTATAAATTCAAAAACCCATAACTTTCTTATTTCTTCTTGGATGTTGCTTAACTTTCACTTTCTGTGTTTCTCTTTTTTCTGCTATTATTAAAATAAACTAAATTCCAGGGTGGACTTCCCATTTAATAAGCCAGTTCGTAATTACAATTTGCGCATGTGCAGATAAGGTCACTTGTACAGAGCACAATTGACCTTTATACGCTTTCATAGTGTGCACATGTTAAATAAGTTGCGCGTCCACCAAAACAGATGCGCGTGCGCGTACAGATTGGGGTCATGTTAGGGTCATTTGTACCATGTGCTCATTACGAACTGGCTTATTGGAGCCTCCTATAGAGTACCGAAGTGATGACGTCACAAAAAGCTATTTTTTCATTTTGACATTTTTTATACCATATCTCAAAGGAGCATGGTGAAAAACATCCAGAGCCCAAATTTTATGGCAATTGGCTCATTGGGCCCCGATATATGGCTGCATGGATACCTCCTTAGCCCCACTGAAGTCAGTGTTAAATTGGCCTGGTTCTAAACTGTCAAGAACCAGGCCAATTTACACTGACTTCAATGGGGCTAATTACATATTTATATAGCCATAACTTGGGCCACCATGAACTGATTCATGTCAAATTGGATGTGTGAACGTTTTCCAAAACGGAAACCCTGTTTCCTCACACAATAAACACAACACCTAACATCAATCCAAACCAAGACTAGGTATTCAGTGTAGTTAATAGAGAAATTATATACAACATTAGAGGAATACAAGGTAAAATATCTATACAGATCACATTATGATATGAAAATGTTGACTTAAGTTGCATAATGTATAGTGTCAAATGAGAAAAGATCGATCTTCAGTTTTAGTGTGCAGCTATATGGCATATAAAGTGTACAAAAATAATAAAAATGAAATACATGTATATCACAACGCTACTTCACGTAGTGCTGAATCAACACTCATTCGTCCAATTCTAGTGAGAGGATAAATGATGGGACGGACAAATGATAAGACGAAAAAGAGGATATATACATAGATAATTATAATAATATAGGAGAGAAAGAGAGAGAGAGAGAGAAGCTCTAACAAACCTCGACAGTAGTTTACAACAATCCTGATCTACTAACATGTGTGTTACATTACTTCATGATTACATTCAGGGTAGGTTCGCACCAATAAACTTTAATGTTGTCAAGTTCAACATTATCAGAAAGATTATTTAACCAGCAAACTACAAACATAGTTCGTTACAATACAAGAACCAACATTATCTGCACTTAATGTTGGTTCTTGTATTGTAACAAACATAGTTCGTTACAATACAAGAACCAACATTAAGTGCAGATAGCAACTATAATGTATTCCTACATAAAGATGCATCTTAACTCAAGTAAAATTGATTTAAAAATCTAACATCTAACTTACCCTGGCTGGAGTCTGAAGAGTAGAGAACTCTTCCTGAAATATATGTGTTGCTTTCTTGAGAGATGCTGATATAATGAAGCAGAGGAGGAGGGCATTCTTTGTCCCACTCAAACCTACTGGACAGGAATGAGTCATGGGCAGTGTGTCCTTAGTTACCCCTATTCATTACCAAACAAACGACTGTTACAAAGCCTAGTGCAAACTGGGTTTAGCTTGGCACCAGTAACAAAGGCCCTTAAAAGCCACATGCATCAATGTAGAATGCATTTTAAAGGTGTATTATAAATTTGGATATATTTCTGTCATTTCTTATTTATGTTCAAAACCCAATGTCACATGATAAGGATTGCTCCTGAAACGCTTTCATATTCCCAAATACGGCTAAAGATATTTTATACTTTAGAACAAATTTCTACTCCACATGATTATTTACAAATGATTTAAGATGTATCACAATTTTATTTGCAGACAGTCTGTGTTTTCTACTGTGTTTTTTAATTTTCAGCCAGATCGAAAACTCACAATTGTAGGGTGGTAACCTTTTTTTAATTTAGAGCGAAAAGCCCATTAGGCTATATCCTTGCGATGAACATAGCATTCTGTTCGAAACGCGTCAAGACACCCCATGGTGCCGTAGTGCAGAACTCTCTTTCAGAACTTACTTCCAGAGCAATAGCTCTTTTCAGAATTACACTCTCCAAAACTTCTGCCCTGTCTGTGACTAACTTTCGAGAAAACTGCAATACAACCCAAGCAATATTGAAATGCGTAGATACATTATCCCATGCCATAGATCACCATCAACATACAATCGCAATATTCCTAGACTTTTCCAAGGCTTTCGATACTATAAACCATAATATTCTTCTAGATAAGTTGTCACACTACGGTGTTCGTGGGATAGCCTTGGAATGGTTCAGGAATTATTTATCAAACAGAAAACTATATGTAGACATATATAATAATAGGTCAACATTACGACCAATAAGTTGTGGTGTCCCACAGGGGAGTATCCTTGGTCCTTTGTTATTCATCATATACATAAACGATTTTTATAAGTCATCTGATGTTCTGTCTTTCATTTTATTCGCTGATGACTCAAACTTATTTTATTCACATACTAACCCAATAACTCTTCTCTCAACAATAAATTTAGAACTCAAACATGTAGTGGAATGGGTCAAAGCCAATAAGTTATCACTGAATGTCCTAAAAACTAATTTTATGCTGTTTAGTAACACCTTGCCAAATTTACCAGGAAATGTTATTTTGGACAACATATCCCTTAAGAGGGTCACATCTACAAAATTTTTAGGGCTAACTATTGACGATAAATTAAAATGGAACATTCACATTCAAAATATATCCAAAACAATTTCGCGAAACATTGGAATAATGAATAAGCTTAAATATTTTTTCCCCAAAGATTACACTTTTTACTTTATCTTCCTCACTCATACTACCATATGTCAGTTCTGGAATTATGGCATGGGGTAACGCCAACAAATATCTTACGGATAAAATCTTTATCCTACAGAAGAAAATTATAAGGATTCTACATAATGCTCCTAGTCGTTCACATACTGATCATTTATTTTACGAGTCCAAAATTTTAAAATTTTCTGATTTATTTCTTTTTCAGACAGGACAATAATGTTTAAGTTGAATAAACACGAACTGCCACATACATTCATCGACATGTTCACAAGAAACAATGCTATACATAACTACCCAACCCGACAGTCTCACCGTTTTCACCTTCCCCGGACCCGCACTCTACTCGCACATAAAACAATTTCCTTCTACGGCCCAAAATACTGGAACTCACTCAGCAATGACATAGTTAATTCATCAAGTTTAAATTGTTTCAAAATCAAGCTGAAAAAACATTTTCTCAAATCATATACAGAAAATTTATAAACTCATATTAAGCGGTCAGGACCCATGACTATCCCCCTCCTCTCTCTCTCTCTCTTTTCTCATGTGCTTTACTTTTTGAAATTCTTTTGTCTTTCCATTTTTTTTCACAGACGCACCACTTTGTCATCCTACTCTCAGTTATATTTATATATTATTTTTTTCTTCATCTCCATATCTCATTTGTCACTTTCATAATTATTATATTCACACCAAAGAATATGTTATACTATACATATTCTTAATTTTTATTTGGTAACTCATACCTTTTTATTTTATATTTATGCAGCTTAATCTATTACAATATTTATTTGAGGGATCCACACCCAACAAGCCCTGTTTTTTAGTGGATCCCTCTATTTCCTCAGCTCTACATTTACAAAAGGATAGACTAGATAAAATACACATTTGTTATATATCTTTTCGTTCACCATAAATATATATATATATATTTGGGGGTATTGTATTGAATATTCAGTTTTGTGGTTTACTATGTAATTAATTGTTATACTGTTATGATGTTAAGTCGAGTTGAGTTGAAATAAATAAAATAAACTTGAAACTTGAAACTTGCCCATACCTTTTAACCTCATTTATGGTTTTTAAACATCGAAAACAAATACCAAAAATAAAGTCTAATTTAGTTTCATTCCTTTTTCATATCTTTCCTTTTCCTTCCCGTTTCTTTTAATTATCCTGAATTCCTCTCAAAACAATTATAAGCGGCTTCTTTTTGACAAATAAATACATGTACATCAACAGCCTCTTCACTAATTATGGGGTTAACAAAAGCCCGCCCTTGTAAATACTCATTCACCATGGAAACCTAAACTTAACATCTAAAATATAAAGTAAAATTGTTATCATTGTTACGATTCCAAAATTTCAACATAATTGTTATTTGATATATAATCAACCATGTAATAACAATGGTAATAATAGCTATATTTATACTGCACACATCATACCTTCAATACATTTTCTTTCATTGCATTCGTATGACCAGTACTCAAAATTATTTTTATTATCAAACGCAAATCGGCAATACTGTGACGTAAACTTTTAAGCACCTCTACCATTCGCTTTGTATACCAAAAAAAAAAAAGCCATATTCTTGGTTGGTGATGAAGGAATAGATCTATTTCATAACGGGGATATGTATAGCCTTTTGACAAGGCCCTCGTGACTTGGCTATTTTTCTCGGCAAGTAAGCCTAGTAGTGGCTGCATAACAAGACTAGCCGCCCAGCCCGGTGAATGCGCGATCGAGCGACGTGAGTCGCGAGGGCCTTTTGGAACCTTGCCTGTATTTCTTATGCTATCCTTTGTTCCTAGCGAGGATCTGCTACCTTATAGGTAGGAGCCAGTCACTGCGAACGTATCTTCGCATGACGTCAGCATAAATTTGGTATGCAAATTCGCCTTCATCTCGAGCTAGCTAGCTCGTTCGGCACCCGGCGCCGCGGCCCGTGCAAGCTACACTGTTGGTCATAATGGTAGCATAATTTTTTTTTTTTCTACCTTTCGTACACTATTGACAACAATACGAGTAATTTTTTTGCAAAATAAAGTTTATATCTTCACCGATTTTATTGATAAATCGTTTCTCAACATATGAAATAAAAAATATAAGACAAAAATTAATTCATACAAACTTTATACACTGGTTTAAACCACTTTTGACAAACACAATCATCCAGACCTTGGATTCCTGGAAAAATGTATCGTTTTTGGTAAATGTTTAACCATGATAATTTTATCGTGAAAAATAAAATCTTGGGATCTTTTGATGATTGAAGGGAAGTGTTCCTCTTTTTAATCTTGTTGGGTCACTTAGTACCTGGTATGGCCACCTCTGGCACGCACCAGTGCCTCCACACGCCGTGGCATACTGTCCACAAGGTTGTTGATGGTGTTCAAGGGGCAGTGCATCCCACTCTTCGGTCAGTGCCTGGGCTAACTCCTGCACATTTTGAGGATGATTGTTTCTCTCATTGATGGCACGGCCCAATGCATCCCAGGCGTGCTTAATGGGGGTTCATGTCGGGGGAACAGGCAGGCCAAGGCATCTGCTGCACGTCCTCTGCGTCAAGGTTTTCCTCACCAGACATGCCCTATGTGATCGAGCGTTGTCGTCTTGGAGCTGAAAGTTATTGCCATATACCCTTCTCGCGTATGGAAGGCAATGTCGTTCCAGGATATCGCGGTACACGACGGCGTTGACGTTTCCTTCAGGTGCAGCCAATGGCGTTTTTCCGCCATAACATATTCCGACCCATACCATCACTGAGCCTCCACCTGCTTGATTGGTTTCCTGGACACAGTCATTACGGAGGTTCTCGCCCCACAATCGTCGAACCCTCTGCCTCCCATCGGTGAGGTCAAGGATGTACCGGCTTTCATCAGTGAAGATTACATGGCGCCAGTGACCAAGCTGCCATCTCCTGTGCCTCCTAGCCCACTGGAGTCGAGCAACCCGGTGGCGAACAGTGAGACGTGGAACCTTGGTCATTCGCCGAGCTCTGTAGCCATGTTGGACAAGTCTCCTGTTTACGGTTTCCCGTGAAACGTTCACTCCGAAGTGCCTCCTCCACAAGTGGCAAAGACGACTCGCTGGCATTCTCCGGTTCCTACGGCACATGTTCAGCAGTTGACGGTCATCCCGTGCGGATGTTCTTTGTGGTCGACCTGTAGATCTCTCTGGACTCAAAGTACCCGCCTCTCGATGTCTTCTGACGATGCGGCACACACAACTCTGCGATAGTCCAAGGATATCTGCAATCTGGGCCTGTGTCCGTCCATTCCGTCGGAGTGCAAGGACCCTCTGACGAATTGCAAGTACCGTTGGGCGAGGCATAGTGTAAGGAATCAATGTCCCAAATTTGGTAGGAATTGATCAACCTAACTCTGAAAACGGGCTGTTAACACACGTAGGCTTTCTGCACGAAATGGACAGCAAAACAACAGCAGAAAGGAGGCTCCGCCTTTCATAGCACCAAACAATAAGATAGGCCACGTTATGGAATGTTTCACTTGACCGACTTTTACCTCGACAATACAAAATCATTATGTAATCAATGAACCTGGTCAATATTATCTATTTAGGCTTTTAAATATGATTAAATCAACGGATGACTATGAAAATACGTATTATGCTAACATTATGACCAACAGTGTACATCAATCATGGAAAGCAAGCCCCGCCGATAACGTTGTGATTGGTCGATAAGCCTCGGTAGGCGTGTTTTAGCATACGAATGTCAACTCGTGAATAATTCATATCGGACGATGGAAACCCAGGTTCCAAAAGGCCTCGCGACTAAAGTCGCTCGATCGCGCGTTTACCAGGGCCGTGTTGATTCTTTCCGTCGCCGGCTAGTCTCATCTCAGGCACAGCATGACGAGGAAAATAGCCAAGTCACGAGGCCTTGTCAAAAGGCTAGGATATGTATAGAAACAATTTTTGCAACGAAAATGTCTGTAGGCGCATGTATATAACAGAATTGGCCAATTTATCTCTGAGGGAAAATAGACATCTGTGATTTTTCTCCTTAGTAGTGAGCAAAATGGGCATGGCGGGAGAGGTACGCCCCAAAGTTGGCAATTAGCATTCGAAAGATTACAACTTTAGAAAGTTATAACTTATAGCTTACAGTGAGCTGATTCCCCCCCCCCCCCTTTTTTTTTTTTTTTTTGCTTTTATCAAAAGGAACTTAATATCGAGATGACTTCCCCCTTTATGTTTCCTACCTGTATTTTTGCTTAGAATCCTTTACAGTTTGACAGAGTGTCCCATTCTTTGACGAGCCGTTCAATCCTGTGCTCTTCTGGATGTCATTTTTCTTGCCATTTTCAAATTTTGTTGACTCCTCGACAATAGATTCGACCCGGTCCATAGGACAAACCCTTAGAGAGCGTTTTATACAAGCTGCCATGACGTAGAATGGATCTCCTTGAACTGAATTATTTTCAATTGACTATGCAACTAAATATGTTTCTATATCATGTTCCGACTATTTAAAATCAGAAAGGTGTGAACAATAAAGTCACCTGGACCCTGTTACACAAAACTTGTTATCAATAACGACTGCCCCATTTCTACGACAGATTTGCTCTCAGCCAATCAGATTCAAGGATTTCAGTAGCTTAAGTAAAAAGCGGAGCCCATGTCGTGCGTGAAAAAGCATACGGAGAGATGCAGACGTTTTGCTTCATTGAGCAGCGCTCTTGAATAAACCCTTTCATGAAGGAATCGTTGACTCAGACATTCATGAGTGATATCATAATTGTGTGTTATTTATCACATTGCACAGACTTTCAGGTAACCCAACCAAGGACGAGGCCAGGAGCCTTTGGCAGAGACTGTTGAAAAGAGTTTTATCGAAAGCATTACGAGTACAATTCCATATAGTCCATATAGCCTACGGTATATGGACACTATATCATACTGCGTGTGATATGCGCTATGACTATGTAGTGAGAACAAGAATGGCTACTGTAACCTTTTGTTTTCATAGTAACACCTTTGTATTTCTTTTGTAATGAAATAAAGATGAGGATACTTGTCTATGTGGGACTGTGTCAGAAGTAAAAACAGAAAGCCCAATTAAATATAAGTATTGATGAATTTACGTGTATTTTTCTGATGACTTGATTCAGGGACTTTTCAAGCATACTATTTTCAAATTTGAGGTTTCAGTATGGAAATGAAGGGTTTAAATAATTATTTCCCCTGCCTCTGTTATGATCTAGTCTGGACTAATCCAGGCTTATGGACACAACACCTATGGAAGGAAATCTAACGAGTAAAGAGTACAAGGATATCTTAGATAGCCATGTACTTGTATAAGTGGATTTCTACATGTATGAAAATTAACGTGAACTTGATACCTCGGCAATTGTGTTGCGCCTTTTGACATGTTTGAGAAAATTGTAGACACTTCATATATTGAGATGATCGCCATGGGTTTAATCTGGAATGTAATCTGAAAGTCCGTTCCGATGTGTTGACAAAAATGTATCCTGTATAGGGACTATTACAGCTGCATGTCTTTGCTCTTCGCGAACCTCTCAAAGATCACAACTTTCAAGAATCATTTCAATCAGCATAAGAAGCACCTATAAACATGATGAACTAATACGTCTTAAAGACATTATTATCGTTGATTCTCATAGCGAATTTGACACGGTTTGGGTGATTACGGCATTATGTCGGCATAATTGCTGTGATCAATCACCAAGAGTAACTTTACTTATGGGTGATTTTTTTATATTTAATCCATAAATTAAAAAAATATATATTTTGATAACACCATGACTATAGGTGTGACTGATACCAGAAAGCATGCATAATTCAATGGTCATATAGGGAGATTTTTTTCATTTTGGGATGAAATAGTTGGAAGAGGACATACGTCGTACGTACATATAGCATAGAATCGCCCTTATACGAACTGTGTGACTTAAGTTATGTGCGTGCCCTCCGGCCACCGACTGCAGAAGAACTGAGGTGGTATTCTGAGCATATTTTCTCTAAAAAAAATTATTTTATCTTTTTGTATTCTGAGACCACATTTTATCTCGGATTTTATCTCATATTTCATCTCAGTCTTCTACGTCTTGCGTGCCTATCCATGGTGTACGCATGATACGCACAGCTTTAAACGTTTACGACAATCATATTTATGGGAAAGATAAAATAAAACTTAAAATAGGCTAGTGGCTATTTTATCTCTAGGATGCACGGTGAGTGCGATATTTTTGGACAAGTATGGTGCTAGTCGTGCTATCAAAATAAACAGAAAGATGCTGAGTACTGACTACACTTCTCAAGCAACATTCTCGTATGATTATCGAATTCTATTACAAGAGTTTTACTAACGAATATCACAGTTGTAATAATGCTTGTGGTGGTCTTCTAAAACCTCGGAAAGTACCTTAGGGATTTTCATGAAATCCTAGCAAACAGCGCGTTTGTGCTTTGATCATGGCTTTGATGCACGCGTATTGAAAATTGTAAAAATCGCGCATTCGCGCTCTCTTGCCCCAGAAACTAACAGTAAGCAATTCTATTGGCTGAGCATGATGAAAGTGAAATCTAACGACATTTCTTATTGGTTAAGGCATCATAAATGGGCGTGTCTTAGATTAAATAAAATTTCGCTAAAATGATTCTCAGAATACCGATTTAAAAATATTTTATGAGTATTTTATTTCACTGACTTAAAATCTTAGATTTTATCTGAGATGTAATGAATCTCAGAATACCGCCCCTATGGCCCGTATCATGATAAATTTCCCTCACCCGCGAACACTGTCCGAGTCTCGAGGGCAAGTTCGAGTAATTGTCCGGTGGGCCATCGAGTTTTGCTGCGCGCGAAATTTATTTTGAACTCACTTGCATGGTAACTCCATCAACTCTGCATGAAAGTGAATAATGATGCAGAGACCGTCAAGTGTATGGATATGAAGCTCAGTAATTTTCGTCATGTAATTACACTGTGAAAGAAACTGTCTTGGAATAAACACATAGTGCGACCATTTATGACTACAATATATACATGTCAGCAAAAAAAAAAGGGGGGGGGGCGTAAAAGGAAATTACCCCGTTTTCGTTGCTGCATTTCCGGCCTCTGCATCAGCTTCGGTCTTATTAGCGTTTCCTTCTTTTGCCATTTTCCCGCGAAACTCTTCCATAGTGATCTCGTTATCTGTGGAAGAGTTTGCAGCAGCCTTTCCTTCGTTGGGGTTAGAGCGCCCTCCTTCGTTGAGGGGTTCCTTCTGCTCGAGCTCAAGTTCTGCGGATGCTGATGCCATGGTGATGACGGCTCTGTATTCAGGTGACTTGGTCCTCTTAATTCTGCTTTTGACGTGAAAAATACAGATATCATGACAAAGCAAGTAGTTGTTATTTCTGTGTCTGTTTTTCATTTCAGTTTTCAATTTTATTATGAACTCTTGCATTGCATTTATCATGTTCATATTAAATGTAAATAAAATCGACCGGACTTGGGGCGGATGTTGCGGGGGCTCTAGGGGCTACACCCGGCAGCTCCGGCCGGGCTGGTTTAGGTCATCTAGATAACTTTGAAGGGTCAGAACTTAAGAGCTTGATAGGGACCATTTCGGAACAGGCTCCTGGACTTCAGAAGTAGAAAAAAATACTGATCAAACCAACAACGGTTGTCATAACTGGAGATCAATGATGAACTCGTAGACAAAATCAAATTAGATCAAATCATTTCTCGGAAATATTAGTTAAAAACTAAGACATAGTGAAAGGTTTACGAGGGTAGAAATTCAAGGCGTTTCTTAACTTAACTGAAAACACATATGTTATCTTTCCAGGCTGTAAGTTTTCGATGCATTACCATAAGCTTCTTCGTTTACTAACCATTGTCTACGGCGGACCGTTTGAATATTAATGAGTCAGAAAGAAGAGGATCTTGGGTATTTGATTCTAGTTCGTCGTGACTTGGCCGTGAACCAGAATAGCCTGGTGGTTAAGTCGCTGCCCGGCAAGCAGTAGATGACAGGTTCGAATCCCGCTGGTTCTAATTTTTTCTGACTTGTGTTTTTCATTACAGATCGAGCATACGATCTTTAACACTGGGAGTAATATGCCGAAAGATTTGTTTACAAATTAAAAATTCCTCCCCAGTCAAGCTTCTTCGTTTACATACTATGCTTGATTTAATACGTGGATTTCATAAGGTTATCTTCGCGGTAACGAGTACATGATTTATTGTGAGTTATGCCAAGGATGTCATGCTGAAAGGTCGTGTTACATCCTATGTTTATCACAGTAGAAAGTTCGAGATATTTTGGTACACTGTTTGATACACTTTACCCTTAAGGTCATGTCAAATTGATCCCCTAGTTTCTCGTCCGGATTTTTCGCAGTTGAGGAGGATGGGGTTTCATGTTATTATATATTTTATATTTTAGATGTACATAACAATTCTATATGGTTCGGTTTTACCACAACTTTCATTACTTTTTATTCATTTACATGCACTTGACTGAAGTGACTAAAAACAAGGGAATTTGCATTAATATTAATGCTTTTCGATGTCCTCATATTCTTATTTATTTCCTTCCAGAACAAAAAAAAATCAAAATAATAATAAAATTAAACGGGCCTAAAGTAAGGGTGGAATGAGGAGGTAACGAGAAACTAGAAATCCATTTTATTTAGCCTAATGGGAGAATTTTCGAGACATTTTGATACATGATACATGATACATGATACTTGATACATGATTTTTGATACACTCTACCATGGAGGGGCACACTAAGGTGAATAGGGGGAAATATTGCAAACGGTCTCTGACATAAATAATTGTTTCCTAGCGATAATGCAGACCGTACCCATTAAAAAATATAATATCAGGGAAAGAAGAAGTTGAAAGGGTCTGTATCCTAGGTGTAAGAGGCGGCGTGGGGGGGGGGGGGGGGGTGGTAGGGCTGGGGGCTGCACCCAGCCCCCTCCCCAAGGAAATATCAATATTCGGGCAACCGTCATCCACCTCATATTTGGACAGCGAGGGCCATAATGAGATCAACTTTATATGTCATATACATGCAGTGTATTGTGATAACGAAATCACATGTCCACCATAAAATGTTGTTTTGCTCGCTCGACAAATTTTGAAACTGGAAAGTTGGTAGAAGAAGCGTTGCCCCCCCCCCCCCTCCCCCATTATGAAAATGTGCGAGTATGATTTGTATCATTCCTAGCAAAAAAAGAAATCATGTCAGAACGCTTTTTCCAATTATTTGTACTTATTCACCAATCTTTTATTCATCCCGTTTTAATGAAGGAGAAACCGCAGAAGCGGATATGCAGATTCATCAATCCAATTCAAAATGGTATGTATTGAAAATAATCATGCGTCGCAACATAAAGTTGAAGTGTGCACATTTAGTATACATAATACATTGTACATTCAAATGAATAATTTACATGAAAGGTAAAAAATTAAAGAAATAACATGGTTAGTTCATATTGAAATGAAAACAAAACTCATTATCATTAACTGCACAAGGACCTATATATTAGGGGTGATGGTATAAATTTTCTACGAATATAATTTAGCGTAAGCAGAGTGCCAACATTGTGAAGGAATGATATACGTTCAACAATAATTGATTGGCTCTTCACCAAAAATAAATCAGATGACTTGGACTTTGGTCGATGAATCATTCAAATTATATGCGTGTTTTTTGTCGAAGATGACTGAATGTATGATGACGTGATTCCACAGCCTCATAAAGATTATATGTACTTTAGAATACATGTATTATTCAAATAGCGACCACCCCCCCCCTCCCCGACACACACACACACACACACACACACACCTGAAATTGAAAAAAAAATGATGCTACGTGATCAACGCTTGCAACTGACTTTCAAATAGTTCTCACGAAATGCATTTTCATTTCTATAATTCAGGATTATTCAAATCTCACAAGTGCAATGCAGACACCAAATAATTACGCACGTTAACCCCAACGTGCTCTACGAAAGCTTGTGATTACTGATTTAATTTTTATTTTTCTTCTTTTTTTAGGGTCACTGAAATTGAAAACAGAAGAAAATGGTGAGGGAAGTATAGGCCTCATAAACAAACTGAGAAAAGGAAGGAAAGTGTTCTCCTCTTTCGAAACGTGAGGAAATCTGCTTGGCTCGTAAACGCGAGTTCCAAAAAATATCATTCATATTCACTGGGATCTTTCTCCCTCTCACCCCCCCCCCCCCTTCCTCCCTTTCTCTCTCTCTCTCTCTCTCTCTCTCTCGCTCATTATTTCTTTATTTTGGTATTACTGGTTCTATAGTATTGCTTGCTTCTTCGTTTGAAATTCCCTGTTTATCCTCGATTTCTTGCTTTACAAGTTTAAATCTACCAAACTGAATCAAATATCTTGGTAAATATGAATATTGTGCAAACATTATTCGGATATCCCCCATGGTGATATAGAATAGTCAAGCGTATAGCCTACTCATGTGTGGATAATGCAAGAAACTCTTTAAATATCCACCACATTATTAAGTCAATATGCGTAACAATGAGTTATTGATATTGGCCATGAGACAGATTCTTGAAAATATTCTTTGAACCTATTTGCACAGTGTCCTACTGCTGCGGGTACTGCACTGCTCATGCTGATAGAAATATCATGCGGACTGTTATTGTCATGTCTTCTTCTTCTTCTTCTTCTTCTTCTTCTTCTTCTTCTTCTACTACTACTTCTACTACTACTACTACTACAACTATACCACTCATTATCTTCTTATTCTTATTCTACTACTACAACTATACTACTACTACTACGACTCATTATCTTCTTCTTCTTCTTCTTCTTCTTCTTCTTCTTCTTCTTCTTCTTTTTCTTCTTCTTCTACACACCTCGATTGTGATGTGAACTACAACTGATAATCCGTTGAAGCATGAAAGGGGTGCAATTTTACACCCCTCGGATCGTGGTAGTTGGTATTATAACAGGTGTATTGGGGGTAGACTCGTACAACGTTGGGAAATCGTTACGAAGCGCACAACGCTGACCTAGGCCTCAATCAAAAACAGGATACATTTAATGATAACTTGATTTACATAATTCTCTCTTCCTGGTTGTGGTAATCACCATTCCAGAACTGGCACATAAACACAATGCATAATAAAAAACGAGAAAAGGACAATGCAAGAAAGTCAAACGGATTGAAAAATAATCTTCAAAACTCCACGACTTACCTGAAAGGGATTGCTGGGTTCGCTAGATTCCGAAGTACGTCTTCTCCACAACGAGGTTATCTCACGAGTATCATATATGATGTATGCCAACGAAAATCTTTTTTTGAAGTTTATGACAGTGATCGTTGGTACAGTGTTTCAACTTTCAATAACAATCCCGGGTGAGCGTCAAGTGAACGCACGCCCCTGGTGATGTAAGGCATAGCGTGTTCAGCCGGTTGGTCTAGATAATTTATGACGAACATTGACAAGATGAACAAGAGGAAAACATGGGGCAGGGGCTTTAATAAGAGGTCAGCCTGACAACCTCCCCCCCCCCCCCTTATTCAAAATAGTTACGTGATTTGACGCCCTATTAACTACTGCAAAGTTTTCTCATTGCCTTTGCAACTTCCCTGCATGTGGGCTTTAAATGACAACTAAACAATTTATGCAGGAATACCGAATGCCTGGCAGAGGAGTTAAGATGGTGCCTTTTTGTGAGCAGTATTATTTTGCTCCTAACATTAAAGCGCATTAAAGGATTTACGCAATCCGCTATTCAAATGTAAGAGAAGGCCTTTTACATTAGGTACAACAAGTCATGTAAGGCCAAATAAAATTCATTCCTAGTTTCTCGTCCCCTCCTCTTTCCTTTTTTGCGGCCCGCCTCAAAATTGTTGTTATTTGTTATTTTTGTTCTAAAATGAAATAAATAATAATCTGAAGACCTCCAGACAATGAGATAATAAAAAATATTAACATAATCCATTTTTATTTGTTTTAAGCCCTGTGAAGTGCATGTAAAAATGAAATTAAAATTAGAAAAATAGTGTTAAAATTGACCCAATAGCATTTATATGTACAGGAAAAATATCAAATATTTAATAACATGGAACCCCCTCCTCCTCATTTTCGAAAACTCCAGACGAAAAGCTAGGAATCAATATTAATTGGCCTAAATTTCATAAACCAGAAATTTATTTTAAAGAGAATGAGAAGGGGACGAGTTTGGAAGAGAATGGCAGATGAAGCTGCAGGATGTGTATAGATTTGGATGGGTGTGAGGAACTCGCCAGCAGGAAACGAAACAGGTGCGCCCCATTTGTTCTTGAAATCTTGGGGAGGGTCCAAAATAGTGTTGTGTTAACCAGTCACAATGACATCATGTGACATTTCACCGAAAACTACATTGAATGATAAACGGTACTGATACGAAGGGTAATTACATTTCCCTGGGGTGTTTCATATAATAAAGCTGTTCGTAAAGTTACGCATGACTTTAACTGCATCAACTAAATTTGAACTGTGCAGATGCAGATTAACATACTTATTATAACAAACATTTTTAATGTAAAGTATATTTTTCGCCATAATTTAATTGAGGTTATTGGAAATACAGTCACACTTTGTTAAAACATCAGGAAAAACTTTGGGCATCCTATCTGGCACTTCGTATTCAAGTCGTTCGTAAAGTCATGCGTAACTTTACGAACAGCTTTATAAAACAGCCCCCTGGTCAATGTAGGCTAGCTATAGTTTGCAATCCGCTGCTGTGATTGGGCGCTTTATAGGGCTTGGGCCAAAGGCCCTCCCATTGAATGACAAAAAAGGAGGGAAAAGATAATAGCATAGAGAGAAAAAAAAGGGGGAAAGACAATGGAAAGTGAGTAATATGATGATTTCATTTAAACCTTTCATATGATGTGGATTAAATTCTCATCTGAACACACTTGACCCAGGTCAGGCCTCGAGCTCGTGTCGGTCTTATCTCTGCTCCCCAGGGATACCCGTCGAGATGAGAGTGTGTTCTGATGGCTCTCCAGTGAACGGCAAGGTGATGAAGTATGACGACGTTATAATCGGTTCGGGGAATAAGTCGGGCCATCAGGTGGAAAATGACACCTTTAAACCAGAGATGGATTTAGGATTTTGTAAAGGGGGGGGGGGAGGCCTAAATTTTCCTTAAAATTTCAGACAAGCAACAAAAAGGAACAAGAGGTAAACAATAAAACAAACTAAACAACAAAAAATAAAACAAATACAGAAACAAATACCTGAAATAGAAGGGGCATATTCTTGAGGTTATGTACTTTAGTATTTCATTTCGGTGTCGGGGGGGGGGGTGGGGGGGGGGGGGGGGCACACGCTGCTTGTGCCCCCTAAATACGCCACTAAAAGAGAGAAATCATTAAAGCAGTGGCGGATCAAGGGGGCGCCATTGGTGTTGGCCACACCTCCCCCTTTGAAACCCAAATTGGCATATCCTTAGTACACAAGAAGAAAGAATGCGCCCCCAGATTGTGTTCATGTGGCCCTTCAAATTTCAGAACCTAAATGCATCTAAAAATGCAACATGTGATTAAAAAAAGAAAAAATAGATATTTTGCGAACTTGTGCCATCCCCCCCCCCCCCCTTCAACCTTTACCCACCCTGGTTTGATAATAAGGTGGTTTCAACCGCTTGGTAAAATAAGGGAGATTAAAGAAACTCGTCAGAGAAAAATGATAAAGATAAATTATTTTTAAAACCACTGCAGTCTGCAGATGAATAGGCAGCTTTGCGATTTCTCTTTAAAGATCAAGTTTTTTTTTGTGTATTTGTGTTTTTATTGAAAGAAAAACCTCAGCTACATAACATATTTACAATGATATAAAAAAAAGTATACATGAATAATAAAAGACACAAAACGACACAACACAACACAACACAACATAACACATAGACAATGTATAGTGAAGCCTCGCCCTAACAAGCATCAAGGTACATGTATGTAATGTATGCTTCTCTGAGACTTTAGTGTCGTCAAAGTGAGGCTTCACTGAATTACAGTAATATTTAAAAAAAAAATAATGCAATTGCCAACAAGAAGTATACACATATTTTTATACCGACAGGGGGAGGGCCAAGGAATGAAATTCTTCAAGAATGATAGTGACCATTTCTTAAAATTGGAGTTCAATTTACGTTTCTTCTCTGCTATTCTATATTCAATTTTCTGTTTCATTCTTACAAAAGAGAGGAAACTCTGAAAATCCAATTCTACCTCTTGAAATTTACAGCGAATAATATACAACTTGAGGCACATGAATAAGAAACTAATATATAAATCATGCCTGCCTCCAATATCATTATGTAAGCGAAGTCAGTATACAGTGCTGTCTCCTTTGTCATTGTATTCGGAAACGCTTTTTCCACATTGGAGGACTACTGTGCATTCACAAAAGATATGAATCAAAGTTTCGGGAAGCTCCTGACAAAACTAACACAATAGACTATCTCTTCTTCCAATTTTATATTAAAAAAAAGAGTTTAAGTCTATATATCTTTAAAAATATACACTGTAAAAAATAACTGTAGATTAATAGGGTTTTTTGACTTGTAACTGTAGATTAACAGGTTTTTTGACTTTTAAAATTACAAGCTTTGGCCGTTTTTCTGTTAATACGGTATTTTTCTTGTGAAATGGCAGGAAATTTAGCAATTTTCCTGCTATTTCACAAGAAAAATATCGGATTAACAGAAAAACGGCCAAATCTTTTTACAAGTCAAAAAAACCTGTTAATCTACAGTTATTTTTTACAGTGTAGTTGACTTCTGGTCACGAAATTACATTGTGATACAAACTGTCTCAAATAAATTGGGAAAGGTTGATAATGATGACAAGAATTTGTATATACTGTGAGGTTTTGGAATCATCAAAATGATAAGAAATTAACCCAAATTCGATGAAAAGCACACACATGTGGCATGAATGTTCGGCCCCAACTCTTCAACTGTTTCAGTCCATTTTTCAAATATTATGAGGGCATTTGAAGAGCAATCCTTTTTCAGGGGATATTTCTATTACGATGTTCTTACAAACTGACAGTAAAAGAATGAGAAGGCTGATTATTTCCCAGCCTTCTCTTTATGGCTCAATTGGTTTTCGAGTTTGGAACTGCTTTGTCCCCCTTTTGTTTTTTTAACAACAAAAAGGTGAGTAAATGCATGGAAACTGCGGATTTGCCTCAGTATTCTCCCCCGCCTAGCTGCACAATACCACAAGAGCTAGATACATGAACTGTAGGATACCGTCTTCCGTTAATTATTTTCTTCACGGGGAGTATCCGTTTTGGAATGTTAACCAAAGAGAGATTTATGATAAGCAATGCGATCCTAATGTTTACGACATTGCTCATTATCATAGAGCCTTCTTAAAGTACTAAATTCACATCCTACACTAAACCAAATGCATATTAGTTTTGACAAAAATATCGACAGCTATTTCTAAGGTATGGTTGGGCGGCGAAAGAGACAGCGAGAGAATGAGAGACAGAGAGGGGTGAGGAGTGAAAGATAGTAGAAAAGAGAGATAATTGGATAGAATGAAAAAGAGATATGTAGTGAGAGTAAAGAAAATGGGAAGAGAATTAGAATAACATATAATAGGCCTATAACTATACGGAGATAGATATATATATAGAGAGAGAGAGAGAGAGAGAGGGAGAGAGAGAGAGAGGGAGAGAGAAAGAGAGAGAGGGGGGTCTAGGGTAGAACGGTGATATGAATTATGAATGTATATCCATGTCCATCTCTCTCTCTCTCTCTCTCTCCCTTCCACCCTACTCCTCCCGAGGCCTTTCTCTCTGCCTCCCCTTTGTTTTCCCATTACCCCCTCCCCCCCTCTCTCTCAATTTCTCATCTCTCTCTCTCTCAACTCAATTTCTCATCTCTCTCTCTCAATTTTTCATCTCCCTCTCTACCCCCTCTCACTCTCTTACCCCCTCCCCCCCCCCTCTCTCTCTACCCCTCTCTCTCTTACCCCCTCTCTCAATTTCTCATCTCTCTCTCCCTCTCTCTCTCAATTTCTCACCTCTCTCTCTCTTACCCTCTCTCTCTCTCTCTCTCTCTCTCTCAATTTCTCATCTCTCTCTTACCCCACCCCCTCTCTCTCTACCCCTCTCACCCTCTTAAACCCCCCCCCCTCTCTCTTAATTTCTCATCTCTCTCTCTCTCTCTAACCCCCATCGCGTATAATATACATGTAGTTGATTTCGAGTAATTTGTTACATACCTGCGTGATAACCTGATGAGCGCAGGTCGAAAAGCTTCGTTATCATGTCTCTTTTTCGTGCCATATTGAAATTTTGTAGTACCAGGAAATTGCAAGTGTAAGTGTTCATCTTGATTTATCAACATTTGTAAATACATGTATATTTACCGGATTTTCAATCAGAGTTTTATGGTGAAAAATGAACTGTAATTACTTCGCTCGATCCCAATCTTTGCGCTGAGAATTTATAAAGTACCCCCTCTACGGGATTTACAATCAGTGTTCAAGGAAAGAAAAATACCATCGAAGATAATATTTGGTTCATCTGAAACGTTTACCTGGCAAAGACCGGTAGCTTAATCAATGCACACACTTCTTACCTGAAAAAAGTTATATAATAATTTATAAGAACAGACTATAATCACTTGAACTTTGACAAGAATGTTGAGCAAATTACTGCAGGCGAAGGTGTAAATATGAATGTAGCCTATGCCTTTCGAAATTCTGATCATCTGGATCCCGTTTCATTTAAAGGGCGAGTCAATTAGAATTACATTTCATGATAATATCAAAGTATTGTGTCAATACTGCTAGAAATCGCATATACTTTTTATTAAAAAGATCTGTGTACTTCTCTAAGCTTCGTTGAAATTGCCTAAATCGCACGTTTATCAGCTAGTCTGTCACGCCCCTCGAAAAATAGGGCCCAGTCACGTGCCTTGCCAGGTGACCTGTGACGTACCATCGGGAACATCTAGCTAGCGGACGACGCTTGTCTGTGTATATCCAGTGCAGGGAATTTTGGATATGCATGATAGGAGTGCATGTCTCAAGAAAATGCCGAGGAGATGTGTTGTTGCTGGGTGCAGCAAAGGCACCAACGATGGTGTCAGTTTTCTGCATGTGGGTGTGCCGCTGCCAATCTCAAAACAGGGGGCTAAGGAGCTAAATGGTTAATTGAGGAAGCTCATTTTTGAGGGTCTAACGGGCTCATGGGCAGAGCTAATTTTAGCTGCTCGCGATCTCACTACTCTGGTACACATACGGTGCATGAGCTGAGTCAGCGGTCGCAGCGCTGTTTTTAACGCTGTACATGCCGGGCCACTGCACTGGCTCGATGTCGCATGCAGATTGATCTCGCTGAGCCGCCGCTAGCACTAGTAATACCGCGTTCAGTTAGGGGGCACTAGGCCGCCCAGCTCCCCGCTGCGCTGGCCTGGGAGGCTAGGGAGCGACCGTTCCCGGACAAAAGGCATTGTTTTCTCATATTCTAGGGAGCGAGTCGGAAGCCAATCGAGGTGCGGTTAGTGAAAATCTGAAAATCGCATATCATGGGAGCGACCCGAGAAGGTTGAAAATGGGGGACGTCACAGCGGCACATACATGTGTGACACATATATGTGAGTGCCCCCCCCCCCCCCCCCCGGAGGCAGCTAGCTTGCAGCACACGATTTTGCTGTAATTGTTGTAATATATTTAGACTTTCATCCAGTCTTTCAGTGTACTTGGTTGTTATCATAAGCACGCACACAAAGATTCGCAAGGTACGGTCAGCAGTAAAGCGACTGTCCACACGTCTACTTGTCTGTAAAATATTACGTTTTTCCAAAACATAAACCTAATCCAAAAGAGGAATTATCATGGGTAAAGTGTTTGAAAAAATGCCAGACTTGTCATTTGACCTCTACTAAAATGTCTAAACAACCTATTCAAATCCTTTTGGGGGACTTAAAGATTGTCGAAATTGTTTAAATAGTGATATGAAAATGGATAAATTATCATTCATTTACATTGCCAACATATTAGTCAAACTTAGTGGCTTCGCGGGGGACTTCCCGATGCTACGTCAAATCGCTCTAGCCAATCAGCTGTCAATTTTTGGGGGCGTTCCCAAATTAGTGAGTTTTTTGACCAATTTCTTGTTACTGGGCAATTTTTTTTCTGTAAAAATGTCAGAATTGTGTCATTGGACCTATGTACTACATTGTTAGCCCCAATGTTGATTCTAATTGACTCGCCCTTTAATCAGTAGCTTATAACAATTATTACCCACGCCCGATGAAATCGGCAGGGTTATGTAAAGGGCTCCGTATGTTTGTTACCCACGCCGATGAAATCGGCAGGGTTATGTAAAGGGCTCCGTATGTTTGTTACCCACGCCGATGAAATGTTTATTATGTGTTGTTTGTTTGTTGTTTGTTTTTTTGTTTTTTTTTGTTTGTTTGTTTGTTTGTGTACAAGATAACAAGAGAACGGGTGAACGGATTTGCACCAAATTTTCAGGGAATGTTCAGAAAGTGACAGGAAAGAATCGATTAGATTTTGGTGATGATTGGTTGACCCCTGCACATTCTGTGTGACCTTGAATTTTGACCCTGTAGTAAAGTATAGGAACTTCAGTTCAGATAGTGACAGGAAAGAAACTAGAAAGATTGATGACCCCAAACTTCGCCTGCAGATGCAGAAATATTTTGGCCAATCAAAACACTCATTACTTCGTCTCACCAAAAGTCTATTTCAGGTTTATGAATTTTAGAAGACTTTTAGACCCATTATTTGCCATTTCACTTCAAATCCGTACGAGCCTGCAATGAATATTCAAAGCAACGTATCCCAGCAACAAGGGATTTTTCGCGGGCTTGAACTACTACTGCGAAAGCGGCTATGTACGGTATACTAATAGGCGGCTAGGCTCTATAGCTATCGCGCGCGATACCTTTTTTATCCACAAATTCATTTAGATTCAGGCTACCCTAGCCCTACGGCTTCTCCTCTATTTCTTATCTTCTGTGCATTTCTGTTTATTTTCCCCGGTTCTTTCCACTTTGTTGTGGAAGTTTTTGTGATTTATTTTATCCTGGTGGACGTGTAGTACGTGATTTTAATTGTTTTCGGTGAAAATCTGGTGAGTTTGTTCGACGTGAGTGAGTTTATCGCACTCGCGAGCGTTCGCGTGTGTTGATCTGAGTGAGTGCTAGTGGGCTGTGTAGCTAGCTGTACGTACATAACTATACACAGCGCTGTCGCGAAGTGACGGCGATCTGGTCGGGCTAGGGAGTACATATTAACCCCAGGGAGTCAGCCTGTGCCTGGCTCACTGTAGTAGGATTGAACTTTTTTCTTTGGGTTATAACGGTCCTGTCATATAACTAGTTTATACCTCATTTATGTCTGTTTGAGTGGATTTCGTAGTTGTAAAATATATACAAAAACTGTATTTTTTTTTAAATTTGTGTGGATTTGCAAAATTTGGTGGCTGATCGAGGTTCGCCGAATACGGGCATGCACGCCAGTATCCACTTTGACTTTGTTGATGGGTGGTGACTGAGCTGAGTGAGTAAGCTCTGTGCCTCGCATGCATGTCATTTTGAAGTCTAGATCCAACTTTATTTGTCGTCATATATATTTTATCCAAGCCCGATGAAAAAAAAACAACAACCCCAATTGCAATGTAATTTAAAGATAGAACATGAATACATTTACTAACACTTACATGACTGAACACTGAATACAAATTGCTAACATTTTTTTTTCTCACCACGCCACGCTCTCTGACATGTCTAATCAATTACTTTTAGGGGAGGGATGTTTCAATAATAAAATATCTTTTTCAGAAGAATTTTTTCAAGGGTGGGGATACACAAAGCTATGACCTGGATATGGCAATATTTATGGGGGGGGGGGGGGAGATGTGCCTCTTGTTATCCCCTTTGAATGGCTACTGCTTACAAAAATAATCGCAACAAAACAAAACCTATATTGGGTTAAGGCGTGGGTCTGCCGCCTTTGACGGCCTTTCTAGTTGTAACTTGTTATTGATAACAAGTTTTATGATACAGGGCCCAGATCATAACTTAATCATGTTAATAGACTGACAGATCCATTGAGGTGCAGGAAGTGTGCCCCTCTCCCTTGTTTTTGTTTTTTTATTTACTTGTCATATTTGTTTTCATTTATTTTCTTCTTTTTATCTTCTTCTCTTCTCTTTACTTTTCTTCTTTTCCTTTTCCCCTTTCTTTTCCCTTTCTTCTTCTTCTCTTTCTTTCCTTTCCTTTATCTTTTCTTGTCTTTTCCTTCCCCCTTCCCCTTTTTTTGTTGGGGGGGGGGGGGGGGGGAGGGCACATTGTGCAAATAGTAGGGTTTTGAGTGAGCCCCTACAGTAAGGAGGCAGGTATACAAAGTTTAGTTGCCATAGGACTTTCTTCCTGGATAAGGCACTGACTATTAAGAGTGAGTGCCAGTGACGGTGACGGTGACGATAAAAACTAATTTCGAAAAATAAACTCAAGGGCAATTTCAAAGGCCTATTGTACACTGCCCATAGAAATCAGGTTCGGAATATGTAATACGCCATTGTAATATTCGCACATTTCTAATTCTAAAGGGGATAGACGTGGTTATTGAAATTGCCTTCAGTTGATTTTTCGAAAGTAGTTTTTATCGTGTTAAGTACATCAGAAGTCAATATTATTTAATTTTCAACTGTTATTCTTTGTTGTGTTAAAACTTGTGGCTGAATTGGAGGACATGTGTTATGTTATCAAGCAGGAATCTGTTATTTCACATGGAATACACCAACACTCGAGACAATAAATTATGCGAAGTTCACGCCAGATTATTGAATTCTTACGACTTTTATTTTTCTTTGTTCAGGGTTCGGGTTCATGAAAATTTAATAATTATGGAGACAAATATAGAATTGAACATAAATACGAATATCATCACAATAAAAACTAAGAGCAGCCGTAGAAAATACTTTGGAGTAAATTAAATTCATTAAAAATAATATCAAACTTCATAACGAGATGCACTTATATATATATATATATACATGTATTCTTAAATGCAAATGACAAACACTATTATAAGAAAATATTAGTATGTGATCTATACATTAATCCCCGCACCAGTAGCATATCCAATCGATGTTTTTAAAAATTAAATTACATTATAAAGTTTTTTAAAAATGTCTTCATTTATCCACGTGTCGTTAACATGATTGATTACATCCATGCTATTAAGATAGCATCACCCTATTTAATTCATTCATTCTAACCGTAATTGATCATATTTTGTGGTTTGGCTCAACAACCTTTGACCCAGCAGAGCGATAAAAAAATATACCAGACTTTGCAATGGAGTGCAAAGATTTTTGCACACATTATGTCCATGTTTGTTGCATGGTCATATTGCGTTTGATGCCAGGAATTTAGAAAACAAGAATGACCTTTAAAATCCTTATAAACTGGCAACATATTGAGAGGATCGAAATCATTGGGGTTGTTTAAATCAAAATTGCAATTTTTAAATCTTTTCGACAAAATTCCTTATCCATGTATATTTTTTTCAAAGGCCCTACACTTAATTAGAAGCATGTAGCACTAAAAGAAAAACACTATTTTTGCCAATTTGAAGAACAAAATGTGATCAATTTAGCCCTGAAATATTTCCTGTCCCCAAAGGGTTAAAGAAATTACTTCGAGGTCTAAGCAGAAAATGGTCTAATTATGTACAGCGACAGCCATGATTCACGTAAGAATAGGCGCCTTATCATATGTATATAAATAATTAAAACAATAGAATAAACAAAAAAAAATATTCTGATTATACAGGACATAATGATAAAATATGTTTACAGCAAAACAAATATTTTTCCATCCGTTATCAAATGGTATGAAGTTGTTATTTTTAATACATTTCAAGAGAGCGATAATATCTTAACATGCATTTAAAAGAGCTAATTGATAATACGTTATTTGCATTTGCTGGAAAATACGTGACCATCCACCACAAAATGTCCAATAAGTCTTTGGGTTTTTAAAATTTCAACACAGTTTGATAGCTTAGATTCTAAGCTTTAAAATGCTATACTTGTCTTGTATGGACTAAGCAAACCCTTGTAAATTACAATGAGAATGTCAATGTGTCAGACAGGCTAATGACCAAAACAATAGAGAAAACGGTCTCTAAAGAAGAGTGACCATTTAAGAGCGCCTAATCTGTGTCCTATTGTTTGTTGCACAAAAGGTTGAGTCAAAACTCCCTCGCTTACACTGTGAAGTACTAATTGGATTGGGTTGAAACTTTCCATACTTTCAGCTATGTTTCTTTAGATGTTGAATATCAGACAGTGCATAGTTTTTAAGCTATACCAGAAAAGCGATGTGAAGTACAATCCCAGCAAGTTGACACACAGAGTTTGAATGTCCAGGAAAACATGGTCATTTTGAATGAGAGTAAAAACATATTTCAACAAGGTATTTTAACCTGAAATTTTGTCAGATGGTAGATTAATAAATGAACTTTCAGAAAATACAAAAAAGTTAAAGTAAACATTTTCACCCCAAACAACCTTTTTCAGCTGTTTACTCTAAAACTCCCATTGCGACTTATTGGTCGTTTTGTGGTGGAGGGTCACATATGGCACATTTCGTACAAATACATTCTCTACTAAATAAAATGTATAGGCCTACTGTACGCCTGCTATCTTCTAAATGTACACACAATTCTGACATAGTATACTATATTCATATACAAAGTACATACAAATTGCATAAATGTATTCGCTGTGGTGTTTTTATTTTTAACACTCTAAACACACTCTACACACATTTTCCAAATCCACATTACGTGCACAAAAAGTACACCAATTACGTATGTTAAGAACTTTAAAATGGTCTGCGGAAACCTCTCAAAAAACAAGTACAAATTCTTAAAAGGCAAGATTTACACATTTATATATAAATAAACATATTATCACATGGTATCATTACATACAATGGTCTAATATCTACAAAACTTTCATTATGAGCTTCGTTCTGTGTTTGTAGGTCAGACACAAATAAGTTTTATTATCCAGTAAAACAGACAAAATTAAAAAGGAAAATAATTTGCGTCGTTCGAGTACTATGACTATTTTGGAGTATTCTGCACGCATGTATACGGAAGTGGCAAGAATTTGGAGTCATTATTTTGATCGAAAATCGTTGAATAAGACGATCAAGAAGCATCACTGCGGAGGATAACGAATAACTCTGGAACCAATACAAGTTGAACTGTCCGGATCCTGCATGAATGTTTAGAAATTTGCACCAAAAAATTACACAAAAAAAAAACACCGCACTTACGTTATATCACTGATCTTGCCAAATACTTGCGACAAAAATACTTTGGAAATGATAAAGAAATGTGAGCTGGGCCCTGTTTCATAAAACTTGTTATGGATAACAACTGCCCCAGTATGAAAAATTGCTCTCAGTCAATCAGATTCAAGGATTTCAGTAGCTTATAACAATTATTTGTAACTTGTTATTGATAATAAGTTTTATGAAACGGGGCCCTGATGGTTAAGAAGTAAAAGAACACCATCTTCGTAGACATAATGGATGTTTAATTCCCCCCCCCCCCCTCCCCTCTCCCACCCCCACTTCCATACTAAATACTTCAACAGAAGTATATCATGCCTGGGAAGCATAAACACAGCGGCTATGTACTCCCCGGGATCAGTGATTTTTCCCATTTCCTACACAGTCAGGATAATCAGCCAGTTCGTAATTAGTTCATAGTACAAAATGACCCTGATATTGTACGCGCACGCTCATCCGTTTTGGTAGACGCGCTGCTTGTTTAACATGTAAAATCATACTGGCGCCAATCATGTTGCGCACACTATGAAAGCTTGTAGAGGTCAATTGTACTCGGTGCAAATGACATGCGCAAATTAGAATTACGAACTTGGCATATTATGACAATTCAATGTATTACGTCGTTGTTGTTTTTTAACAATCGGCCAATAGGGCCCGTTACAACACCAACGTTTACGATAACGATCGCTGATTTAGGCCGATAAGCCTTCAACATCGATTTTCTCGGATCCAGGGAATTTCCAAGTAAAATTGAAGAGATCGTAGTTCAGTGTTGTTTGTCCTTTCTTTGTTTCCTTGTTGATGAGAACACGTGAAGGGAGAAGCCTTTCATGCGTGTTCAAGAGAGGATAATCCCCGTCGGTGTCTCATGAGAAATGCATCTCCTTGACTTCCTAAAGAGCTTTGATCATTTCCGCTGAACTACTGACGAATTCTCCTTCCCTGTACGTCACTTTATGAAGCCTTGTGGCATGATCCGTACTGGTTATGACGTACTCATTTAAATTGTTTGCACCAAGAAGAGGAAACAAACATCCAATGAAAAATTCTCACAAACATGACATTTTGTAGATGATTATTACATCCCTATAACTCCGTTGACGAGGCTTATTCTGAAAACAAAGACAACGCAAAAGACGAAAAACTTCATTTAACACGTCAAGGACAGTCCTTTTGCCTCAAGCTTTCGAATATCCTAACTATTTCGCACCAAAGGTTTGGCTCGAAAAAAAAAAAGAATACACACATCATAAAGGCAATGGTTAGATCCATGCTTGCTGAGTATGCGCGTGAAGTTGTTGCGCATCCCTCCTACCGATTCGGTCAAAGACAGCTGGAAGTGCGGCCTTGGGCCGTAGGTTTTGTTCCAGTCTAATGAGCGCCCTCTGGAATCCTTCTCGGAAAGTCACTTCCGGTTTGATCTTGGTGATATGCCCATGTGCCTGTTTGAGTGTCATTCCCCAAGACTTGGATCATGTATTGAGTAGTGATAGTCGGCGCGAGGATGAGTCCGGTAACGCAGTAGATCAGCACCCTACGATTCGACTTGCGAGCACCCTCTATGAACCGGTTGATTTCATCAAAGTAATGACTGATGCCATCACCGATGGATTCATCTAGATGAAGATTGAGGCGAATGCGTGTGTGCTTCATGGTAGATGCACAAAGGCACGGGCAATCCTTGAGACGAATAGTCCGCTTTACTTCCTCACCCGATAGATTACTCAAGTCTATGATATATTCGATATTGAGACGACAGAGCAGCGGTTCTCGATTCGCAGCCTCAAGATCTCCCATGTAGAGAAAATCAAGGATCTCTGTCACGTTTTGGTCCTTGTAAAGTGTTTTGTCTATCTTAATTTCTGGGATGACTTTGCTCGGGTCCACCTCCTCTCCATCGCATGAAATATTGTCGTTCTCTGATAGCGATCTGCAGCTGGAGGTAGATGATGTCTTTCGCATCCTGCGCGTCGTAAAATGGATCATAACCGGGCTCACGATCCCCTTGTCCGGCAAAGTGGGGGACGCCCTCTGCGACTGCCCATAGCGGCTGTAGAACTCTGCCTGTGATGACTGCTGCTCGTCGCTGAGGGACACAGAAAGATGCAGCCTGTTGTGCATGACTGGTGACTTTGCTCGATCTTGTACGTGAAAGAGGTTAGGGCAGGAAGCGTATCCGAACGCAGAAGGATTGGTTTTACGAATGTCGGTTGTTTCCTGGTGTTCGAGGACGCTAGAGTCACCAACGCGGAAGCGGGGCGGCCCGTAACCGGCCTGGGATCGACTGCGAGAGCGAGGAATGTCTGAAGGTCTAATGCTCATCGTTCATTTTGATCTGAAACGTAGATATAAATGGAAACCTGGGATTAGATTTGTACAAAACAATTTTCTCGATACTTTCCAAGTGTTACAGCTCAGGGATAAATGTTGGCATTTTTTTCTGCAAGGATTAAAAAAACAGGCAAATATATTTATCGAAAGAGAGGACAGGCGAATCCAAATATCGATATACAAGTGGGTGGATTCTTCCCAGACTGAGCGGGAAAAAATATATTTTGGCAGCCTAGCGTGACGTACACCGACTACAAGTTGTATCGATTTGTTTGCCTGGATCTTCAAACGTCCGGGGCGTACGCCAGCTCCACCCTGTGTTGGTAACCTTCAAGGAGAGTGAAAGAGAGAGGAAAAAAAAAGCGCAATGAGCCCTAAAATTGAGATAATGATAGTACTACTAATAATAATGAAAGTATGTATATTGTGCCCATTCCCTAATCATGTTGAAAAAAACAAATCTCCATTCTGCTACAATTAATTGTACCTCACAATGAATTCTATCTTTCTGTAATCTTTCTGACGTAACAAAGAACCGATTGTAAGTTACTTCTGAATTTAAAGATATCCTTGGTTCATGGACTAGCCAACAGGTCAAGAGCTTCTTGACTATAAAACCTAGCTGTTATCAATCATGGCTTGCGAACAGTGGCGGAGCGTGAATTTAGACAGACACTGAAGGGGCACCGGCACCATGGGGGGGGGGGGGGGGGGGGGGGGTTGGGCACCGGTTTTTCTCGATGGAGAAAATGCGAATTACCAAGTTCATTGATCAGGGGGAGGTATGGGAGGGGGTCGTACTTTCTTCTTCTTCTTCTTCTTCTTCTTTTTCTTCTCATTCTTATTTATTTATTTATTTATTTCCGTTTTATTTACACAGGGTAGCCCTTTCAGATGTTAAACTGATATACAAAGGGGCCCTGCTACACAATAAAAACTATACATGTTACATAGAAATATAAATTTAAAATATTGAATCAATGAATACAAAACAAAGTACAAGTACATTATACAATATTCTTATTCTTTTAGCATTCCATTTTAACCTCTCCTTCCTTCCCCCTTTTATATTTGTTTCATTCTTTTTTTTTTCTTTTTCGCTATTTCAATACAGCAGACAAAGGTCCCTTGATTCTTGTTGCTTGTTTCATTCTTTTTTTTTTCTTTTTCGCTATTTCAATACAGCAGAAAAAAGGTCCCTTGATTCTTGTTGCTTGACTTAAGCGTTTAACCCTGCAGAATGCCCCCTTTTTAAGTACCCGTTATGGCGCCGATAAGCCAACGTGTTCAGACATTTTATTCATGCGAATGAGATTTGCACAAATCTTTGAAATAAGCCTAGAAGTAGATAGCAATATGTCACTTGGAGTCAAGCCTGATTTATCATCTGAAAGATGTAAAACATTCCGATTTTGTGCTACATCTTCCTAACACTTTGCCCCGGCCCCCATATAGTTTTGTTTAAATAATAATAAATAATTATTACTTCCGATTTATTTAGCGCGTAATAATAATTCCCTATGTGCTTTAGATATAATCTTACGTTAATGTATGTACACTCTAAAAAATGAAATGCTATTATTAGCACCTCAAGATTTGGAGGAAACACCAGTAAGGGCATGCATAGGGATTGCACAAATTGTGCTAAAGTAGCACTTGTACAAATTAGTGCTATAATTCAACACCAGTCCAAGTGCCACTTTAAACACTAAGGCGTAAGCCTTTTACACTTCTGGTGCTATTAGACGCATGCAGCTCGCAAAAACAACACTTTTAGTGCATTAAATAACTCATTTTAGAGCCCCCAAAACAGCACTACTAGTGCTAACACTTTTGCACCCAATATAGTGCTAAAGAACACACACAAACAGTATGCACAAAATCACACCTATAGTCTGTTAAACAGCTCTATACACTAAGGTCTAGATTTTGTTTTTAGATTGATATGAACTGGTTAGATACATAGATGATATCGACTAAAACCATGGCATGTGGATTTAATCATCTGAGAATTACTTTAGACCAAGAAGTGGCAATTTCGGAGGTTTAATTGTTCCAATCGTGACGAAAAAAAGCACACACACTGCCTTCCAAACTTCCCAGGCCCGGCCCCGGCCCGTGCGGTCGATCGCGCCCCATGCCTGGCTGATCAACAATTTTCATGTAAACGACAACGCGTACGGTAGACGGTTGGCCACACGCTGAAACATGGCATTTCCACTTCATTGCTTTTCATCATGTTTCATATCCCCCACCACAAAAATGAATGTAATTATCATATTATTTGATACCTTTATGCAGCAGATAATCGCAATAAGCGATTTCGTAATAGACCTGTTTACTAATAAGTGATTCAAATTTTATACATACTTTTGAAAAAAGGTTGTTCTCGACAACCTGAAAGCTTGCCAGAGGCTTGTCAGACATAGCAACAAGTAATGTATGCAAACTCGATTCCAAGTATTGTAGTTCATTCATTAATAACATGTTAATGGATACCTCGTTACTAGGTCCCCAGGAAAGAAACATCCATAAATTTGAATCACTGAGTAAACAGGTATATTGGCCCATGAGCAACTTTTCGCAAAATGACCTTTCCCTTTTTCATTAGGATAGGCATCTTTTCAAAGAAAGATAATACGTAAGCTTGCCCGACATAGCAACCTAAAGAATTCAAACTCTATGAAGGAAAGACATCATAGACCAGGTGACTAGGATAGCACGTCAATGAACACTTGGGAAAGCGCATTGTTTGCAAGTTGGCTATCATTATTTTGGCAGACTGTCAAGTACCAACCATCAATGAACACTTTGTTGCTTTTCAGTGGATTTAATGAAAAGTATAATTAAATGAATATATGAATAATCATTACACAGTCGACGCTTATCTCAGTGCATTTTAAACGAACATACCAGTTTATGTCAAATGACCTTTATCTGCTCATGCGCAAATCCTAATTACGAAATCGCTTATTAAATCACGGGACGTTGGTCAGCACTTGAAGTGTAAAACAGGCGTCCTAACATTCAGCACTTACTTTTAGCACTCAATTTTCTGCACCTTATCATCTCCCAGACGCAAATGGCACGTGAGGTGTTAGAAATAGCATGTCAAGTGCAAACTTCCAATTAGCACTCGTGTTTCAGCACTTCAGTATTTACAGTGTAAAGATGAAATGTAACACTACTGCAATGAAAAGGAGGGTTTTTAACGCTTTCTGAAAATCATCAAGGGAAGATAATAAGGGTAGAGAATTCCACATAGCAGGCGGGATCGGTTTCCACAGGTAGGACAGGTACACTGAGAAAATGTAAAGTGTTTAACAGGTGCTGTGCAAGGATTTTCACCTGCCGTGCTAAATTTAGCACCTGAAGTGCTATTTCTGCAGAAGAAATGGGTGCTAACAACAAGTGGTGAGTCAAATGAACCACTGAGGCCAATGAATCAGCACCTGAAGAGCTATGGCAATTTAGCATATCATTTGGATAATTATAGTTTTCAGGTGCTTGTCTATTTTTTATAGCGCGAGATTATTCTGTGTTTCAAAGCACATGATAATAATAATGATAATGATAATAATTATAATAATAATAATAATAATAACAGTAACAACTATATCACAGCGTTTACAAATTTAATAATACGTAACAATAATACATAACATTAATACTAAATTTATAATAAACAACATAGAATAGAATCAACTTATTAAGCATAAAGTTTGAAAGAAATGGAAGGGGTTTCACTATTCCGTGAAGAGATATGTTTTCAGAAATATATTTAATTGGTCAGTGGAATAAGCCAATTTTATGAAAGATTGGATATTGTTCCATTCTTTGGTTGCAATCACAATAAATGTACGATCGCCAGCTTTGCTACAGGTTCTGGGGATGGTGAGAAGAAATGGGTCCCCAGAAGAGCGAATATTAGGACGAGTGGGTTGTGAAGTGTTATGCAATCTTTAAAGGGATACACAACCGCAGATTGTGGACGTTACCTGATCGTTACCTGATCGTGCCGTTGCCCCGCGGGCCGCAAACTTCGGAAAGACTGGTCGCCGCGAACATGCACGCTCCGCCTGAGCTCGAGCTCTCGTGCGACATTCGGTCGGCTTCGTGCAGTCCGAAATGTAATCCCAGTAGTCCAACAGACGCGTTCGACGCATAAACTTTGTGTACAAGTGAATGGGGCTTACGCAATCCTGAATTTGCCCACGGCAGCCTGGTGGCGTATCCCTTTAATATAATTATATTGGCATTTGGTCATGGTAGGCTTTAAAAACAAACAATAGTATCATAATGAGGAATCTTGAATACAACACGTTTTTTTCCTGTCCCTATCACGCCCATTACATGCCCCATCACAGGGGGGGGGGGGGGGGGTGTTCGAGTTGCAATATTTATTCTGTGAAATAACGTGAAATTGAATGATAGACATGAAGGGTGTTGATTGCATTTTCTTTGCATTGGAGGTGAAATGGTTTAAGCTTCTCCGCATCGATTTCTGCACTAACCGAATTCCTATACCTGGACAAAACACTATACCTTATCCTAACCCTAACCCTGAAGCTAAGCGAAGACCCAATTGCAAGGAGACACAATACATAGCCCTTTATTTTTGACGAAATAAAGCCCGGAGCGTAATGTGGGATGCCCCCCTCCCCAGTCAACTGATACAAGAGGCATGGCTCCGTGTTTTCTGTTGCGGAATATCATGCGTTGTGAAACGGAATGGGCAAACTTCAGTCCAATTCCGTCATGTGTCACTCCGTTTCACATCACAAGTTCAAGTTTGCTGCTTTTTTATGTCTGCCTTTAGGCTAAGTCAAGAAACATGAGAAAAGGAGCGAGAAAAATCAGGGCAATGTAAAAGACACAAAACTGACAACCAAGATTGGTAAATTCAATAACATTGCAGATGTGAAGCAACGGAATGGTAAATTTGACACAAATCATATGCCAAGTCAGATCAGCTGTATTTCAGAGATCTACACACATGACGGACAATATATTCAATTGCATCTTCTATTTTCTTCCACTGGAAGACAAAGAGAGAGAGAGAAGGGGGTAGAAAGAGGGGTAAAATGAGAGGGAAAGAAAAGGCGAAATATAGTGAAGAGAAGAGGGGAGCGAAAGAGAGCGGGAGAGTGAATATAGTGTATAAGCAAGACCAGCGAAAATGGAGAAAGAGAAATTAAAAGAGAGAGAGAGAAAGAGAGGGTGATGAAGATATGGGAGGGAAAAGGAAGAGAGAGAGAGAGAGAGAGAGAGGAGGGAATGAGATGAGGAGGAAGTTGAGGAGAAGGATGAGCACACCCTAATAGTTAATCACTCTTCATCACCTTATTGCATTATAATTGGGCCTTTCTTGTATTTTTGTTCCCTTTCTCTAAAACTCTTCATCCATCACTTCATTTTACTTCCAATTTACAGTTTTCTCACAATCTGATAACTCTAAAATTGCCTTACAATCTCTTTGTCCTCATTTTCTTAAAAGTCGTTTCTAAAAAGAAATGATTATAAAAATATTATCTTGCGTTTTGCCATTTCAGTCAATTAAATCGCATGGTAATTTCCGCTACTGTAAACAATATGAAACATAAACTCTATTCCTTTTCAACAGTCAATGAAATTGAGGTCACTTCTATTCATATAATAATATCCTCAAAAACAAACTCTTCCCCTTTTTACAATCTGGAGTACCCTTTCACGACAATGAAATTTGTCTCGCTCTATTAAAAACCATGGCAACTCATACGTGTAGAAAATAGAAATGAATTCAATATGATTGACAAATCATGGAAAAGGAAGAGTACTTAGGTTCAGTTTATGCCTATTAACAAACGGAGGAGTTGATAAACATGATGTCTTCACCTTTCTGTAAGGGTGATCAAAGGCTACTTCCTGTTTGTTCTTCCCCTTTTATGTATCTTCGTTTTCACCAACAGGCATATCATATTTATTTACCAGATCGGGGAAATAAACATTACATTTTTGAGCCATTCATAATAATAATGGCAACTTACATAACGCTCATATCTGTCATTATAGCCGAGCCGCCAATGTAACTAGCGCTCAAGCATAACAGGTACCCATTTACACCTGGGTGGAAAGTGGAAAATGTTGATTAGAGTCTTGCCAAAGGACGTTAAGTGTCGTTGTGGGATTCGAACCCCGTACTTTGTGATCTGCATTCCGGTGGCTTATCCACTAGACAACAACATCTCTACGGATATGCACACCATCAATGATGCAAACATTTTTTTCTTCAAATTACAATCATGATAAGCGACGTAGCCCTTCACAGAAATCTCTATTGTTAACGCCCATCCTTATTTCCACTCTGCAAAATTTATATATTTACCTTGCCATTTGAAGATATTAAAATGTAACATCTTGCTTTCCACACTATAATAAGCTTTCAACAAAGTAAATGCTCTATAAAAAGGCGTTCCTCCCGATTGTCATGAGATATTCATTTGATATAATCTTAATGCTTACGGAGATTTACAATTACAATGTAAAAAGTTGCCCACTTCCTGCGAAAGATAGAGACCCGTATTCTCGTACGTGGCGTAAGATTAAAGGAATACTCAACCGCAGATTGTGGACGTTTTATGCCGCGAGAGGACACCGTGATCGTTACCTGATCATGCCGTTGACCCACGGGGCGCAAACTTCGGACAGACTGGTCGCCGCTCAACATGCACGCTCCGCCTGAGCTTGAGCTCTCGTGCGAGATTCGGTCGGCCGAAATGTAATCCCAGTAGTCCGACGGACGCACATACTTTGTGTACAAGTGTATGTGTATCGTGAGGTTTATGTATTTACATTTAGTTCCAGAACTAGAGGGAGTCCATGGTGATTTTGTAGGATTAAAAGTGGGTGACATTTGGCTCTCGATAATTCAGTGGCCTGAATTACGAGAATACGGGTCAGGAGCTTTGAACCATGCATGGGTAGAAGTTAAACAATCTAAAAGTGGCATTTTGACCTTTTTTAAATTTCATGTTTGTTTGTTTTACCTGGATTTTGTTCTATATATAAGTTTTCTTCTTTCACGACCCTGAATACTTGTCTCTGATATTCTGATCTGATATTCCCTTCACATAAATTTCCATTGAGCTCTAATCCTCGTTTTGTCACCTTTGCACAATACCTCGCAAGTCAGAGTGCTTCAATAGACTGCAGACTTTAAACCCTTATTTCTCAAAAGTACCATTTAGTGGGACTGGACATTCTACTCTTTGTAGTTTGTACAGTGGGTTAGGAACGTGCAATGCTAATGAGTGATATCATTTTAAAGCTGAGAATCTCCTCTTTCAGAATCTGACCCTAACTAAAAATTCATATGTGGCTTCTTTTTGGTGGTTTTGTGGTGCCTGGTCACATATGGATTCTTTAGAAATGGCTTTGATATTCGAAATTGTCATCGGGTGATATTTTTATTCCATCGTGTAATAATTTATTACACTGCCTTCCTGTAGTACTGAAAAACAAGTTTATATGGTTTCTATACAAGCTTTGACATCTTCTGTTTCAGCGAAAACAGTGGCATAGCAAGAAGTCCTTTCGGGGGGGGGGGGGGGATCTGCAAGCATAGATTCTAATTCAACACTAATATCCAAAGCATATCCCAAGCTAAAAATGCAAATCATATCAAATCTATACGATGAGAGCCTAAAGCAGAATTATGAGGACTGCTTAAATTTTTGCTTAACTTGAATGAGGGTCTTGGAGGGTCTGGGAGGGGATCCTGTCAAGGTTATTTCTCTCCCCCTCTCTCTCCCTCTCTCTCTTTATTCTTTACCTCTTTTATCTATTTCTTTGTTTCTCCATGTCTCCTCCTTTGTGACATCGTGTGGGATGGGGCACGTGCCCCCTGACCATCTCATAGCTACGCCACTGAACAGTAAACTTATGTCTCATAATTGTCCTGAAAACAGAAACGCTGGATAGCACAAATCCATATATGGCCATGAATCGTGTTATTGAATGAGCTTGGCTATTAACTAGGACTGTATCTCCACCCTATACCATGTACACAATACAAAGATATATATACATATATATATATATATATATATAAATATATCAAAATTATAAAGGTAATATATTAACATGTCATCCTTACAGTTGTGTAGACCCATATGGTTTATCATTATTTCTCATCCAATAATTCTTATCATCTAGTACTGAATTGTAAACTGACACGACACCAACCATAATATGCCGGCTCTATGCATGTTGCATAATTCCCCCCCTCTCTCTCTCTCTCTCTCTACTAAACCGCCATTAATCGTCTAATATATATCCGGCCAGTCGTACTCCAAACTGACGCGTTACTATGACAACGTTGACGTAGGCATACTGTCTTCTTTATCTTGTCTGGATTCTTGAAATGACTTCTTGGATGGGAGCAGTTTGAATTATTCAACGATTTTATATTTTAGCTGGGTCTCGATGCTATCTCCTATGCCTCTTTGGGGAGTATTAAACGAAAGGGGTGAATATTATCGAGAATTCATCCCTAAAGCCCGGCTCACACGAATCGTCATTTCGATTACCTGCGCTAACTGAGCCTGCGAAGACAATAATTGACCCATACGCCAGAAATTAAAAGCATTTATCGCAACTGTTCACTTTGCAATCACTTTTAAAGATAAAGTTGAGTTCTGGTCAAAAGATTGAATTGCGAAAGAAACTGTCTGAAAGCAAAGTGAGAAAGATTGACCATGTCAGAGAAGCAGCATACCAGTCTCTAGTCCGTCCCCATGTTGAGTATTGCTTCAGGTCATCAGTACTTCTGTGTCTCTCCGGACAAGCGGGGGGGGGGGGGGGGGGGGGCAGGTGGGGGGGGGGGGCACGTGCCCCCTGTGGATCCGCCACTGAGTATATGGGATCCTTACATCCTCTTGGATATCCAGAAACTTGAAAGTATCCAACGTCGGAGTGCGCGCTACGTTACGGGATATTACAAGAGAACCAGTAGTGTGACCAAGGAGGTACTAGGCAAGCTCCTTGGTGTGACTGATATGATCAACAAGTTGCGGTGGCCTACCGTATCGACTACCTATGGCAAATAGTCTCGGGATGGTGCACAAGATAGCTAATGGTCTTCCCGCTATACCACTAGAAACACTATTATCCTTCAACAAATCACAAACACGGAAGAACCATGACAAGACCCTCCAGATGTACCACGCAAAAGGCGACGTTTAATGTTAATTTTCCCAACGGTGTATCTCTGAATGGAATAGCCTGCCGACATCTGCAGTACATTCTGACAATCCACAGTGCTTCCAGGGCCTACTCCTGAAGCATCTTTCATCTCAATAATTCTGAAGAAACCGCGTTATTCTTCATCGCACCGCTTGCAGTCTTTAGTTCATCTTCGTGATAGCCTGCATAGCCCTTTGAATATTAAAAGAAGAAGAAGTAGAATATGTCTCAAATAAGAATAGGTGTATGCCAAAAGGTTTTGGAATCACCGATAAGAGATTGACTCAATCCTGCTGAGAGTGACATGCACTGCACACAAAAATGTGTATAGTTTATGATACTATTTCCACAAATGTTCAGCCCGAACATTTCAGCTGTTTCTCGTCATATTTTGAATTTGAGGGCATTGGAAGAGCAATCCTTTTCAGGGGACATTTCTAATATGATGTTCTTCTAAACTGACATAAAGAGAATGAGAAAAACATTATATTTTACCTTTCCCAGAACTCAACCTTCCCTTTTTTAAAAACCAGACCGTAACACCATGGACCTACTTTGTAGTAAGTCCGCGGGAAATCTCACTGACTCGGTCCTATAGCGTCACCAGTTAATAACGCATTGCATAAACCAGGCTTCATGCCTGTTGCGCACATGCGTCAGTTCGATTGCGTTACTGCCTACACTAATCAAATATTAGAAGGCAATGAATACACCTGTAATTCAATGCAATGTTCACAGAGTTTATTTTTACATTCACCATTTTGTACTACCTCACTCCCACTCCTCGCGTACCATATGGGCATAAGGTTTAACCTTGAGCCAATACACAGAGAAAAAGCTGTTTAATAATGCAAACAGTTGTTTACGGTATGAAGTGAACAACCCGTTGTGCAGTTCATAAAACAATTTGTTTAAATATTAAACATGTTGTATAAGTTTAAAACAACCTTTTAAACAGCGTTTTTACTGTGTAAAACGCGATACTGAAAATATTTGTAAGAAGATGTAAGTTTAACTGTAGTTTAGATTGATAGGTCCATCTTTTTTATGTGGATTTGTGTATCTTTTGTATTTGTATATATATTTGTTGTTTTTGTTCTTTTTATGCCAGTGAAGATAAACCTTGAAACTTGAAACTTAATTTCGTGTTCACATTGTCATTGTACCAATGTATCGATGTAGATATTTGAAAGCGGTTGCTCTGTCGTTTATTATCATTACTTTCAAAATAATTTAATAATTGAACAATGAAATTTGTATCTATTTTCTTTATGTTTGCTCAATATGTGTAACTCAATGTTCATTTTTCTAAAATAATAATTATTATTATTTCGTTCCTTTGAAAGTGGAAAACTAAAGATTCAAGTTCAAATTAAAATTACGTATGCCGGATATCTTTGATAATTATCTTGATGACTTCACATGTGCAAACCTCATAATAAAGCTTTCTTTTTAATACTAAAATATGTAAAACATGGAAAAAAAAAAGAAGAAAACCCAAACTGTTCCTTCGCTTTGCTCATTTTTGCATGACATGTCCAAAAACATATTCATGATGTTAGTATAGAGTACAGGCATCGGGGAAGTGGATATTTCAGCGGAAAATAAAATGAAAATATCATTGCTATGTGAGAAACGGAAAGTCACAAAAATCTTAATATGATCACACCATAATCGCTTGGTTTTTGATTCTCATAAGCTTCTCATAAAAGGAATATTGATAATTTTTACAAACCTTTACGAATTCAAAGACAAGAGACGTAGTTCATTGTTATATTTTCAAACTTCCATGGATATTTTTAAAGTCTAAATATACATGTTCCCCCGGTAATGAAATTGACATAAAATGGGCATATATTTACACTTTTCCCCCAAAAATATACATGTATATAATAGAGCTAGCAAAACTGTATCCGTGGTTGAAAAATAAAGACACTTCATATTTCCAGTACTTATCTTTATAAGATAATCCCTTTTCTCTTGCTCTTTCGGCTTGAGGAGTCGATAAGTGAAGCACTTCGGCATCCCCTAGGGATGTATGTCTTAGAAATTTCCTTTTCAAGGTAACAGTAATTACAATTGAGAAATGCATAAATCATACTCTAAATGGATGTATATACGAGAATGACGTCATTTCTTCGAACCACGAATAGAGCTTATAATTTATAACACCATGTCGGGGGGGGGGGGGGGATAGTATATTTTGTATATCTTAGTATATGGAATCTAGCTACAATATACTGAGATATAAATTTATAATATTTTGTGGATAGCAATATACTCTGTTACACTTCTGGATATTAACGGGGCCTCTAACCCCGTCCTTTTCACATGCTTAGCCAACTGACTTCTGGGGAGCGTTTCATCAGGCGTTTTGTCAGTGATTTTTACCGACAACTGTTATAAGCTACTGAAATCCTTGCATCTGATTGGCTGAGAGCAAATTTGTCAGTAAAAAGCACTGACAAAACGCTTGATGAAACGCTCCCCTGGTTCCAGGGGGCAGTGGGTTAATAAAGTTGCCACTTTAGCAAGAGTGTTACTGGACTCTACACTGGTAAAAAAAAATAACACGAAAAGTGTTAAACTTTAGCAGATTTCCGGATTGACCGGTAGCCAACACAAATCGGGTAATTTTGACTCCGTTGCCTGGTTATTTCAAGCGCATCTTCTCGAATCAAATTACCGAATTCCTGGTGAACTAATGCGATTTTACACGGAAAATAATTTACACGGAAATTTTTTAACCACCCTTTTTTTGTGTGTAAAAAGGGGAAGGCTGGGGTGGGGCTGGTAAACATGAAACGTGACAAATATATAATTTTCATTAATATTGTTTTGTATTGAATTTTTGATTGATTAATTTGTCTGTTTTTGTTTAAGGGGAAAGAATTGCAGCTAGCTTGGCGGGAAATTGGTCAGTCCCCCCCCCCCGCCATTCAAAATGATCTAGCGTCGCCCCTGGTATTCCGAACTTATAGTAAAAAAAAAATGGCTGCCATTTTTAATCAAACATCCGAAGCCTACCCTTCAGATTTTGTTCAAACATTGTCATATATTATTTACCTCCAGTACGTGATATTGCCCAAGGTTTTCTAAACACGGGACTGCACGCATTAATTGAGTTTGTGGACATATTATGTCGACCACGATCTGTGTTGTCGCTTTCCATTTCACTGGCAGTCAAAGGACGGCATTGCCGAGGTGCGGGGGCAATCTCTCCCCCCCCCCCCTTATAACATGCCTACACATGATGGTGTCTGACTATATTTGCTGGAAATGTTAAAATTGAATTTACCAACAGGTGACAAATATGAGACTTCTGATTATAACATTTGCAACAATATTACGGTTGCGCAGATATAAAATTTGAGATCGTGTGACACTCCACCCCCCTTCTCTCTATCTCTTTCTCTCTTCAGTAACGTATTTGAATATAGACCTACAGTTTCACCTGAAATATACACGAACGATATTTCTGTCCAAACACATGTTAGATCAAATTATGTATTTTTCGTGTCAACTAAAGTTATGCAAATAGATTGAACATGGTGTGGAAACCCATATGGTATCCCGTGTCTATACGAGTATCGAGAGGCTGATAATGCCCGACTCTGTTAGCTTGTTTGCATTTTCTGCCCTGAAAGAGAATTAAGACGATGGAGAACGTTAGCATGTTTAATTCGCCATAAACATCAGAACATGATAAATGGTACGTCCGTATCTTCATGCAAATCATCTGTAATGGGCATCTTGTCTTACTACTTATTATTAGCGTCTGATCATACGTAAAAAAAAATAAAAAATTAATGGTTGTGAAAATGAAACATTTTTGACATCTATTCTCTTATTTATAGGATATGTATTACTTAATCAACCATTTACCATAACTTCTAGGCATAGCTACTTTTTCAGAACAAATGCATGACAATGCTCAGCTTTATCTTAAAAAAAAGGAAAATAGAGTAGTTATGCCTTCAGTTGAATAAAATACTTCTCATTATATGACCTTTCCTAACACTGCCTAGCAATAGAAGAAGAAGCCTTATAAGTAACATATTAAAATGAAGGGAAAAAAAAACGATTAAACAGCATAGCAGTGTGTGCAGCGTCGTAATCACTTGGGTGCACGGGGACACGTCTCCCCCGCCCCTCCATCGAATCGAAGAAGAAAGAAAGAAACAGGGGACAGGAAAGGGAGAAGGGGAAAGGGCAAGTTGAGAAGACGATAATTTTATGACCCATTCCGCACCCTCCACATAATCGAGAGCTGGTAAACTCGCATTTCATTGCAAGAGTAAGACGGGTACTCCCCCCGCCCCCATGATGCCAGTTCCCTTTCTTTACCTGAACTAACGCTACGCCACTGACGGTGCGGTTAATATGAAAGAGTTGAATTGTGACTATACGGTCCGAATTCACAAAGGAGGTTTAAAGGGAGCGACATGGGCGCTTTTACAGTTGGCTGCTCCTTTCTCTGGATCAAAGTTCAAAGCGACTTCAATTTATCGTGCGCAGCTAATAAAAGTTCTCACATTGACCCAAATTTGAGTAAACAAGGTCGCGCGTTCTTTATTCCAGTATTTGAATCTCATTGGTCGGTTGCGTATGGAGGGATTCGAGTTAACGATTGCGCGAGGAATCCGGCAATAACATTCCTTCGGTAGCGCACGATTAGACCGGGTGCCAGGGGGGTCAACCTAGCTGGAAAGGAAACCAATTTTCATGTGTATGGGTATATATAGAGTACATATTCCCATATAATGAAACGGTCGTCTGGCATGTTCCCTGTGGTGGGTGTGGCCTGGGGGAGTGGTCAAAGTGGTCAAAAAAATGAGCTAGATTAGCTGGAAAGGAAACCCTATGGAACCCATATGAAAAGATGCGCCATTGTCCCAAGATACATGAATGGATACTGCCAGACATTTTAAGTGGTGGGCGGTGCCCGCCAGACGCCCCAAAGGGGTTCCAAAAATGAGCTAGATTAGCTGGAAAGGAAACCCTAAGGAACCAATGGGATATTGTTCGGCAGAGTCCAAATATACACAAATGATCACTGCCAGACGTTTTAAGTGGTGGGGAGTGCCTGCCAGACGCCCCTAAAGTACCCCACCCCAAAATAATGAGCTAGATTAGCTGCAAAGGAAACCCTATGAAACCCATATGAAAAGATGCGCTATAGTCCCAAGATACATGAATGGATACTGCCAGACATTTTAAGTGGTGGGCGGTGCCCGCCAGACGCCCCGAAAGGGGGTCAAAAAATGAGCTAGATTAGCTGGAAAGGAAACCCTAAGGAACCAATGGGATATTGTTCGGCAGAGTCCAAATATACACAAATGATCACTGCCAGACGTTTTAAGTGGTGGGGAGTGCCTGCCAGACGCCCCTAAAGTACCCCACCCCAAAATAATGAGCTAGATTAGCTGCAAAGGAAACCCTATGAAACCCATATGAAAAGATGCGCTATAGTCCCAAGATACATGAATGGATACTGCCAGACATTTTAAGTGGTGGGCGGTGCCCGCCAGACGCCCCCAAAGGGGGTCCAAAAATGAGCTAGATTAGCTGGAAAGGAAACCCTAAGGAACCAATGGAATATTGTTCGGCAGAGTCCAAATATACACAAATGATCACTGCCAGACGTTTTAAGTGGTTGGGAGTGCCTGCCAGATGCCCCTAAAGTACCACACCCAAAAATAATGAACTAGATTAGCTGGAAAGGAAACCCTATGAAACCCATATATAAAGCTATAGTCCCAAGATAAATGGATACTGCCAGACATTTTAAGTGGTTGGCGGTGCCCGCCAGACGCCCCCAAAGGGGGTCCAAAAATAAGCTAAATTAGCTCGAAAGGAAACCCTATGAAACCCGTATGAAAAGATTTACCATAGTCCCCATGTAAACGGATATACATGTAATATTAATTTCACACATATTACAATGATTTTAAAAAAAATCCTCACGAATATCTTTGAAAAAAAAACAACTTACATTTATATATACTGTACAGCAGTTGTTGTAATTGATATATTAAAGAACAGTCTCCCTTTAGGAATGACAAGTAAAAATCGCAGGAACTCTGAATTTAATACTTCGCATGCCGTGGCCGTGGCTTTTATGTATAGTGGAGAAAAACGACTGTGATCAAGCATTCATGTTTGTTTTACTACAAACTCACGACATGATACATCAAACTTACATAATATTTTAAACATTACATAGTAAGTACCAAGCGAACGCTATCTTGAAAATGTCTCAACCATATTTCACGTATCACACAACTAAAGCCCCCTTCACAATTGTTGCACGACCACATGCGACCACTTGACTAAAATCGGTCGTACGACTGGGCAATTCGATGCGACCGTTGCGCGACTGATCGCAGGACCGTATACAAATGCATGTTGGAAGCTCAGATGCGACCACCACAACGGTTGCGACTGGTAGTTGTCCCACCCCCTGGGGAGCACGCTTTGCGTGCTCATCACAAATTTCGCACTCTGCGCGTGCCCCACAACAGCCCCCATAAAATGAAATCCTGGCTACGCGGTTGAACCCTTCACGTCTGCCCCCTCCCCCTATTGAAAAATCCTGGCTACGCCCCTGTGCCCCACCCCACCGAATCAGTCCGACCACGTTGAGCTATTCGGCCCACCTTGCCTCGGTACAAGCACACATTACTGATTATTTTCGTAAAAGTAATTCATAAATGACATAGCCTGGTGGGGGGGGGGGGGGGGGGTTGCTGTAGTTGGTGTTGCCATCAGGTGCTGCTCTATCATGTCCATAATCATGGGAAAGAGCAAGATAGCTCAGTGGTCGAGCAGTGGCTTTGTAATTGAAGGGCCCGGGTTCGAAACCAGGATACACTCGTGTCCTTTGGTAAGGCATTAACCCCAAGTCCCTCGGAGAGGACTTAAAGTCGTTGGTCCTATAATTGTTTACATACAAGCAGTATGCTTTATAGTATACCATTGGCACTGATGGAATAATGTCAGGTTGATGGTGAAGTTTAAAGAAAAGTTATACATTATATTGTTTTATAATTTATATATTTCAATGTCTAATTTCCGAGGAAATGTTTTTGCTGGAAATGAGAATAAATTGAATTGGATTGAATTTAATTTAGTTCAAAGCAAATCCATGATACACAGCCCTTATTAAAGGGGGCCCTGGCGATCAGGGTCCGCTTGAACTAAACAAAAAGGGGTCCAATTATTGTCTTATTTCTCTTCCTTTTCTTCTCCCCCGTCTTTTTCTCTTTTCTCCTCTTTCTCACCCCATCTAATTTGCGGGGCACGTGCCCCATATCCCCGTAGTTAGTACTAGTTACGCCCCTGTTTTTGTTTTGTTTTTCAATATTTTGCCCCAGTATAATTTATGTTAAAGCATATGAAGTCACATTTTCAAATGTTCTATACATTTGAAAGAAATATCAACTTTCGATGGCCTTCCTAAATTCCTTGATTATTTCTCACTTGTTCCTTCAGTGCTGTGCCCCCATTTGAGAAAGAATTGAGAAAAGGGACTTTTATCAATGTTCAGTATTTGGAACTTGGCCTAGATTGCAGTGGTTATTTGCGACTTTTCCTCAGTACATTGAATAAGAAATGACGTTTTGCAGATCAAGTGCCCCCCCCCCCCAACAAAAAAATTGCTTTGCTCCCTAGCTTGTACAATTCCGTGGATGACTTGGAGGGGGATATAATGCCTACGAAGGGCTGCAGCCCCTTGAGGATTTTGAGAAGGGCAATATTGGCTCGACTACCACCTCCTCACGGGCAGCGAGGTGCTCCAATATCCTCATATTTAGATAGTTTAATACTGGAATACATGTAATTTTGTCGAAATGTCGAAATTTTTCGCATTTGCATTTACGCCTATGGGGAGGTCGAAAACGCGTTTTGCCCGGCACCTTTTTGTTTGGGGCGACATCGCCCCCCCCCCCCCCCTTCCGGCGCCTGTGAACGCATCCTATAGATCTCAGTTAGGTTTAAATGACGTCACAGATTTTGGCAGGTTTCTTCGCAAGAACCGCACCCTTCTGGAGAAAACTAGAAGAGAAATATAAAACAAAATCATACAAAATGATAAAGGAAGAAAATAGAAAATAAAAGCATATGAAAACATAAAAGAAGGAAAGAGAAGAAGATGCTAGAATAAGAAAGATAGCACAGAGAAGATGATAAAAGGAAGAAAGGAAGATTAAGAGATAGAGGAAAGAGCAAACGCGAAGATAAAAAGAAAATAATGGAGAAATACACGGGGTAGGGTATAAAAGATGAAAGAGATGATATAGTAGGAAAAAATAAAGGAAAACATAAGGAGAGAAAAAATACAAAATGATGGAAGGATAAAACAAAGAATAACATTTATAAGGGAAAGACAGCAATAGAAGATAAGAAAGGGAGCAAAGAACAATATATGGAAAAACAGAAAGAGAAAATCTAAGAACGATCAAAATGCAGAAAGAAAAGAACAAAGAAAGATCAAAACAAAATAGGGCATGAGAGAAGACAACAAGAGAAGATGAAGAAATATCAAAACAAAGAATAACATGAGAAAGGACAGAAAGAGAGGATGAAAGAAAGCCCAAAACAAAGAATAACATAAGCAAAGAAGGAAAGGAAGAAGAAAATAAAGAGAGTCGAAAGGAAGGTTAGAAGTAAAGAAGAAGGGGAAAAAAATAAAGGAAAGATAAAGATAAAATGATACTGAAACAAATAATAACATGAGAAAACAAAGGGAAAACAAATGCAGAAAGATAAAGCAAAATTAAGTTTAGGACAGAAGAAAAGATAAAAGGATGAAAATATGAACGAACATAAGGAAGAGATGTCCTGGGGGTAGTTGACCTAAGGGGGTAGTTGTCCAGGGAGGGAGGGGCAGTTTCCTCCCTTCCGCGCATAGCGCGAAAGCTCTTAGGTTTTACAGCAAATCTGAGAGAAAAACGGCTCGTAGAACTTTTTTAAGGCGGAAAGTTAGTTCGGCGCCCTGGCTGCTTTTTAGTTATTTTAGACGCAAAACTGCACTGTATGTAACAGGGGTGGGTGAAGGGAAGGGGAATTTCCCCCTTTCCGCGCGAAACGCGAAAGCTTTGACGTTTTAGCAAATTTGAGAGAAAGATAACGGCTTGTAGCAAATAATTTCTTTAGGTGGAAAATTATAGTTTGACGCCCGGTCCGCTTTTCAATTATTTGGACGCAACATTTAACATTCGAGGGAGCGAATTCAGCGGCGTATCTAGGGATTATGGCGCCCGGAGCAAACAATGAAGTTACCCCCCCCCCCCCCCCCCCGAGTGTCCAAACTTATCTACGTTATTGTACAAGCCAGGGAGCAAAGCGACCGAGCGGCAAATGTTTTAATTTAACACTAAAAAACGCAATTTCTTGTGCATTTTACCCAGGAAATTTTGCATTGGACCACCGCAGCTGAGCGGTAGAGAAGCTCGAATTAATTTTATACATTGATAAACGGTTTTCTATTCCCTCACTTCTGCAATCGGGATCAGAACTAACAAAAACCCTATAGGCTTGAGAAAGATTCGAGAAATTCAGCAAGGCGACCTGAAGTTGAGATTTCTTTCAAAAGTTGAACCTTTGCAAATGCTGTTTTATACACTTTATCCCATAATGGGATTGAATTTATTTAAGAACTATATACTACGGGAGCGAAATTACGAGATCCTGAAAGAAAATAATTATGCGAGGGAGCAAAGCGACCAGCTTTGGAATATTTTCGCATTTCAAACCTTCAAAAACTAGATTTCTAGTGCATTCACCTTGCGGATTTGGGGCGGTGATCCGTAAAGATTAGGATTTTTTATTCATTTCCCCCCTATATTTCTATCTCTCCTTTGCGTTTTTTGCGCCCACTCCAAGTGCTGCAAGGGGCACATCCCCCCTCTGCCCCCTAGATACACCATTGAGCGAAGAGACCCTCCTACATCAGGAAATTTTTCAAAAATCTGTCGAGAAAAAGTTGCATTTTGAATTTGAATTTGAATTTTGAATTTATTCTCATATTTCACAAAATAAATAACAAAAATATAAACACAATATAAGACAATACAGTCATTTGATTATAACAATACAGTGTGGCAAAGTAATTCAGTATAGCAAAAAATGCCAGTAGATTGTAACAATGACAATAAATGAGTTCGAAATATGAAGGAATCTGCATAAAAAGCAGAGCTTGTAAAGTCTGCAGGTTCCTTTAAAATATTATGAAATTAGCAATCAAGGAGACGGAACCCAAAAAATCAGACTACATTGGAAGAGCCAAAGGTAAATGAAAAGAAATTGTGGGGTAAAGAAGGAAAGAAAAGTGGAGAAGCTATAAGAATAAGAGAGAGTGAGAGGGGGGAGGGGTAAGAAAAGAGAGAGAAAATTCAAGACTAACGCAGTAACGTACTAAAAAAAAAAGATAAAAGGGTAGAAAACAAGGCAAATAAATAATTCATATTTAAGTGCATCCCAAAATGGTTTTTAATGAAAAGAAGAAATGCCCGGATCTACACCAATGGACAAACCCCCTTAACCATTAATTGAAAATAACAATGCGAGCGAACGAATTTTCTTCGATATTTTCGCATTGAAATTATTGCATTTATTTCCTTACTTCTAATCGTTAAGATCAAACATCAAGAGTTTGGATAATTATTAGTTTTAAGTTAATGTATCATAATCCAAAATATCGGGGGGGGGGGGGGGGAGGAGGGTAATAATAATACAGGCCACGCCCCCCCCCCCACACCTCAATATTTTTTTCCTTCTACTATTATGAATAGCGACCCTCTTCTTCGATTATGAGTACCGACCCTTATAATTAACGACCCCGATTTGGTATTATGAATAGCCACCCTGTATCTGTATTATGTATAGCGGCCCTTATGAGTAATGACCCTTTTCGTTGATTATGAATAGCAACCCTCTTCTGATAATTATGAAAAGCAATCCTTATGAATAATGCTCCTTATGATTTTATGAATAGTGACCCTACAGGTAAGGGGAATTACACGTAATGAATAGCGGTCCTTATGAGCCACTGTCCTTATGACTAGCGATGTTATCCCCAATTCCCGGTTTAAGTGGTCCCGCTAACTCAAATCTTCTTTAAATTTCTTTTAATTTCACAGGAATGATCTTTGATAGATATCTCATCGAATTAGGGGTGCACATTGATGCACAGAAAATGATAAAGGGGTCTATGGAGCCCCCAAACTGATAAAAATATTCTCCGATATGCCACTTTTGAGGAGGCGGAATTTCTGAATTATTCGACATGGGGGCGGTTAAGTGCCCCCGCTAACTCAGATCTTCTTTAAAATGTCTGGCAGTATCCATTTATCTTGGGACTATAGCTTTATATATGGGTTTCATAGGGTTTCCTTTCCAGCTAATCTAGTTCATTATTTTGGGGTGTGGTACTTTAGGGGCATCTGGCAGGCACTCCCCACCACTTAAAACGTCTGGCAGAGATCATTTGTGTATATTTGGACTCTGCCGAACAATATTCCATTGGTTCCTTAGGGTTTCCTTTCCAGCTAATCTAGCTCATTTTTGGACCCCCTTTGGGGGCGTCTGGCGGGCACCACCCACCACTTAAAATGTCTGGCAGTATCCATTCATGTATCTTGGGACTATAGCGCATCTTTTCATATGGGTTTCATAGGGTTTCCTTTGTAGCTAATCTAGCTCATTATTTTGGGGTGGGGTACTTTAGGGGCGTCTGGCAGGCACTCCCCACCACTTAAAACGTCTGGCAGTGATCATTTGTGTATATTTGGACTCTGCCGAACAATATCCCATTGGTTCCTTAGGGTTTCCTTTCCAGCTAATCTAGCTCATTTTTTGACCCCCTTTGAGGGCGTCTGGCGGGCACCGCCCACCACTTAAAATGTCTGGCAGTATCCATTCATGTATCTTGGGACTATAGCGCATCTTTTCATATGGGTTTCATAGGGTTTCCTTTGCAGCTAATCTAGCTCATTATTTTGGGGTGGGGTACTTTAGGGGCGTCTGGCAGGCACTCCCCACCACTTAAAACGTCTGGCAGTGATCATTTGTGTATATTTGGACCCTGCCGAACAATATCCCATTGGTTCCTTAGGGTTTCCTTTCCAGCTAATCTAGCTCATTTTTGGACCCCCTTTGGGGGCGTCTGGCGGGCACCGCCCACCACTTAAAATGTCTGGCAGTATCCATTCATGTATCTTGGGACAATGGCGCATCTTTTCATATGGGTTCCATAGGGTTTCCTTTCCAGCTAATCTAGCTCATTTTTTTGACCACTTTGACCACTCCCCCAGGCCACACCCACCACAGGGAACATGCCAGACGACCGTTTCATTATATGGGAATATTTACTCTATATACCCATACACATGAAAATTGGTTTCCTTTCCAGCTAGGTTGACCCCCCCTGGCACCTGCTCTAGTAGCGCACGATTGGATCTGATTGTATCCGAATTTCCCCCGAGTCAAGCAAACTGGTCAGGCCCATGGATTACGACTTGCCACTCCCTTTAAACCATGGGTAAGGTTTAAACGTCGGTAAGCCTACTAAAATAAGCGTAAATAAGCGCACACTGCCCATGCGCGCGCTCAAAGAAAATATATGATTGGATCGGATTCAGTGCGCACGTACGCTTAAAAGGCCCAGGAGGTTGTTTAAACCATGGTTTAACCAAACCTCCTTTGTGAATTCGGGCCTACAAGTTAGACAGTTCAGGGCTCCGTTTCATAAAACCTGTTATCAGTAACAACTGCCACATTTGTATGACAAATTTGCTCTCAGCCAATCAGATGCAAGGATTTCAGTAGCTTATACCAGTTATTGAAACTAGTTATTGATAACAAGTTTTATGAAACGGGGTTCTGGGGTGATACTCTGATATTGATTTTATCTTGATTTTAGTGAAAAGGTTCTAATTGCCATAACAATATGTACGTTATAAATGGCGCGTCATTGGTTAATGGCTGCGCAAGATTGGCTGCGCACGCGGATGTCATCTGCGAAACCACCAATGAAATGTTTCAATTTGAAATTTGTTATGACATATAAAATCTTTTCAGAAAAAGCAAGATAAAATAATTCTCCGGATACCACCCCTGGTAAAGGTGGAAAATATTCAGTAAGCATTTTCATTATTTATATGTCATTGTGAAAAAATATCCTGGACGAAAAATTGATGTCCCCTGAGAAAGATTGCTGTTCAAATAATATAAAATAATAAAATATTACCAGAAATGGTGAAATGTTTGAACCAAACTTTCACATCACGGTGCGTAGTCCCATGTATACACATCTGTGTGCTGTCACCGTGCGTAGTCCCATGTAAACACCTCTGTGTGCTGTCACCGTGCGTAGTCCCATGTAAACACATCTGTGTGTAATAAATGTGCCTTTCAGCTAAATTTAGTCCATTTCTTACCATTTCGATGATTACAAAACCTCACGGTATACACCAATTCTTGTGCGCTACATAATGAACATTTCCCGATTGCTTCAAGACAGTTTCTTTCGCAACATAATCGCATGACCAGAACTCCAAAATGAAGAAGAACAAAAAAAAAAAAAAACACACGATGAAAAGCAACATGACGAAGCGGTTATGAAGAGTAGGATCGTGACAATTTATACAATCACCATCGTCTGTCAACTCAAACCAAACTCTCAACGTGTTTGCTCACTCAATTACGTTGACAGACGAATATTCTGCATCACGAAAAATATAGTAAACTTAAAGACATGAAGAAATTGTGAGCAAAGATAGTAGCTCATGACATATGGTATTGTGTTTGTATCTGTTTATCATCGGTAGGTCAAGCTCTTCTGCTACTATTTTGTAAGTGACTCTTTTGGTACCCCTTTCCCTGTTAAAGGAAAAACGTTTTGTAATTTCTGTTTCAATGTAACGTTTGAAGGATGGCCATTAGGTAATATATCAAAGGAATAAACCTGCGATTAAATATTGAATAGAACCGAAGAAACCCAGTTTTATTGACGAAGCCTTTATGAATAAGACACATAAAAACACTCCAAAAATGCAAATTGTTGAGCTGAAACAATTTTGTAAAATGTACTATGAAATTAAATGTCCATGCATGGGTAGAATAATAAATGAATTAATGCTATGGCAACAGAAACTTCTTCAAAGATGAGTGTTATCATATTCAATCCTCAGATCACCTTGACAACAGCACTGGCATTGCTGAGAGCGTTTAGGATTATGCACAGTGTCGAAGTGTTTAAAGTATACTCCTTCTTTTCTTTTTTTTTTCATTTCCTAATTTTCGTTACACATGAGATTAAATAACAATCCCTTAATTTACCTTAAAGATAAAGTAGAGTTCTAGTCATACAAAAAAACTATAATTAATTGGGAAAGGTTGGTTTAATTGTAGTACATAAGAATTGATGTATACTGTGACGTTTTCTATGATACGTTGTCGAATGATAGGAATTTGACTCCAACTTGCTGAAAGTCACATGCACTGCACACAGAAATGTGTATGTGGGACTTTACACTCATTTTGGTCCAAATATTTCACTTCTTTTTGTCATATTTTGAAATATGAGAACATTTTAAGAGCAATGCTTTTCAGGGGACATTCCTTTTTTGATATTCTTCCAAACAGAATAAAGTATGCGCGCTGAAACACCTGCATTTCCTAGAAATATCATGGTTGGCGTTGATTTCCCATATGTCATTCGGTATGACCTTTTTATTTTAAGAGGACCTATACCAATATGCTACCAAAAATACCCCCCCCCCCCCCCCAATGGAGAACGTGATTGGGAGAAAACCAAGAATTAATGATATTTTATTATGCTGGTTTCCTGGCCATTTCTTCCCATGCTACATACCTTTGTATATTTTTATCATTATTATGTATTTGCAACATGTGCTGTAAGTGTTTGGACAATTTGCAATTATGTTTTCTATGTGATCTCTATCCTACCTGTGTAACTGTAATTTCTATTTTCCAGCGCCTTGAGCACTGTATTTTAGTGGATGTGGCGCTTTATAAATATTCATTATTATTATTATTATTATTATTATACAACAAACGGGACAGTTGTCCATGAATACGACACAATCGACTGACTAAAATGCCAAATTGAGTTTCGCATAGATTTAGCAGTTTAGTGATCTCATCTTTCAAACATTCATAACCGTATAACACCTGAACAATATAGGGTTTATTTATATGGATGACCGACACACATGACCAATGCATAGGATTAGGGTTAGTTTAGGGTGATATGATTAGGTTTATAGATTATGGTTGGAGTTACCTAAGAAACGTAAGTCTTTGGATTTACCTTCATTCAAAAAGTGTTGGTCAACCTCCGGGTATCTGCAGGGCCCAGTCTTTAAGAGTTGCGACTGATTCGAATCGATCGCAACTAAATTACTCGCAACTGTGTACTGAAGAGATAAGAGTTGCGATTCTTTCTAAGTTACGATCGATTCGAATCAATCGCAACTCTCTATAAGACGGGACCTTGGTCAACCTTTGTGGTATATTCTTAAGTTGTTCCCCATCTTTTTTTCTCATATTTATCTGCTTTCACGCAACTGAACTTATTTTGAAATTTGGATTCCCCTAAAACCTTAATTTTAAAGGATTCATCGGTGTAATGTCTGGCCGATTCGTTCCGTTTTGAGTACCTCACATGCTTAATGCACTGGAATAACTTAACAATTATTTACAGCTAATTAGGCTTACTCTGTCTTTTGATGAATCTGAGATAACGAACACTCAAGACTTCGAAATGTAGAAGTAGAAGTAGAAGTGAGGAGAACAAGTGTCCGAACAAGGAATGCCTAGTACCTCCTTGGTCATGTTGGTCCGACAGATGACATGTGGCATGTGTGGTGTACGCCTATACTCGGTGTTAATAAAACACAGTGGACACTTTTGATCATTAATAACTCAAAAAATTATACCTCATATCAGACTGAAGTTTTTACATCGTAAAGTTGAAATATATAAATTTTACTGGAAGTAATTTTCATGGCATTTCTCTGAATACTTTTCTTAAAATATTGCACTGAATATTACTCAGATTTTTCACTTTTTGGAAAATCAAGGCCACCAAATCTGTTAGTATCGGTAATTAATTCAGAACACAATAACTCCCATTTTGTGTGTTGCAGCTGTCATTTCTGCAAACCTTTGAGTATCCAGTGTCATTAATAATTCATAGCTCTGCTTTAATAAGGTGTTCCGGTATTTCAATGGGAATTGTTGTGTTTTGAATTAATTACTGATACAAACAGAGACAGATTACTGATACAAACTTGGTTTTTTCAAGAAATGGAAAACTTTGTTAAATATTCAGAGCAATATTTCAAGAAAAGTATTCAGAGAAATATGATAAACCTTGCTCCCACTAAATCTTACATTCCTCAATTTACAATGTAAAGAACATCAGTATGATACAAGGTTTAGTTTTTGAATTAACGAGCAAACCTGTCAAATGTTTATTTTAACATCTAGTACTACTCTCAGAACTATACTTGAGGAAAAACTGATTACTGATTTGGTCTCAGACCAAATCTAGACATGCTAGACGAACCATGAAAACATGCATATTCTCCTCCTACGACATTTCCCTGACGTTTATTTGCCTTTGGCTTTCAGTAAGGGATTATATTTAATTATTAGCCTATCTCTACAGAGGGTAATCGTATACTTTCATGATCCTTCGTGATAGGAGATTTGCAGAGGATGATCCATCATTTTCAAAAAGATTTGTTTCTTTCATTTCGCTGTATCATTTCACAATAATCAGGTAATGATTATGATGATCGGCTAACAGATTTATGACAGTATCCAAGCAACTGCCGATTCGTCATGAGAAAGAGAGAATGGAAAGGAGGGGGGGGGGTTGCAGGGAAACGAAGCTTAGAGGGAGAGAAAATACATAGAAATGAGAGTGAGATGAGAGAAAGAGAAAAAGAAGGGAAGGACAAAAATACAGAGAAGTGAGAAATGGGCAGAGAGAGAAAAAGATAGAAAGAGAGAGAGAGTGAGACAGCGAGATAGAAGAAATTGCTATGATATGGCTCCAAATTATTTGGAAGAGAAATTTGTATTTAAGCCTCTGAAATACGGCCTGAGAAATGGTAACCAAGTAATTTTGCCTAAGCCGAACACAGAAAATTGCAAGCGTACATTTCTTTATCGTGGTGGTAAATTGTACAATGACTTACCTTTTGTACTCGACAACTAAATAATTTTACATCGTTTAAGAAGGAAATAAATGTACATAGTATAAGTAAAATTATAGTAAAATAGTACACTGATGATATTAAGCATAGGGAAGGGGGTGGCACTTTTGCACAGCAAGCCCGTGGATTTCAATTTATGATTTTTCTTTTCTATAAAGTTATTATTATTATTATTATTATAATATAATAATAATAATAATAATAATAATAATAATGGATATTTATATAGCGCTCATATCCACCTTCAATGGTGCTCAAGGCGCTCCAATATTACCCCGGCTCTAGCTAGGCTACCGATTTCGGTGCTCACAGCATTCAAGGAATTAATTCCTGCCGGTACTCATTTAACCCCTGGGTGGAGAGTGGCAATGTAGATTAATGTCTCGCCAAAGAACAGTAGTGCCGCACCTGGGTTCGAACCCACGACCTTTCCATCTCCAGTCCAGTGTTTAAACCACATACAATTCATTATTATACGGGACCCGAGGAAGAACAGGTTAGCTATGTTAGTTAATCTGAAGCGGGTCATCTCTCGATCTTAATTTACTTTCTTTTGTATTGCGTGTTAATATCAATGTTATATTTATACTGTTATATAATTTCATGTTTATATTTTAATCTGTATATTTTTATGATCGTGAATAAAACCAAACCAAACCAAACCAATGATGTGATATTTTATATCTATGCGCATAGAGTACAATTTGTATAAATTCATCTGTTATAATTATTAGAAAGCTAAAGTTAAGGAGGTGCACGAAAAGGAAGTAAGGGATTTAAAAAAAAATCCTGCATAAGTTCATGCAGAACTGCAGGAAAGACTGCTCCATACGGGCAGACATATAATAAGAACAAAAATAATAGCTACTTTCGTACTGCGTCATCAAGGCGTCTGCGATCATCCTCCTAACACCTTCTCACCCTCAATCCTGGAGCAACAAGAACTTATGGTGACAGGGCATTCGCATGTGGGGGTCCAAAACTTGACTGATGTTGAAGTTTTTAAGAGAGCGCTGAAAACTTACCTTTTTGATGAATGTTTCTTATGATTGTAAACATTGAACATTGTAAAGCGCTTTGAGAGAGCCTACGGTCCTCAAAGACGCTATAGAAGAACGAACTAGTATTATTATTAGTATTATTATTATATCCATCCCAGGGGTGCTAATTCAAGGAGTCTTCAAAGTACCTTTATTACACTGGCTTTAAATAGCCCAGCTGCCCTGCGGCGTTGAAAGCATAACGGTAACTTTGTAAGATATCACTTGTACAAAATGATAATGCTTAAAAACAAACAAAATGACTTCGTTCTTGAATACTATGCAACATCCTTGGCATCACGATAATGGTAACATAGCTAAAGCTAGTACTGTTTTTTCTACCGTATCTAATTAGATGATTGTAAACTTCAGCAGCATAAAAAGAGATGACTTGCAAAACTTACTACCGTTACGAGAGCATAATGGTTACTTCAGTATCGTATTGCCGTCACCTTAAGCGATGCAATGATTGCACATTGTTCCTCAATTTAAATTTAAATAAAATATAACCCCGCCTGCAGAGCGTAAACGATAATACTATAAAAGCAATATTCGAGTATAATTATTTAACATTTTCTCTAAAGCGATGCGATATTTCCCATTCCTATTCCATGTCATTGGAATCAAAAGTAAAAATATTAATACAGTATTCAAAACGCTTCCCATCTCAGGTGCTCTCCCTGCGACAAAAGCATATAACAGGGATGCAGGCGAGGCGGTTGCAATGGCAACGCGAATAGCTGATGCCGCATCCAGCTATGAATTAGATGGAGGTCAAAAAAGAGATGACAGAGAGAAGTATTGATACTCACAGCTTCTATGCATCCAAGAAAAGCTCCATCTTTAGAATAGGAATATTGTTGTTTGCCTGTATACCATGGATGGCTAGATGTACAAAAGGCGCCTGGTTTTTGTGGTGGCGTGTCGGTAGTGAATAGCTAGTCAATATGCGATCCTCAGATTTCCATCTCGCAGTCCAAGCGTGAATGATCATTATGGTTACGGGCGTGTATCAAGCGCGGGGGTTACGACGGATGATTACCACGTAAAAGTGTGCGTGGGCGAATTGCGGGCGTGTGTATGTGAGTGTGTGTTTTTTGTGTGTATAACCCGGTGTGTATGTATTTACATTAGGATTCGCCTTGTCTGTGTCAGCTGGCCATACGCGCAGGATAATAAGCCTCTATCTTATGGAGATATGAATGAACTCGGCCGACATTGCCATTCCTTTAATAGCCAATGTTACTTAACCCATAGCGTGCGGGAACGGGGTAGTTCCTGTATTAAGCCTATGTAAATGAGAGAATTAAGTAGTCGACGGGTTAAAGCCATTTGTTAGTGGCGAGGTTCATAATATAAGCAACAGGTAATGACTCTCTGCTTTTTACTCCGGATTGTGTAAAAGAGCTCTCAAGTGTATGTAAAGCCTAATAAAGTGTGCATGAGATGATGTTGGAAAGCCGGGATGAAGAGGGCGCAGTCGTGATTCAATGCAAACGATAAAACAGCCTCTGATGTGTACTTTCTCAGTTTTGATAAAATAATAGTCATGATTTATTATAAATAACATGATTTATTAGAGTTTGTTGTTCTGATCCACTTATTCCTCTTTATCACCACTGTTACATTACCTTAAATTGGCTAAATCTACTTGTAAAGACTACATTTCATGACTGCTTGCATCTTTTATATATTTTTCATCTTTTATAAAATAAATTCGTTTTGCATTTCTCTATGCAATCTGAGTATCAACATAACACACTACATGGAATATATTGTTGGCTCATGAATTTTCACATAACCTTCATGGGCTTATCTTAATATTTCTTTCCTCTTCTTCCTTTTTTTTTTGGGGGGGGGGGGGGAGAGGGAATTAACTTCAAGTGCCCTATGCGTAAACTATAAACTGCAAACTTTCTTCTCCCGACACAGTCGTAGCAGGATAATCCCAAATCAAACAAAAATAACTAATATACAATGGAAGAGGTATGACGTCTGGACAGCTGTTACGTAACAACTGTATGCGCAATTAGGAAGCCATAGACATTTAATTTTCTTTATAAACCTCGCTCATAAATTTTGACGTATTTCAAAGTCCAGCCAGCATTTCTTTTTCTATTCATTTATTTATTGAAGCATAATACAGGATAAAAGTTGATCTGGGGAGCGTTTCATTATAAGCGTTTTGTCAGTGATTTTACTGACAAATTTGCTCTCAGCCAATCAGATGCAAGGATTTGGTAAAATTCAATGACAAAACGCTTGATGGAACGCTCCCCAGCAAAAGCTGTTTCACAACTAGGCACTGATGGTAGGACATGCAACATTTAAAAAAAAATAGATGCTAATTAACATACAGTGGGTGGGGAATAATTGGCATGGCGTACCAGTGTTCATATCAGTTCTCAAACGTAGTTTGTTATCAAGCGCTGGTGATTACGCATTCTGCGATTATTAAAGCTTTAGAGAACGTGAAGGAGAGAGAGCGGGTGAGAGAGAGAGAGAGAGAAAAGAGAGAGAGAGAGGGGAGAGAGAGGGGGGAGAGAGAGAGGGGAGAGAGAGGGGAGAGAGAGGGGAGAGGAAGAAGAGAGAGAGAGAGGGGGAGGGGGAGAATGCAACAAGAGAAGAAGGAGAGAACATAAAGAAAAACAGAGGAATGGAAGGACAAAAATACAATAATCCCCAATTTGTTTAGACCAGACTGACTTACTAATGAGGGATATAAAAACACCGCTCGTGACCATCACTTTTGCTGTGCCTGGTGGATAACACCTGCATGACCTGTGTCGTTAGCGTGTGTCATTGAGTTGGAAAATGACTAAACCTTTAATACAGAAATTCGCTTACAATTATGAAAAAAAAAATTGTGTAAATCGGACTACACAATGCATTTCGTCTAGCTGTGGTAAGTTATTTCTAGCCATATTTGAAATAATGAGAGCACTTCAAGAGCGGTCTTGTTCATGGGACATTTACTCTGATATTCTTCCATACGGGAAAATGCGAAAGCTCACCAATTATATTTCACCTTCACTATACTCATCTCCGCACGATGACCTCTTCATTTAGAATAATCTGCACATATCTTATAGTACAGGGGTACTCTCTCCCATCGAAAAAAATTGGAGAAATAGGAATATGAGAAAAGGAAAAAGAAAAGGGAGGGAAGGAGAGAGAACGTGAAAAGATCCAATATTTTCCCGATCTTTATAAACTGCCCATGACTGATGATCACCAGAAGCTATCGAGGTATGGTGCTTACGGAGAATGCAGAGAATTAGCTGGGTTATGAAAATCAGCAATAAAGAAGTGCTACAAAGAACAAGCAGAAAGAGGGAGTTGGTGAAGGCTGTAAAGAAAAGGAAGCTTGTATATGCTGGACATTATTTTGATCAGAGAAGGAGAATTACACAAGCTATATTACTTGAAGGAATGATAGAAGGGAAAAGTGAAAAAGACAACAGATCGCTTGGTTTGACAACATTAAACAGTGGACTCGACGAGCTATCTGGCTATGGACTGATGGAGAGGTGAGAATAAGATCTTATGAGCGAATAAGATGGAAGTATAGTCGCCATCCCTGGTCTCGGGACGGCACATGATAAATGAATAAATGAATGATCACCAGTGTTCTGGGGAGCGTTTCATCAAGCGTTTTGTCAGTGATTTTTACTGACAAATTTGCTCTCAGCCAATCAGATGCAAGGATTTCAGTAGCTTATAACAGTTGTCGGTAAAAATCACTGACAAAACGCTTGATGAAACGCTCCCCAGAAGTCAGTTGGCTAAGCATGTGAAAAGGACGGGGTTAGAGGCCCCGTTAATATCCAGAAGTGTAACAGAGTATATTGCTATCCACAAAATAGTATAAATTTATATTTTATCTAGATTCCATATACTATACAAAATATACTAGCCCCCCCCCCCCCCCCCCTCGACATGGTGTTATAAATTATAATCTCTATTCGTGGTTCGAAGAAATGACGTCATTCTCGTATTTACAGCCCTTTAGAGTATGATATATGCATTTCTCAATTGTAATTACTGTTACCTTGAAAAGGAAATTTCTAAGACATACATCCCTAGGGGATGCCGAAGTGCTTCACTTTTCGACTCCTCAAGCCGAAAGAGCAAGAGAAAAAGGATTATCGTATAAAGATGAGTACTGGAAATATGAAATGTCTTTATTTTTCAACCACGGATACAGTTTTGCTAGCTCTATTATATACATGTATATTTTTTGGGGAAAAGTGTAAATATATGCCCATTTTATGTCAATTTCATTACCGGGGAACATGTATATTTAGACTTTAAAAATATCCATGGAAGTTTGAAAATATAACAATCAACTACGTCTCTTGTCTTTGAATTCGTAAAGGTTTGTAAAAATTATCAATATTCCTTTTATGAGAATCTTATGAGAATCAAAAACCAAGCGATTATGGTGTGATCATAATAAGATTTTTGTGCCTTTCCTTTTCTCACATAGCAATGATATTTTCATTTTTATTTTCCGCTGAAATATCCACTTCCCCGATGCCTGTACTCTGTACTAACACCATGAATATGTTTTTGGAGATGTCATGCAAAAATGAAATTATCGAGCGAAGGAACAGTTTGAGTTTTCTTCTTTTTTAAAGCATTTTTTACATAATTATTTTAGTATTAAAAAGAAAGCTTTATTATGAGGTTTGCACATGATTGTGACGTCATCAAGATCACACGATCAATTATCACACGAGGCGTCACTTCGACTGCGTCTGTACATGCGCTAATCGAGTCTGTGAAGTCATCGAATCCATACACCAGGGGAGCGTTTAATCAAGCTTTTTGTCGGTGATTTTTACCGACAATTTTGCTCTCAGCCAATCAGATGCAAGGATTTCAGTAGCTTATAACAGTTGTCGGTAAAAGAGTCTGGTCTTGGTAGATGAAATATGAATTGACACGGCCATGGATTAGGCTTGTGGGAGGGGTCCTATCATCCTCTTGTTTTCACCTTCCCTTTCCCCTTCTCCTATTTTTCTCTCTTTTTTCTCTCCCCCTCCTTTTCACCATCCGATGGGCCAACGTACCCCCCCCCCCCCCCGAGTTGAAGTGAATTTCAGGATAAGTGAATTATGGAATCAAAGTTCTTCATTTCGAGAGCCAGAATTCAATACGACCTTTAATCCCGCATGCAATCCGGGCATGCTGTTGATGGGTTCCTATGTGGGGGCTTAATGAGTGTCTCCTGTTGCCATGGCAACGTGATAAAATGTCTCCGTCATCCCTCTATTTTCCCTGGGCGATGTGCAATCACAATCACCCGGTCATTTAGGTGATTAGTGGTTTGCATAGCCCAAAGAAGATGTGTCATCTTTAAAAAAGAAGGTATTTGAGTTCTGGAAAACGTGAAAAATAATTTGTGAGCTTTCGCATCCCCTTTATGTCAGTTTGAAAGAACATCATAATAGAAATGTCCCCTGAAAATAACTGCTCCTCAAATGCCCTCGTATTCAAAATAGGACGAGAAATAGCTGAGTTGTTCGGGCAGAACATTCATACCTGATGAGTGAGCATTCCCGCCATTATGCCCATTTCTGTGCGCAATGCATGCGCTTTATAATAGCTAGATCGGGTTACATTTCTTATCACATTGATTTCTTATCACGATTCCAAAACTTGACAGTCACTCTCTATAATTCTTAGGAAGACATGATCAACCTTTCCCAATTGTTTTGAGACATTTTCTTTCATAATATAATCGCATTTATCTTCAAAGGTATAAACGAATGAACGAACCTAACTATCCATATTTCAGTACCTGCCCATCATACCCGTTGCACACTAGACGCCATTAGCTGACTAATGCCCGGCTTACACGAGGCGTCACTTCGACTGCGTCTGTACCTGCGCTAATCGAGTCTGTGAAGACATCGAATCCATACACCAGGGAGCGTTTCATCAAGCTTTTTGTCGGTGATTTTTACCGACAAATTTGTTCTCAGCCAATCAGATGCAAGGATTTCAGTAGCTTATAACAGTTGTCGGTAAAAATCACTGACAAAACGCTTGATGAAACGCTCCCCAGATCTTAAAAAGTATTGTTTGCACTGTTCACTTTGCAATCACTTATAATAGAATATAACTCTTTCATGTCTTTTATGAGGCACAAAAGACCGAACACTGAAGTCACTGACTGGGTCCTAACGTCATCAGAATAATGGCGTCTCGTGTGAGCCGGGCTTAAGGTTGCTTCACCCACTGGTGCAGTCTTTGACGCGTCATCTGAGTGTGACATCGTAGAACTAGGGATGTTAAATACACAGTACAAACCAACATTGTGCATGTAGAGCTATGCTCGTTGCACACCAGGCTCCATTTACCGACTACAGCCCGACTCACACGATGCGTCATTTTGATTGCGTCAGTACCTGCGCTAATCGAGCCTGTGAATGCAATTAACCCATATGCCAGTTATAAAAAATATTGTTTGCACTCACTTCTTAAACGATATCATTCTAACGTCAGCAAATAAAATATTCACGTTGCCTTAAAGTAACGGTAAATTGACGCTCCTAATGGCGCCATCTATCAACATGATTTGAAACTGGCGTTGTGGCGTGCGCCTGTAATCCAGCTACCAGTGGAAGTTATAAACTGATTCAGCGGACCCAGGTTCGAGACTGAGTCACGTCAATCGGATGGTGACGTTAAAGGTCGGTCCCAGACGTAAATAATCATATCTGATTGATACACGTCTGTAAAAACCCAATTACACACACACACACACACACACACACACACGTGCCTCTGATTTTCCCATCGTGCCCCATTCTAGTTTGTAAATGCTTAGAATGTATATGTAGGCAATTTTCCTTATGTGCAACATCAAAATAATAGTTTGAAATATAAAATGTGCCTATTTTCCAAACAGCTGTTACTCAAAATTGAAAATAAAATGCAATTTATTTTCAAATTATAATCTCAATTTAGCAGTTACTGTAAGGTGGCGCTGTTCAAATTTTGCCAGTTTAATGTTATTTTAACTTTGTATATAACGTAATCCATGAATCTAAATCAGATGTGTTCGTCCCCCCCCCCCCCCCCCCCAGATCACCGTCCCTGACAACCCGGCTATCAATGATTGATTGAAATTTACATTTATTTCCTTCTCATAGAGAACAGTACAGTACAGTAAATAATTCAGAAAATTAAGGAGGTGAAAACAAGGAAAGCCCTTAGCAATTACCTCTTCTTCTTCTGCAATAATGTAAGCTCTTGAATATTTGACTTGCAGGAATTAGCCAAAAAAAGATTATGAAAAATATAGGAGTATGAGAGCACAATATAACATACGTACAATGTGATTGGACAAAGTATGTTTGATTCTGGATATAATACCAATATGTTTTTTTAACACTTTACTAAAGTTTACTTTCAAACTCATGTATATGGCATTTCCATGACAGGGAACTATCAAAATAAACGCCAAGAAACTTGGCTTTATCTCCCCTCGGTAATATGACATTGTCAAATACAATACATAAATCATATAAACATGCATTCTTTCCAGTGTTAAAAATCATATAGTTACATGTGGAGGTGTCGTGGTATAGTGGTTCATTCACTTGACTCTCAATCCAAGGGTTGAGGGTTCGAATCTCAGCCCGGCACTAGCGTCTTTTGGCAAGACATTTGCCACTCTCCACCCAGGTGTAGTAAATGGGTACCTTGCAGGATTTATTCCTTGAATGCACTGTGCGATGATTACGGCTGCCGGAGCTAAAGCCAGGGTAATAATGTCCAAAACCCTTTGGAAGCGCATAGGGACGTTATATCATAATGTGATATGCGCTATACAAGAACAGTGGTATTATTATTATTATTATTATTTAAGCTTGACATTTACATACATGTCAATACAATACATAAATCATTTAAACATGTATTATTTCCAGTGTTAAAAATCATGAAGTTACATTTAAGCTTGACATTTACTGATATGTTATTAGCTTTAAATCATTTATATACATGTACGAGACTTGTATTTACTGTATCGAAAATAGATTTTAAGTTTGAATCGCTGCGAAATATGTTGTATCGTCTGCGTACAATATAAGTGATAATTTACCCATTAGCTGATTTATAAATATCATTAACATATCATATGAAATAACAAATATTATCTGATTTAGTCACGAGTTAAACGTTTTTCAGCCATCAACTTTCCATTTGAATGAGATAAAATAAATTAATTTTACTTTGGATGAGAATAGTAGCCTTTGTAAGGTTTCATGGAGAAAAATTGAAAATAACATGATGTTGTTTTCATCCACAAGTCTCGTGTATTTGGGATTTTAAAAGCGTGTATTAATCGGATCTGATTTTTTTTATGTCTTGAGACCGGCAGTTAAGGTGTTCTAGGGGGGGGGGGGGGGGTAATCGTTTTTCCGAAGGTTCATCATTCTGAAAAATCATGTATGGTTCTCTTACATTTTCAGAATTATGAATCCTATTTCATTTGGGGAATTATGAACCCTATTTCAGTTTTCGAAATTACGAACCTTCGGAGTAAACCAACCTTCGGAAATAAGAACTTTCTGAGTAACGGACCTTCGAAATCATGAACCTTCGGCCAAAGACCTGTAATAGTTCTATTGCTGGTAGTGAAAACTGCGATTTAAAGTTGAGGACCCAGTGTTTACAATGGCAGCCAAACACACCAGCCTCAATCGAAAATACTGCGATTTAGTGCACATGCGAAGAAAACCTGCAGTGCTTTTTCTCCCTAATAACATGCACGACTTTGACCTGCACCCTGTATTATCATGGTTATACTCTCCATGGATTTCCCGTGGAGACGATTAGGAAAATTATAATAATTGCTGTATTTTTGTTCGGTTTCTGAATCGGTATTCCGTCGCAATATGCAAGGTATGTGTACCTGACAATAGATAATCTGTTTTATAGTCGGTATTACCATGGCAACTAGACATCTGTAAGATGGTCATTATTAAACCGTACTATCACATCTTGCACTAGAAGACTGTCTCTCCATGTCATCCTATGTAATCCTCCTATTGGAGAATGTTACGTTGAATAAGTGACGAGGAGTGAAAAAACCCCTAGACAAAATAATTCCAGAATGATAGGTAACAAGTGATATACATAGTCATTCATAGGGTGAGGTTATAGTGAGGCATAGTAGAAATGGTAGAAGTAGAGTAGTAGAAGAAGAAAACGAAGAAGAAGAAGAAGAAAAAGAAGAAGAAGTAGGAGAAGAAGAAGAAGAAGAAGAAGAAGGAGGAGGAGGAGAAGAAGAAGGAGTGATAGTAGTAGTTATAGTAGACTAGTAGTAGTAGTAGTAGTAGTAGTGGTAGTAGTAGTAGTAGTAATAGTAGTATAGTCGTGTCATCTCACTCTCTCTCTCTTTCTCTCTCTCTCTCTCTCTTCTTCCCTCTCCCTGCCTTTCTCCCTCTTTATTATTAACTTTTTCTTTGCATCTGCCCATATGTATACATCTAACACAAACATATGTCGTCGAATGAAAGTGGAGAGAACTAAACAGGGTATCTGGTATAAAAACAATGGCGCCATCTGTAGTCACATTCTATATAGGGCGATTTGCTCTTCTCCTTGAGCTTGTCGTGGCATATTCAGCATGTATCGAGGCCAATCCCCCCTCCCCCCCCCCCCCATCATCAGCACCATCACCACCACGTGTTAGCATCACCAGAAGTATTTATGTTTTCCACTATCAATGCTGCAGGAACATTTCTTCATTATTTGAAAATATTATTCTCGAAAATATGTTGCCTTTTTTAAATCGGGGAAGAGTAAAAATAGTTACTTGAATGATAATAACCACCCGCTTAAGTATTTACAGAGTGTTAGGTGGTACAAAACCAGTTTTCAGATTGGAATGAAGGGACATAGTAATTGTCTGGGGAAATAGGTCCCGGATAGCTTATAGTCGTCCTAGTGGTTATTGTCTTGGGGTAATTGTCATAGGGGCAATTGGGACGGACAGTCCATTAATTATGAATTAGCTTTATTAATCCTTTTCCTCCATAAATAATTGACTTAACACTGCTCATAATTATGCTCCGTAAAGGAGCTTGTTTAATATGATTTTTTAAGGGCTGTACATGAAGGCTATTTAAAGAATTTCAAATCAATTGAAATTGTCTTTGCCCCCCAAACCCCCCCCCCCCCTCCCACCACCACCAAAATACTTTAGCAAGAAGAAAAAATGGGGATTCTACGTACACATTATCACCACTACTGGTTCCATATATCTCGAGGCAGTATAGACAGCAATATTCTGTGTAAAGAATCAATTGGATTATCAAGTGACTAAATTTTTAATGTTAGGACAAGCTAAACGACTTGTTAACATGCATGGCTAAGAAGATGGAAGATTGAAGTTGGCAAGCGATGTCCCAATATCTCTGCCAGTCACCCAAACGATGACCATCATCAGTTTAGCTAAATAATGCCGGCCTCTCATTGATGATTTAAATCCGGTGATCATGTACTGTTCAAGAATACTCTTGTCCGAAAACATAACAATATTGTATTGAGCTATTCACTCTCTAGTACGTTTGTTTTAGGTAAACAAACATGAATGTTCGCGTGCCAGTAGGACCGAATGTGATTAGGGTCGTGTTGTCAAATGGGCGAGACTGGAACATGGAATAAAGAGAGAGAGAGGGGGGGGGGGGGGGGGGGGGGGGGGGGGGTATCCGCCCCCATTATGACAAAAGGTAGTAAGTGATAAACTCCTCATTGTCACGAATTTTGTTAATTAGACAGAGTGCAATCTTGCAATACATAGAATGGAAATGCCTTACTTTCCTCTCTTCTTCTGTCTTCTTCTTTTTCTTCTCCTTCTTCTTCTTCACACACACACACACACGTTTACATGGCTTTACTTCCGAGGACAACTATTGTTCCTCTATTGTTACTCGTCCTCGGACAGTCGACGGAATAAGGCATAAATTCATTGTTCGACGTTCGAGGACTATTGTCCGCCTTCCGAGGACCATTGTTGTCATGATTTTTTTTTTGTTCTCTGTCCGAAAATGTCCTCGGACATAATGCTAAACAAACGCACACACACACACACACACACACACACATATATATATGTATATCTATTGTCTCTATTTCTATATTTATCTGTCTGTCTATCTTCCTGCTTATCTTTCCCCTCCCTCTCACCCCTCCAATCTCTCTCTCTCTCTCTCTCTTTCTCGCCCCCCCCTCTCTCTCTCTCTACCTTTCACTCCCTCTCCATTCAATATTTTATTATTCTTATTATTTTCTTCTTTCTTTTTTTTTCCAACCAAGTAGGCTTTAATTCCACATAGATCTAGTCTAAATGTAAGTTAAAGTTGAACATTTCAAGCAAACTTATCTGTTATTACATTACTTGCTGTCAGTAGAAGAATCCCGTACAAACGATGCTTCGAATCAACATAGATGGTTTTTGTTTGGCTTTTTGTTTACCCGATATTTATTATCTTGTTTTAGTACGCAACATTATCACCTACTACGCTAAAGAACTGAAACAAAATAATGCAAGTATATGAATAGACAAGAATCTTAACTAGTACTACAATCAAGACACGTGCCATTAATTGTTTCCTTCATTATGTAACACGAGACAGAAACCAGTAGCCATCATGGTTTGAAACACTAACAAACCCTTCATGAACTGAATATCAAACTATTGTCATTGTATTCTGTCGACCGGGTGATTGAAGGGTACATGCGAAATACGAGACACACTACATATTAATCAAATATTTGTATTTGCTATCCGATTTGACACGCAGCGGCTACCGTACTTTTTTCATTCCGCTATTGTTCGCTTCGTTCAGATCTTGTGTGAAAATAGAAGGAGTTTGGGACCGGTTTGGGACTGGCTACTCTGAAAAAAAGTCTTTTGAAGTTTGCGGAAGGGATTCACAGGCTTTTACAGAAACCCTGGCACTTGAGTGATTCTGGTGTTGTGATCAAACAGATGAAGAGAAGAGCTCTGGAATGGGGGAACAAAAATGACGGATGGAGAGGGGGGGGGGGGGGGGGGGGGTGTAAAAGCCCTTTTGAAATTCATTCACCTGTTCGTGGTAAGGTAAAAATCAAAGAAAGTGAGTAAACGAACAAATGCTTTTGCGCGATGTAGTAAAGGTCTTGTTGTATATAACAACGATTATAATGGTCTTTCGGCTCTTTATTCAGCAACTTACTGGAAATGTTCTTTTCTTTCTTTCTTTTGTCATCATGGTCAAACTTTTATCAATTCATGTTGAAGAACATTATTGCACATGCGACCGTAGATAAAAGAAAATTATATCGGCGATAAAACGGTTTTACGACACACGCTCCTTCGACAATTATTGCTCCTCGTCAATTTTGTACATTAACCGAATTCTAAATTTCAACCCTAACTGGACCAAACACTGTACACATAGCCTTAACCAAGTAACCCTAAACCTAACCATATAACACTAACCTAAAGTCAAATCGCAACCCTAACCCTATATATCTTTAAAGAAAAGAAAGCCCGGAACAGTCGGAGCACCAATGAAACTTGATACCTTGAATCATTTATATCAGCAGCAAAGAAGTAACCTGTCTCGCCAACT